>VNJM01002148.1:0-285427 GCA_008042475.1 Drosophila kanapiae
TTGGGGCGGCGGTGGTGGAAGCTGTGCTGGCGGTGGCTGCGGTGGTTGTGGCTGCGTCACTCGCCGGGGCAGGGGTGGCAGTTGCTGGATCCGACGTGCTGGCGGGCGGGGTTGCTGCCGGAGAAGCGGGGTCGGTCGGCGTAGTCGGCGAGGCTGGCGAGGCTGGCGCGGCCGGAGCAGCGGGATCAGTGACGGCCGAGGCAGTCGCCACAAGGGCCACAACGCCGAGTAAGAGAGCTAGTCGGGATCGCATCTTGAATTGTATGTCTGACTCTGTTGGGACTACAACATGTATTTTCTGGGAGAAGCCGGAGTATTTATATCCGAAATCGAACGACTGGAAGATGTTTCACACTTGTTTGTCCCTTGCAAACAGTACACTTTGTATTTATTTGAGTTTAGGCGCGATTCGAGATGTGCCATCGAAACAAACATAGAACTAGGTTGTTGAAACAGCGGTCGGCAACATCTTTCCGAATATTTTCCTAACAATTAGATCAAATCTTTAATGTCTGACCCGGGAATTCTCCTGGTTAGGCGGTACCTGCTAAACAAATATGTAATTAAACTAGAATCAGCTGCATTTAAAGTGGGATTACCCCAAAATATGAGATCATTTTATTTTCCAGAGACCTTGTCCTCTTCGCTAATGTTATATCCTGCAGGTCGTCTCGACCAGCTAGTCAGGGCTTCCAGAGACATTGACTGAATGGTCAGACAGATCCTCTATAAGGTATCGGTGATTGTATAGAACCTGGGTAACAATATAAGTACCTTTTGGGGCAGGAATCCGTTGCAGTAGGAACCACAATTAGTACGATGAATTTCGTTAAATATGAAATAAGTAAGAAAGCTAATGTCGAGTATGCTCGATAGTGAGAGTAATGAAGATACATCGGTGATGCTAACACAAATGTATATGTTGTAGAAGTTCAAAATGCACCAAATCTATACAGATATGAATGTATTTACTAAATTTGTTAGCTCTTCGTATAATAGTTTCTGGGATCTGACCATACAGACGGGCATTGCTAAATTTACTCGTCTGATGATGCTGATCAAGAAAATAAATACTTTATATGGTCGGAGATGCTTTCTTCTGCCTGTTTCACACATTATTGGTTGGCAGTACACCCGTGTATAATAAATGTTATATAATTACCGCAGAAAAATAAAACGTCAAAATTTAAGTCTTGTTTTTGGTCTTGAAGCCGGCAGAAAGAGTAACGACACTTTTGCAAAAGGACATTTTATTTTTTTGCCATTTAGCTTATGTAGCTGTTAGTTTTACATAGAAAAACAATATTGCTAGCGAGCAAAGCTTTTGTACGTCGAAATGGAAAAACGCGCGAAAAACGCGTATTTTTATATTCGGTTTTCCAATATACGAGTTTTAATGTCACTATTACGTCTGAGAAAATATAACTATGTTTTGATATGCTTAGGAAGTTGTATTCCTAAATTCGGTCAATATAAATTGAAATCGAAATATCTGACAATATAAGGTCTAACACTGGCCTCTCAAAAGAATTCGATTAGCTTAACTATTGTACAATCTTCGAGCTATAGGTCAATTTTAATACTCAATACATTTGAAACCCAATGCACACCGAGCAATAAGGATTCAGTTCAAGAACAGATATTGTAAAATTCGAAATTATTCCTAATATTCAGAACTTTCCAAAAGGGCAAAAGTAAGTGTAAAACGTATTTTTCCAAGCGTTAAGTTTATCATAGACACTCTCAGTAATAGATTAGATCAATTATCAATAATTATTGAATATGTATTTTGTTAAACTGTTGATAATAAAGAGTTATTAGAAATAAAAAATTGTTTTATTTACTTAACCAATACGAAACCGTAAGAGTAACCGAAATGAAACGTTTAACCAACACCAAAGTACTTATATTGGTTGAAACCGTAACCGGAACCGACACCGATATGTGGTCCAGCTTTAATCTTTGTTATATTAGCATACATATTGATTTTAATACACACTTTACAGTTTTTTAAAAATTGTTCAGAATGAACTGTCTACTTTTTGGCTGAAATCGAGTTCCCAATGAAAGTTAAAAGCTGCTTAAAGCTGGCAGCGGGTCGAGCTTTGAGCGAGGAATCGAGAGGCGCCGTGGCGCGAACCCGATTCTACTTGCCGTTAGTTGAGTTTTGAGCTTCGCTGCGTTCGGTTGGACCCGCTGTTCCCGACGACTCCGCGTGATTCTCATACCCGGTTTGGTGCAATTTTTAACTCGTAACGCCTGCGCATTCTTCGTCCCCAAAATCCGACATTCGGAGTGCTAACTGTTTGGGTTTTTTAACAAAAACATAATCATAATTGTGAGAAATTAAAAACTTGATCTGAGTCACTCATCTTTTGGATTTACGCATTTGGATTTTCGCTACTACTTACCACACCGACGGATTTAAGGTGAGAAGGGAACTCATTCGATACTCCTCGACAGATGAATAGTTTTGGGTTTAGGAAAATCAGGGCCCAATACTTCCGCCTGGCCTTTCTATTTCCGCGCTTCTCTGGGCGAATGGATTTCCACAAGTACAAGTATTACTTAATTTCTTTGCTTAATCCGATTTGCGAGCATTGAACTTTTCATCTTTGGGTATTTTGTGCCGTTGTTGTTGTTGCTGTGGTTATTGTTTTTGTGTTGGTCTTTATTTTGCAGCAACTTCTTGTGGTTTACTGTGCTTGTTGCTGTTGCGTCTGTTGATTGTTTTTTATTTTGTTTCTCCTGCTAGCTCTCCGTCCCAGTCCCCCCAGCTCGCCAGCGGCCTGTTCTCATTTTATTTAATGAGTTCTCCGGTATTTTTGCTTTTGTTTTGCATTGTTCGAACTCCGAAGCCCTGTTTGTTCAATAGGTTTTAGCCAATTCAAGCGAAAACAAAAATATTAGCAAGTGGATTTGACTGGTATTTATATTTCCGTCGCTTACTTAGGACAAATTCCTAATGAATGGAATTGTTTGGTGCAAAGAATAACATCCGAATGGGGTCTCTGCTTGTTACATATTAAAATATTCTTGAATTTTTTATATATTTTAGCTGTTACAATTTAGTTTTCTATTTAGCAGACTTCTGAAGATAATGAAGCAAGCTAAATCTAATATATATTTAGGCCTTAAAAACCCTTAATTCATTCCAATTAGGACAGAAATTAGTTTGTTATCTAGACGGAATATTTGAATTATAAAAAGGAAATTTAAGTACATTTTCCTTTTATATTTATGTATGTGAATATTTAATAATTTTCTTTTGATTTGAGGTTTAAAAGAACAAAAACAAGACAAAAAACTCCAGCTCACAGATCTAGAGTTCATATGTGGCCTAAGCTGGACGAAGATTGGGGTGTAAAATGTTGAAAAATTCGAGTCTTACTTGGAAAAGAAAGCAACAGTAGAGGCAGGTGGTTCTATATATACTTCAAAAAGCCTAACATATTTATATATAGAAACATTATGTTCTAAAATATGAAGAAAGCTTTTCCCGCAATGATGAATAGAGTTCTTCCGATCTAACAACATCATCATTAGCTGTTTTGGCAAATTAATAACCTGTTCAACTTTGGCGAATCGCCGATCGATGTCAAGATTCTGGGCCCAGCATGTGCGACCCATTTCCCCCGAAAGAACCGCCGGAACCGAAACCGAACCCGAATCCGAACCCGAACCCTGTCCCTCACGGACAGGTGTTCGATATGCCGGGCTGATCGCCGAGCTCATTATGCGGCCCGGCTAGCGGTACTGCCCTCAAAAGCGATGCCGCCACCTGAAGATAACATGGCCAACCTACAACAGCGAACAAAAAAAAAAAAAAAAGGAAAACCAAACCCAAACTTACTTGCGAAAGCCACACAGACAATTCTGCGCAGAACAAAAGCCAAACGATCGAAGCCATTAAGTCGGGGCTCTAACAGCTCCTATGGCTCAGAGAGTCGGAGCCGAGCCAAAAAGTCATTAAAGACAAAAATCTATTGAAAACGGCAAACAACACGCCTTAAAAAATACCTTGCTGTCGGAGCGACGGGGGCAAATACTTCAGCTGTGCACATGGGAGTTTCCCAGCTGGCCAGGTGGATGCCGTTCCATAGATGGATGCATCGTCCCTGGCCACCAATATCCACACTGGCCATGTTAATTACGCGCTTATCAGTTCATTACAAGGCCAGAGTTTCTCCTCAGTACAACCGGCAATTACCGGGACACTCCGCACAAGATCCAGTCGGATTCCGATGGCGTTCTAATTTCTTTGCTCTCCTTCGCAGCTATTAATCAAATTCGCACGAGTATGTATCGGATGCCAGGCATCCACAATACATCAGCGAACTGTAATTACTGGATTCTGACTGCCACTCCCCTCGCCAGATCGCCAGCAGCCTTTGCATATGAGTATGTAATGATAACCCTCGGTGTGGCGCACTTTCTCCTCCTGGCTGCTGCTCTCACGATTCGATTTGACAATCCATAAGAAAATATTGATGATAATATTCAGTTAGCTTGAAAGCCAAAAGCAATTAAGCAAAATGCCAGTGGAGATTGCTTTTCATTTTTCCAGCTAAGAAATGGAGCCTATCCGAAGAACAAGTTGTCTGACTCTGTTCATTAATAATAACAATCGAACGATCAGTAACAGTTTTCAATTAGACTTTTTTTTATAGGTTTCATCGTTGCTTTCAGATCATTTATTTTAGATCTTTGGTAATTGAGAACTTTTTGAACTATTTTTTAATTAGTTCTGATTATTTGTAGCTTGAAACTTCGATTATATTATCAATTTCAATTTATTTTGTGAAGTGATTCCTTCTTTAAATGTGCAATTTGATTCAATATTAACAAACAAATAACCCTTCATTGGACAGGTTGAAATAATAACATTTGCGCCTATGAAGATCTGTTAAAATGATTTGTAATAAATGTTGTTTGGCAGTGGCCTTTCAATAAATTATATTATACCTTTTAGCACACTAGGCTGTTGTAAATCAATAAATAAATACGCTTTTTACCAGCTTAAGTCAAGAGAGAAACATTCCATTGCATAAACACATGAATTGCATCAGCATAACTGAAAAATTCAATAGAAATGTCAGCAGAAAAGGGAAACAAAATGCATAGTTTCCGCCTGCGTAACATCACCAAGAAGCCAAAGAAACACACGTGCATAAAATTAAGATGGATGCGATGTCGAAAATGTGAATTTGAGTCTCGGTGAAAAAAGTACGAATGAAACACCCAAATAATAACCACTTTCTAACATGGCCAGGCTGTTTCCTGATGTCCCATGGCTTTCCTAGGATTTCCTTTTTTGTTTGGTTTTTTCTTTATTTATTTTTTTTTTGTCATGCACATTATCGCCCCGAAAAACTCACTTGACAGCCGCAGCCAGGCGGCTCCCCTTTCCCACCATCCTGCCCTCCGCGCCATTGTCATTGGAGTCGACGACTCTACGCGGCCACGACTGCATTTCCCACTCAAGACAACATTTCATAAAGTTTATTAAACTTTAACCAAATTGTTAAAGCGTCGATTTGCCCCCCTCGCCATTCACTTTTAGTGCCGCAGCAGCAACGGCAGCTGCTGTGGGCGCTCCAAACGAGTCCATCAACTCTGGCCTGGCTCGGACCAAAACAAACTGCCACATTGGCCGGAGCTGGCTCGGACTCGGATTCGGAGGCACTGGCGGGGCCAGGGGAGTCCGTTTTCTTTGAAGTGGCGAGCATTTTCCTCGAACACCACTCGAAATATTCAGTGCCACTCGCACTCAGGCGGATTATTCGCACTCGTCGTGGCGCTGCCGGAGAATCGCAAATTAATTTTCATTTTGCATAAACTGTCAAAAAGTAAAATCTATTAAGCGATCACTTCCGATCGGGACGAAACGCAATGGGGAAATGCAAAAAATCGATTCGCTCTTATGCAACGCAAGTTTTATTTCGGTTTTGGGATTACACAAAGAGCTTGGCTTGCGGGACTCGGATATTATTAAATTAACTAAATAAATGGTTTTTAAGATTACATATTATACCTCTTTATATATATTTAGGCACTAAAACACATATTGAAGGCTATTCAAATTGATAGCGCAGTTTACTGATGAGCATTCGAGGTGGAAGCGAACGTGTCTTCTAACTAATTCGATATGTGCCTGATCAGGCAAAGTTTTATTTATTTATGTGTGTATTTAATTTAGTTCCGATTTACCGACAATCCGACTACACCCCAAGTTAGCAAAACACTCCTAAAAGAAATAAAATCTTGGAAAGAGATACGTTTTTCCAGATGAGTCTATCTAATCAGATCAGATTAATTTAAAGTACTTTATGGTACCCGAAAAAAATAAAATAAGTGTCTCTTTGTTTACCAATCTGGAATAACTAATTTCTAATGTGGTTTTAGTTCAGGGAAAGTTTAACAACAAACAACTGGATAAAAGCGCATGTGCTTTCCATTGGGACACAATAAAATTAGTTGTTTAATTTCGATGTTTTGGCACTGGCTTTTTCTCGTGATGTCAACTAATCAGTTAGGCACTTGAGGCCAAGTGAATTGACAGGAAAGAAAGTGAGGAAAGCGAGTGCTTTAACACTCGGATTAGGTTATTTTATAAGCAAACTGTACTTTAATAGAGTTCTGAGTTCTCCCTAGATTGCCAATACTAGCAACTTGGCTCAGATACTTTATTTCCAGTTGTTTACCCTTCAAGGTCGCTCCTTTCACTTGCACTCGGTTAGATCTTCAAGTATACCCTTGTGGCTGAGCGCGCAGGTTGAATATCTTCCACATGGGAGCTGGCAAGACCATAAAAAAACAATAACTAAACATGTCAATGCGCATTTGACTTAATTAGGAAATTGTACAAGTGCATGCGCTGAACCTTAAGGCTGCACCGGCACTTGGCATTAACCACATTAACCGCATTTTTCCATCAGTCAGTCAGGTAAGCCAAACGATATGTCATTGCTTGCTGTGCCTGCCTCTAAAGCTGCATTTGCATTGAAAGTTGTTTCGGTTTCGGCTGCAATTGGATTTGGAAATCCAAGCCAGGGAGTCGAGCACGAATCCAAATTTAAGTTAATCTGGTAGAATTCGTATAACGATTTTGAAGTAAAGATTTCGTTAAAAGAAATCAAATATTAAGCTATTCATAAATAATATACTTGCTTGTCAATCATTACTTTAAAATCCTTTACGAAGTTATACAATAGGCATAGAAACAAATGGAAACTTTGCTACACAGTGTCCAATGTTGGTTACATCAATCACAATCAATCTAAAATAATTGAGTCCAAGCTTCAGTTCAGCCTGTAGTGTCCGTCCCATAAAGTCTACTGATCTCTGTAATTTGATTTTAATTTTCTACATTTATTTATTACCCCATTTTGGGTCACTCTTTGCGTTCGCAGAACAAGTTTTTCCGATTCGATTGTGAAATCGAAAGCATTTGCCATATTCGCTGTGGAGAGCAAAGAATGCGGCAATAATCGCCAGCAGCCAATAAACATAATTGCCCGACTGTTTCGCCAATCGGCTCGGGGGCGTGTCTCGGGCTTTTCCCTGGATTTCCTTAGCTGCAACTTATTTCATAGAAAATCAATTCAATGCGCGAACGGTCGGGACTTTCATTAAAAAATGCCAAAACGTCTGGGACAATCGGAAATTGCGAATACGCCCTGTTGTCCACCATTTGATTATGGAAATGCCATTTTCGTCCGTTTCCTCACCGAATATCGTATGCAATTTTATTCCCTGCCCATTTTTTTCCCAGCACGCGATATAATGACACGCATCTCGTTCCAAATTCAATAGTATCTGATCGCCAAGTGGAACAAGTTTTGGCTTTATCCAATGACCTCAAACCGAGCGCAAATCGAGCGGACCAGAGCTAAGTAAAAAAGTTCACACCTAAAAGGCTTTGGTGGAAACACCACCTTTTATTTGGGCCAGGCCAGGCCAGGCAGCAAAACGCAAACATTCCGCCCGATATGCAGGTGAATGAGCCCGCGAATTAGCCAGAGCTCAGTTCATTTCGGCTCCGGTACAGTTCGCTTCAGTTACACTTTCAGCTTCAGCTTCAGTTCCAGTTTCTGTTTCAGTTTCAGTTTCTGCTTCTGTCCAGCCTTGCCTTGCCGAGCCCAGCAAATCGACTTTTGTGCCAATTTTCAATGCAAATCGCATTAAGGCAAATGTTGCAAACGGCAGCCAGCTTTTGCACACACGCCACAGGTAATTTGTAACAATTTCTTAATGACCAAGGCAGCGCACAGCAATGCGGGCGAACGACGAGAGTCGAAACCGGTGAAATGAAATTAAGTTAAATGCAATCAATGGGCAAGTCGAAGTGATGGACATGCATGCCAACTTTGGATAGAAGTCATTCCTCGGAACGCATATCCTAGACATTGAATAAAATACATTTTTTATAATGAAAAGGAATATAAGTTGGCCGAGTTTAAGTTTATATTCAATATTATAATTTGGACCAAAAGTTTGCATCTCTAAACATACACATATACAAATATAATCTTGATCAGCATCACCAGACAAGTCGATCTAGACATGCCAGTCTGTCTGTTTGTCCGTTTCTATTTTTCTATTTATTTGTTTAAGTTTAACAGCTTAAACTGTTTTACCAGTTATTAATAAACTTAGAAAGGATAATTACAAATTTTTTGAAATGTAAATAATGTAATCTTGCCGATATAAAAATATACAGCAGTGGTCAACAAGATTACGACTGAAATACCATTATATCTGGTTAACTGTGGATATCACAAGATATCTTGGACATTTTAGAAATATTGAACAAACACATTACGCTTTTGTTTTTTACTATTTATTTATTTCTTTTTTAAATACTTAACCTTTCGTAAATATCCTAGTTCGTAGGGTAGCCACGTATGCTGAACATACCCTATACATACCCTATACATTTTAAATCGAAAAATCCTTTTAATAACATAGTATACATAAGTAATTAAAGTTATTTATTAAGAGAAAGATTTTCTAGTTTTTGAAACCGATACATAGTTCAACCCCTTAAAAGAATATTTGATGTTTTAATTGAATTATAGAAATAAATTGTAAAACCCTTCAAAATCGGATATCTTTTAGTTGTTATTGTTTTTATAGAAACCAGCAGCAATCCTAATTAAAATTGTTTTTTTTTTTTTTAAAGTGAACGAAAGGAAAATAGCTTTGCTGATTAACAATTATTTGTATTTGTATCTGCAATGTTATATAAAATGAGGCATGCCAAATTTAGCTTCCTTTCTTGTGTTTTTCCTTCTAAAAAGTAATTGTAACAGTTCTTTTTGGCTGTTTGTAATAAAATGCATCTGAAGAAATAAGGAATAGTTTGAGATTAATTAGACACAACTCTTTTATCTTATACATTGAAATACTCCGTAATTAAAATTGCACAATTTGAAACCAAAACAGACCTGTGTTATGGTGGCCAGTCATTAGGTAAATAGTTGCTCCATTGGACTGTTATTATCTGATTAGCGCGGCACTTATTTAATTTATCCCCGTTTTTACATCAATACCATGCATCATCAGGCCAAGTCAACCAGACGGACTTAATTGCCTTTCGGTTTTATTAAGTGGCTAATAAGAGAGTCTACATACATATATTGGCCGCATGGCTAGCGCCGCGAAGCTGCTAATGCTTATTACGCTCAATTTGCGTCGCTAAGCTGCAATTGCAGCTGAAGTTTGGACCACAAGTAGCATAGCTCCGTTTGTTGGCTCTGAGCTTTATGGCGATTTCGTTTTGCATACTCCCAGCCATCGCCGCGAGTCTCTGGCCAAATAAGTCGCATCGTTTGGGCCATCGTCTCAAAGTAAAAGTGAAACTATGTACTTTTGTATTTGGGTTTATGCGTTTGTAAATATAAAAACTTTTGTTCGAGAATGGTTTATGCTTTCAAGGAGGTCTAATCAGACACTTGACAGTGGCATTAGACGGGGAACTTTCACGAAAGACTCATGGGAAAATAAAATCATGGGACATTTGAAATATTTTAGAAGCTAATTAAACTATTTAGTTTCTAGCTAGGTAAGTGGGAAGGGCGACTTATTTCAGGTAACCTCCCTCACTTATTCTGCCTCATTAACCCGGATCAATTTTGTTTCTGATTGAAGACATTCCCTTGTATATTTTGGTCATTAATAACTTATTCGATTTATGCTCTCTTACAGGTTTGTACAGCCCACTCCCTTTCCCTGAGACGGATGAGCTAAGCCCTTGTACGAGTATGTACTTCATATACCTGGTATTTCTGCGCAATTTCTATTTTTAATCGGGGGCCTCGAGTATGTGGGCAGGGAATCAAATGCAAATCATCAGCCACAGCTCAGGCAGACAAATCAAAAATGCTAATTACGCAGGTAGAAAACAAAGTTTGGACGGCCAACGTGAAAAAGGCGAAAAAGGAAAGCCAGAAATTGGCTAAGACGCTGTCGTCGTCGAGCCATCGACTGCCAATCAATGCGACTATTTGCCTAATGGAAACTGAAATTTTCGGCCAATGCACGGGAATTGAGATTTATGCCGATGTCTGCGAGAGCTTTCAAGTTCAATGCGATGGGAAATTTCAATTAACGAAAAGAGCAGAGGGAAAAATAGAAATTGGCCACTTGAAAGCGCTTCACCGACACCGCAGTGGGCAGACCAAACAGAGGAAGCGACAGATCACCGACTGGCTACAAAGATACGTAGTATATATAGAGATGTATCTATAGAGATGTATGTATACAGATACAACCGACCGGCCAATGGTCTTGTCAACCAACCTACGCTTTGTGCACTTGACCGGCTAATGGCTTTTTTGCGTTTCATTTGGCGCGGCCTCGTCCAGCATCTTTTCCTTTTCACAATTTGGCAGCTTGTTGAAAGTGAAATGTGTGAAAATGGCTAATTAAATGCACGAAGAGCGCTCCGGCACTTCTCCGCTTCTCCTGGCCAACTTCTTGCGATGATGTGATTTGCTTGGCTCACGTCGTGGGGTTTCACTGCGGCTAATTATGAATTTTCTGTTGGTCCAAGAAACTCGTACTGGGCAGCAGAGAGCGATCCGCATGGAGCAAGTCATTTCCGTCGGTTTATTGAGCGATTTTTACGAGTGCCGGCCGATCCCCGAACTTGAAAGCGCCATTTGTAGACAGCGCTTTGTTTACTTCTGCTTCAGGTGTATGTTGTTCTGCTCTCGGATCGACGAAATGCTTAATAACGCTCAGCACGTAGCTGTAATTACGCCTCGAGTTTGCTGCCAGAGTCTTTTGTTTTACGACTAATTTAAGCCAGAATAGTTTAACAGCCAACTGCTCTCGACCATAATTGGGGTTAGTCTCCTGTATATATGTGGTTGACTTAATGCCCTTTTCATTTGGTACACAGACCCACATTTTCTTGGCCCCGAGCGAAGGCAGAAGCCATATTAATTATTACGGAATTCTGACTTCATACTATTGGAGAGGTGTTTTATGCAATATTCAGAATTAAACAAAGACTCGCCTTCATTTCCCGCTTACCAAATTAAATGGCGAACTCAATCAGCAATTTATGCAAATTGGTTGAACTCAGTTTCTAACCGTTGAACTCTTAGTTATGATGAATACGCTGAATAGAAATCAAAGTCCCCTTCAAAATCCATTCAGTGCTAAGTTTTCAGATAATGAAATTGACAGATTGTGGCATTCGCCAAGGAAGGGAGAAATTCAGTGAATACCAAATGCAAATTTCGATTTGCATAATATTAATGTAAGTTTAAGCAGAAATTATAGATTCTGTAACTGGTTTCTTAGGAATATAGGAATGCCAGATCGAACAAAAACAAATTATAGTCCCACGACAAGCCCGCGAATATAGTGAAACATTCTAGCACAAATTGAAAACAGGTTTTTCCTAATCAAAACTGTGTCAAGCCATCAAGAATGCGCTGGCGAATTGCACAGATATTTCGAATTGCGACATAAAATATTTGTTTTAATCAGTTAAAGCATTTGTCTCGAATAATTCTGCTTTCAGTGGCTTTTCGGCTCGGTTTCTTAGACATTCTCGAAACTAATTGGGCCTCCGACTGCATAAATAAACGCGGAGCGGTCACCGAAGTTCATTGACTTGGATTCTAATACGATTTCATGGTTTTGGGGCTTATAACTGTGCCACCATTCTGAAGTCGAATAACGAGCAGGGCAAACTTTAAAGGCGCAGATTTCACAGCAGAATCATCAAACATGCGTAGTGGGAAAGTCTGTGGTGAAAGGGCGAGGCCAATCTTAAATAACGCCTTGGAATTACATCAATAGTATTGTCATTTAATTGTTTTTTACTTATTATAACATTTAGTATCGACCCTGCATTCATTGTAGCCTTGAATGCTATGATTAGAATTTATTTGTTTAGCTAAGAAAATAAATCACTTAAATATTTGGGCAGACAGAATGTGAATCAATAATAAGGCCGCTATACAAAAATATAAATAATTATTTGCGCAGCATTTCGTCTCGTTTGGGATTCATTATGGAATGTTTTCGCTGCTTACGTAAATATTGTGACGGGATTACTTGGGATTATAATGTGCCAGAGAATAATTCAGCCAAATGCAGCCATTCGCTAATATTTATTCAAGTAATGAGCGGATCGTTTTTGGCTGGACAAAGTTTGGGGCTTGGCTAGGGGTGGAGTCGCTGCGGTGATGGCCACTAACTCGGAGTGTTTCTAATGGAATAAATAAATTTAGCCAACGAATGGTACTGCCAGATACATTTTATGCAGCAATTCCTTGGCTGAGATATAATTCTCGTAGCTGGCGCGACTCCGTTCTCAGGTCTCCGTTCTCCGTTCAGCTGGAGCTTGATCTTTGTTATTTTGGCTTGTTATGGCATTTGCCCGAGCGCTGTGAGGTTGTGGTTAGTGCGGCTGCAATGCTGAAAATAAAAGTGAGCGCCGTCTTCGCAGAGGCTTTGGCTGCGGTTGCCATCTATAGTACGTACGAGTATCTGACAGATATTCAATCTTCATCTTCGCCATCAAATCGTTCGTCAAACGTGTTTTATTGTACGAGATACTTGGGCTATTTTCTGCGTCTCAAGTGGGTTCTGATCCCCGCAGTCCGCAGTCCTCAGTTCGCTCCAACTCCGCGCTCCCATCTCTGTGTGCCGGCCTGGGCCGATCTGGTCGTGGCCTGGGCTTGGGCCCGGGCCCGGGCAGTCACGACATCTGAACAACGGCCCCATATAGCCGGCGACAGCTCAAGGTCGCATTCCTTGCAGGTGACGCAGGCGTCACTCGTTCGGCGATTTGTTTCACTCCGGTGCCCGGCATATTCGAGTATCTTTGTATCTTTTTGCGAGTGTCTCTATTTCGATGATTGGTTGGTGGGCGGACAAATGGGCTTTCGGCTTTGGCTACCGATCCGCTGAGGAAGCTGTAGCGAAACCGCGCCATATCCCATGACAAGTGCCACTGAATCCATCATCAACGTGACACGTGCAAGTACTTTGCTGGCCTTAGTTCCGCTTTTTAATTAGTGACTTGCATTGAAGCGTTCCTCCTTCGCTTAATAAATAGGTATCATTTTGGGAAAATGTGGGGACAAATTATTTCAATTTGTAATGTAATGTAATAACTATTGAATTGATTCTCGCCGTTCGCTTATTTATATGAGTCTGACCTTTATAAAGTGTACAAGGGTATTATAGCTTAATGCCAAGCGAGAATGTTTATATTTAACAGGCATAAGAAAGCATCTCTGACCCTCTTAAGATTATATATATATATTCTTGATAGGCATCACCAGGCGAGTCGATTTAGCCACGTCCTTCCGTGTAAAGCAACAGATCTCAGAGACTTTTACCAAATTTAGGGACAATATTAAATGGTGCAGGTTAAATTTGCTTTCATATTTGGCGAGGCCCACTTCCTTTGCCACAAACGAACATTTAACTAGGCTGATGATAAACATGGAAGTTAATTTACTTAATAATTCCGATGGGTAGCAAAGTTAGTGGAGAAAACGAAACAGAATGAACAAACAACCTACTGAGCCTTGTCTTGCATATAGTCAAGTTTTGCTTTACTTATAAGATATCAAACTGGCTAGACCTTTAGTTGGTGGAAAACGCTCTTAACTTTTTGAAAAAAACATATGCTTCTTTTGTTCTTAAACAAAGCTATTTTATTGTTATTGTGTAGGTGTTTTTAGTAATCCTCAACTATTAACAAGAGTTACTGTTACCACAGAATTATGAATTTCTTTTATTTTACTTATAATCATGCTCAGGAAATCCATTTAATTTCTTCATTTAAAAATCGGGGTGTGGGTGTAGGCTACATGGCCAGTTTCTGTTTAAAGATGTAGGCATTGCCATTAACGCTCCCAGAGAAAAAAAACGCAAGACAACTAGAGTCGGCACTTTGAGATTCCATCTGCACCTAATTTATGACGGGGAGAGCTTCTTTTTCCCGCCAGCAATGGCAGCGAACAGGAGATGCCAGTACGTGAGCAGTACTGCTAAACGAAGTCACGACTCTGTTTATACACTAGAGAAGTGTGTGCTGGAGTGTGTGTGCCAACCCCATGTTGGGTGTGTCCGATGATCATCAGCCTCCAGCCGGACGAATGTCGGGGAGCAGCCTGGCTCAGTGGGTTAATGGAACAGCAAGGTGAGAATGTGGAGAAGTCATTTCTTCAGAAGGAGGATGAGGATTTCTAAGCCCATCACTTTTATAGTTGTTTTTGTTTACTATACATAGCGAAGAGCTTACCTTAAAACCTAGTGGGTTCCAGAAATCAAATTAAAATAAAACCAATTTTGAAATTTCACAAATACGGTAATGGTTATGGCCGATTCCATGATTATATTGAGTGAAAACTCACCTTTATTCACCCCAAAAATAGTAATTTTCTTTCTTTCTTCATTACCGAAAAATTTGTAGATATTTACTGGTTAAATGTTAATTGCAAATGGTTTTCGGTTGAGCTCGGGCCAGCAGGGGCCTGACGGTGCCGCGGTTCAGGGCATGTACCCTTACCAATATACCATATACCATGGACCACATCTCTTTATGGCCGGCAAGTGTCAGGCGAGATGTCGGCCAGTCGTCAGCTGAGCCGGCGGTGCGTTCAGCTCGGATCGCTTGGCTCCGGAGATCGGTTTTGGTACGTTTCAGCGGCTTTTGGTTCGACAGCCCAGAGTGAAAAATAACTTAAACTTTTACTTTCACTGCCAATTTGAGTGAACGAGCAGGCGGCCTCCTCGACTCCGGATTTGCATGGCAGCTGGACGGTTAAGGAGCGGCGGGCGGTGGGGCCAGGCAGGGTTCGGTGTGGAATGGCTCAACAATGTTATTGTGTGCTGTGTATCTAAGACTCATTTGCAAATGTATCTGGCGGCAATTTAGCGCACAGATACATGCGAGCAGGTATCTTTTGCCCCGTCTCCCTGGCGCATTGTCTTCGGCCTTTAGTTTAATTCCATTTTCACAACATCTTCGCTGGCATTCACGCCCCCTTTTCAGTTTTCCGATCCCCAGCCCGACACACACGTGTATTCACATGTGCTGCAATTTGATCGTCACGTCGAGATTGCAGCCGCAGCAGGCAGCAAATGTTAATGACGAGCATTTGATAATAGTAACTCTGACGGCGACGACGAAGACTCCGACTCCTCCGACTACTCCGGCTCATCTGCCGCTTTTTTCCGCCGACTTAACTGATGTTGGACATGCTGCTTAAAGTTGTTTACCCGATTATTCGCATGTATTTTGACTGTCAGGAGAATGGTCGTTGGCTGCTCATCAGCTCTTCGATTCGGCGAAAGTTTTTCCAGGTGCCTTGCGCCACTCGCAGATGAGGAGGATCCAGGAACTCAGCTTTGCTGGGAGGATGAACTGCCCACCAGGAGCTTTCCCACAAAAAAAAGAGATAAATTTATGCCATTTTTATGTGGAGTTTAATGGGGTGTTTTCTCCATTGTCTATTTTATGTAAGCAGTTTTCCCCTTAATATATTTAAAATGAAAGAAGTTCTTCAATACTCTCAGAACTGACAAGGTATTTAGTTAGACAGCCAAATATATATTCGCCATCAATATTCTTTAATGACTTATTACTTATACTAATTTTGTTTTGATTTTTTTATATATAAAACTCCTTATAACCGCACCTTCAAATTCTATGGGCCTCTAAAAATAGCCAAAGCTAAGGTGGCAATTAAAAGCCAATAATCATACCGCTTAGTCCGAGCTGCGCAATGCAATATTCGATTTTCTAGACATAGCATTGGTTAAGGCTGAGCTAGTCGGCGATGCTGGCCTTGTTCTTAATAGACAAGCGCTGTTTTTGCATACATTTCCATGGCAGATGCATAATTAAGCCGTCGTCCACTGGGGCGATATCGGGTTCCAGTGCTGACCACAGAGACGAGCGGCGGATGCTAACCTTGCAGTGGCTGCCTCAAAAGAATGCAGCTGCGAGGTTCGTTGCCTAAGTCTTTGGTGGGCGGGACCATTCGGAATTCTAACCGAGGCTGGAGGCGTGGCCAGGCCAGACATCACGTAGACAAGGGCCCCATAAAAAAGCGCTTTAATTCATCTAAAAGGCCCAACTTTCTTTGCGCCACTCTCACTTCGTCGGCTTATCTGGAATGTGTTTATCTTGCATCTGCATAAATATCGAGATGCGACATCAAGCATTTCGTAAGATTTGAATGCGTTTCATCTCGTTTCATCCGAGACATGTTTTCATTTTCATTCGACAGCCGACTATAGCTATCTTTGTGTTTATGTTGGAAATGGAAATCTTCCTCGGAAGACGCGTGTGTGCCTACGTAATCGACTTGGCACGTCTGCCGGTCTGTCGGTCTGCTGGTCTGCTGGTCTGCTGTCCGGGTGAAAGACCCCGCAAGATACGAAAGTCGCCCGGGGCGGAGTGCTGACATATTGATGCTGTCTCTCACAATAACAGAATTCGGATTGAATGGTGTGTCACACTCGATTCCACAATTAAGTTGGTAAAAGTCAACAGCAGAGACGAGTGCCACTGTGAATGGCAGCCACGAGGGAAGGGCAATCAGCACTAAGAGACTTAACCCAAAATTATAATAATTACAGAAATAAAATAACTTTTATCCTACTCGCCTAACCTTAACTATTTTCAAAATTCCTTTTGCCAGCTTTTAAAACGAAAGCTAAAGAATGCCAAATCTCTTTTCTTGCACATTCTTCTGGTAATTGCAGACCTGTAAGGCTGTAAGAAAATCGAAATCAAATTAAGATTCCGGACCAAAGCTTCGCCTCGGCCCCCGGCTGCGCCAGCGGCTATAAATTTGATATTCAAAGTAAATTTTCAATTTCTACGCGAATAGATATTTTCCATAAATAAACCGCATAAATCAGAGCTGAGACCGCGGCTGACAGCGCTCAAAAGCGAGCTCGACTCATTAGTAATCAAAAGCTGTGCAGCTCCGCAGACCGCGAAGCAATCGGGAGAGCCGTGGGGAACTGGAGAATCTGAATCGACGACAGGCTTCGATACACGGCCATTGAATTCTGGCCGAGAGCGGGGACTTGCACAAATTGTTGCACAAGCGGAGCCGAGCGGATCGTGGGCAGTAAGTGGCTGGTTGCCACTGAAGCGATGTCGCCAACGCATCGACATTGCCTCCGACGTCCTTCTGTCCGATGTGTCACACAGAAAAAAATATCTAAATATTGGTTTTATTTGGAAAATACAAATTTGCTGTAAATTGGTGAATTGAAAAGATTCCTTAAATATTACATTGGGATTGTAAAAACACTGACTGAAAACCATCATGAAACCTAATGTGAGAAATATCGTATCTATCTATCTATCTATATCTATATCTTTAAGGTAACTCTAGAAGAAAATAAATGTATTTTGATGCCAACTTTTTTGAAAAGTGTCGTCTCTTAGATTTCAAGACTCTCCAGACCACCGAGCGCAGAACCCCTGTTACCTTGTTGACTTTGCCTTAATGGCTGTTCGGCCGTGTTGCTCTCTGTGGCAATTTAAATATTTTAGCCATTTCATTTTGAGCAACGAAGGGCACGCAGTGGCTCTTTTTGCCCAGTTTGCCCAGTTTGGTCCGCAGGTAGAATTTTGGTCGATGGCGCCAGCATGTCGCACAAGACGACCGTCGCACGTGCCCAGTCAACCATGAAGAAATGCAACAACAAATTCTATTGAAAATAGGCGTCAAAGAGGAGACAAAAAAGGGTCGCGAGACTCGCGATCTCGAGTTTGCAACAACAAATACAGTGTCTTCGCCCACGCACAAAAAAACAAATTGCGCAGTTAGCCGCGATCCCTGCACTGAGTAAAAAAATTTTGATTTGTTCTTTAGTCGTTCTTCTAACAAGGCCATGGAAAATACAGAAAAGTGAATGAAGAAATTGAAAACTCGTAATTTAAAAGGCGAAATTTTTTATTTTTGGCAGTGTACTGCATTCGGGCACACAAGTGACCTTTTTCTCGACTGCGCCGGATCGCGGTGGTGGGGGTTGTCCCTTTTTTTTGTCTGTCTGCTGTCCCGATGTAAGTTTGCCCGGTTCCTTAGATTTCGTGCCCATCCTTGATTTTGAGCATAATGCTGCCAGTGCCGCTGACCTGTAAAAACACTCGAGTGTCGCTTGTTGAATGGAAAAATATCGTCAAAAATTTCTACTATTTTGCATTTGAGTTGTGATCATTATTTCTGCAGTTTACAACATTTTTTGTAAGCTGTTTGGTAACATCTTTGATGTTAACTGGAATTTAGGGAGCAGAATGGTTGTTCGTGGCAAACAACAAATAAAAAAAAAAAAAAAAAAAAAAAGGAATGTATTTATGGCGCTTTAATACATATTTATTTTTGCTGATATTTTAAGTAAAAGTGTCAATTATGGAAGTTTCGTGTATAGCTGGTTTATTATGATTTTTGTATTCAAGAAACGTGGAAATTGATATGAGATGTTCACTTTTCGTAGTCTATATATTGTGGATTTATTTAAGGTAGTTTTATGGTTCGCTATTAATTAGAGGTTAGGCTTTTTATTAGTTAGCACCTCGCATATATAAAATCATGAATAGTATTGATTAATTAGCATCATAATTAAATTCAACGTATGGCTACAAATCTGTGCCTAAATCGTAAATTCCAGTAATCTTTGAAGTCTAATAAATCAATACATTTCTTAAAAACAGTTTAGTAGCAAAAGGAGCTTATAGAATATTATTGAAATAATACCACGTTTGCTTCATTTAACTTTGAGCTTTGTTTGACGATTTCTTGACCTTGATCTTGGTTCCGCCCACCGACGACTTTTTCCTACCATTTAACTTGGTCTTGTTGGAGGACAATGCGGCTGGCTTGGGCTTGACCACCCTGGCTTCCACCCGGATGTAAAGATCGTAGTTAAAATCTCCGCAGGTCTTGCCTGCAGAAGGTAATCAAATATTCAATAAAAGGGGTAGAAAATTATGGAATTATGGCATTGTTACCGCAACACATTTCCTCGCCACAGGACTCGCAGGTCATTAGGCGCGTCTCCACAATTCCCGACTTGTTCTTGATCTTCTTGACGCAGTTGTTCAGGGCGAACTCCCTCCGGTCCCGCGCCTCTGTCTTCAACTCCAGCTTCCCCATCTCGACCATCCGGCTGAAGTACTCCTCCTCCTGCTTGTTCTTGGGCCGGAGTGTGGTCAGCATCTTCCAATCGATGGGCACAGCGCACAGCTCCATGAGTACCACATCCTTCATTTCGCCCGGAACGGGATCCGCGTAGGTGTAGAGTGCCTCCCGTTCGCCATTAGCCCTCAGAAGCTTACGCATCTCCTTTTTGGGCATCTTGAAGGCATAGTCCTTCTCCCGGATCTTGATTTCCTCGGCGCGCACCTTCACCGGGCGCATCTTGTAGTCGGGAACCTTCTCAAACAGCCGCTTGAACTCTTCGATAGTCTGGATGTTGCTGCGACTGAGGTCCAGGACGGGCACCACCGTCTTCTTTTTGGACAGCAGATCGTCGAGCTTGCTCATGTTAACAGTCGATTTATTGCGTTAAATTTGATTAAATGTTTCCTTGAATATAAAAATAACTGCGACATTTTAAAAACTGAATAATAAATATAATGGTAACCTACTTACCAACTTTAAGACTTTAAGTATTTTAAGCCTGAGCTCCTGGCAATATAAATCCCTTCTGAGTCATTGAAAATCAAAACTAATATCGATTAAATAAGAACGGTTGCCAAGCACTATCCTTCTTCCGATTTTTGGGGTTCTTTTCCCGGCCTGGCTAACTTATGTTTGTTTATTGTTTATCCTAGATATATAAATATATAGTCACTCATAGCTCCTCCGATTCTCTCTCTCTCTTTCCAGATCCATGAACAGCTCTATCACGTGCCGAAGCCACAAGTTGTTGATAAGTCGCTGGGCAAACAACGAACGAGACCCGAAGACCCCGAAAACCCGTTGAGAAGTCGGCGGCCAGAAAGCTGAATACAGAAACAAACAAACCCAGATCCGAGCCCCAAACTCAAGCCCAAATCTCTGGTCTGGCATTTCATTTACCTGGCTCGCGTTACGTGGTGCGGTCGGTGTCTCGTCTGCCCGCCAAAAAGAAAGTCACGACGACAGAAACGAGATTTCCAAGATTCTGCAACGAAAGTCAAAGTTACAAGTTTACTCCAAATTCGAGTCTTTCGGTTCGGTTCAACGTCTTCTGTCACTCCGGTTCCGTCCCAACCCGTCTCCGTGTTTTTTTCGGCGGTGTCTCCGTGTGTGCCACTTTAGAAAGTGAAAATTGAGTGCAGTCTGTGCCACTCAGCCTTTGGGCGCTGCAGTTGAAAGTGAATTCGGCTGCAAGGGATTTCGGGTCTCCGCTTCGGCTTTGGACGTCCAATTCATCATTAACCATTATCCACCGGTAGCCCGGGAATTCGGCTACTCGAAACCAATTCTCATTCATCGGCAGGAGGGCCCGGCATAAAAAAAGGTCCAGCAACAATGGAGGCCGAGGAAGTTACAAAACTCGTCGATGGCGTGTACAGGGTAAGGTTTCCACAGTTACTTTGATTATTATTGGTGTATTTGTTTCATGAATGAAAATAGACAGCCTGTGCTTACCAAGGTGTAGCTGTATCTGATCTTCAAATATGCCTTCTTAATATGTTTTTCCTTAATCGAAATATTTAATTTGAAGCATAATGGCACACCGTTTACTCCACTTAGCTTGAGGTCAAACTAAAACTTATGTAACCCCACTGACACCTAAATACTGAGCCAGCTTTTGCCTGAAGGCCGTTTCTATTAGCTAGTTACGTTCATAACGATGTGTACCCTTTTGGAAAACAATTTATAACGTTAAATGTTTTCTTTTTTGTAACTAAATTTATCGCCACACGCGATCTCCATAAGCGGCAGCCAACGAAAGCGACCAAAATTAATCTACAAAATGAAAACAAAGAGCCGTGACTTGAAAGTTTAGCTGGGATACCCTTGAAAATTCACCAATACTACTTATTTATATATAGATCAAAGTGGAATTGAATAGTTTAAGCTGTCTATAAGTATTTTATTATTCGTTATAAGTAACATTTAATTGCTGCATTGGCGGCTTGTGTTTTTAGGTATGTGATAACTTCTGGATATTACTCAACTACTCACAGAAATCCATAAAACAAACCATCTCGAAACAACCTTCAAGTTTATATTCTCTTGATGAACTTAAATAAAAAACTTAATTCGAAAACCTAAATAGCGTTTAGCATTTAATGTGTTCTTTGTTTTTATTGATGCTCAGATAGTTATACAAAGTGCCCAGACATCGTAACAAACGTGAGTTTGAGTCTTAAGTACTCATTGGAAAGGGTGTGCGCGCTTCGAGTCATAACCAGAAACCGACAAATACTATATTTGAAGATAAAAATGGTAAAATACATTTGAAAGTGAATTTTTTCTTGTCTGTTGGGCTGCTGTGTAAATTCATAGCCAAATTTGGTCACGACACACGGTGCTTGTTTCTCGATTTTTCTTTTTCGGCATACATTTCTGCCCAAATACATCTCGCTTAGGCCTCTATATTCCGCAGAGCAAACGAGTTCAATTGGGGATTTGATTTGTTTGTCTGCAAATCCCCACAAACAGCTTGAAAAAAAAGAAAAGTAAGCGAATGCGACGACAGCCGCGACGACTCCGCCTTGAGAGTTTGGCAAGTTTTCGGCTTCTCTTTTCCAGAGGTTGCATCTGCCCGAAGTTGGCGGCTATTGCACATTTCGCGCATCTATTTCATTATGTAACTTTCGGTTTTTTTCTTGGAAAACTTGCTGCCGCCGCTAGTTGTGGTTTCTGCCGCTTGAAAATTGCGGAAACTTTGTTTTTGGCTTGCTTCCTTGGCTGTTGTTGCACATGGCTGCATTTTCTCGACCGCCATTTGCATTTTCCCGCTTGTGTTTTTCTTTTTTTGTGCGCACTGTTATTGTTTATTTGCGACAATGTAAATCGAATAAATGGGCGCTGCTGCTGGTTGTTTTAATTAGTGGGCTGGGTTGCCGGGCACTTGACAATCCCGGGCGCAAACGAAAGACTCAGGAAACGAACTCGTTGCGCCGCTGCGGCAGGAAAAAAGATCGGAATTGGAATCTCAATGGCCGGGCATCAATCAATTGGAGTCACTTCCTCCTCGAGGCATACCAGATTATGACTTAATTCCCACTGATTTATCCGCAGCCGACTTGGACCAGTTCATCAATCGATATATTATATAAACATTTGATTTGCACACTTATTTCTCCCCGCTGCATGTAGTCCGCCTTGTTTCGCCTAATGGATTGCCTGCCACTCGCCTTTCAGTCTGGGAGTATGTGAATTCACTTCTAGGTTCGGTCTGTGCAAGTTCTTGAACGGGTTTGAATTAATGCGATACCATTCGGGTTTCGGCTGTCTCTGTTCTAAACTCATTAGCGGACCGCGTTAGCTTATCTTTATTTTGGGTCGCGGTTTGGCCTTTCCAAAATTGGCACACCTAACCGTTTTCAAGTTGTTTCTCTATGGAGCTGAAATGGGAATTTTAGGGGCAGTTTTAGCCAAGCGATTGATATGTTTTAGTGTCCAAATAAGAAATCTATCCGGTTCGCTAGTTTTCAATTAAATAATGTTATATTATTTACTACTATTCAATTTATTTGATTAATTTAATGTTGTAATATACATTTAATGCTTATTTAAACTTAAGTATTGTACATATTGAGGATTTTATTTTGCAAATTCGAGTAACTACATTTTGCGGCTCTTTTAATTTGCAAAAATGATTAATTTTACTGTTTTAAATATATTTAAATGCTTATATAATAACACCAGCAGTATTGTAATTTATGAAACTTGAAACTTCACTTTTTGCTCGCACCTGTAATAAATCTTGTACTCTGGTTAACGATAAATCTTGAATGCCAAACGAGTAAAGTTGGCTGAGAGATGTACTTAAGAGATGATTGCAAAAGCCGCTTTCACTTTTCTTTTTTTACATGAGTTGAGCTGAAACAAGAAAAAGCTTGTGATTCTTTTTAAAAAAGATTAGACTAATAAATGGTAATAGCAGCAAAAACATTCTGAAATTCGATAGATAGTATTTGATTGTGATTATGTTTGAGCTTGATGAATGAAGTTACTTGGCTTTATGGACGCTGAACTCCTAGAAATACCACCGCCAACAGGGCCCCATTTTTTCTGCCACAATATATACCATATTGGTTAATATAAAAACCACAAGCTACTTGAAAACTGGCAAGTTGGGCCGTCAAGTCGATTTCAAAAACGCATTTCAACCGAACAGCTGCCAGTGCCAGCCCGGTGGCGATGAATGCCTGCGGATTGTTTGTCACTCGCTTAGATTTATGGCACATTCTCCGCAACATAAATCGAAACCGAAGCCCCTGTGAGAGCCTGCCGCCAGTCGGGTTGGCTCGGATCGGATTGGATCAGAATGACATCCAGCTGACCACACAAAAGCCAACCTGCCTCCTCCAGTCAATGGCGAAGTAGAAGGAGAAGGTGACGTAGAAGGAGAAGGAGGAGGCGAAGCCCCTCAAGAGTTGGCACCCAGCACGGTGCCTTGGCACATTGTGGGCCGAAGGTGTCCGAAGTGCTGGGAAAAAGCCCAGGCTGGCGGACTGGCGGGGAAATAAATTAAAATTGCAGCCACCTAGTGTCCACAGACCGTCCGGGGGACCGAGGCTGGCAGCAGACGCTGCAAGTGGCGCGACTGCTACTGATTGCCATGTTGAATGCATTTCTAAGGCTGCTGCATTAGAGGAGCCACCGCCACTCGGAACGATGTCACATCCCCTTGGTTGGGGGGGAATCGGTGTGGAGACAGAATCGTTTGCTTGGCATGACCATGGCGAATGGAACTGGGTTAACGTCCGACTCGCCGGTGAGAAGCCCTACCAATCACACTGGGTCCATTTCCCAGATACCCTATTTGCTTGATGCTAGTTTGCTTTCATTTTTTAAGTACATGCTATATAAAGTATACAAAATGAGTAATATAAACGTGATTTTGAATTCTTTAAGTTATGTTTACTTAAAACAGGTCCGCTTTAATTTAATAAAAACTGCCACTTCAATTAATTCGGCTTGAAAGGTCTCCTACCTTTGACCCAAACAATTACGGAACAAAGAGAGTACATTTATATTTGTCATTGTTATATTTCAACAACTTGGCATGTCCTATCCCCATATACCAGCCCATCCTCTACTATATATCGTCAAGGACACCTAGTCTCCGCTGTCGGAAAATTACAATTTCATTTGAGCTAGCCAAACAACGAAGCCTGGGAAGAAGTCACGCAACCGAGAACTATCTACGCTTAGCATTTTTCACGCACTTTGCGTTCATCTGTCCGGGGCGTGGAAGAAGGGAGGGCGTGACTGGTTGCGCCTTAACGCCTTCGTTGAGGTTTTGTCAACAGTCGTGTTGAATTTGAGTCTGAGCTTGAGTTTGAGGTGTTTTTGTTGCCGGCAAACCTGTTGCGTGTTGCTTTTTGCATTTGTTGGTTTCTAATTGGCATAATTGCGGTTTACTGTTGCTGCCACGTAGCCGGGGCTGCATTCCCGCATGCTCTGCGGTGGGTGTGTCTCCTGAATTATGGTCCAACCTGAAAGAGGCTCTCCAACGCCATAGCGCCTGCACTCCTAAGCCAATTCGACACTGAAAGAAACACCAAGCTGCGAAGGATTTCACATTCAGGGGTTGTTCATTATTTAAAGTTAACAATTAAATTCATTAAATATTTATAAAACATATTTCGACTGGGGCTAAAATGTTTTGAAAACTCTTTACTATTTAGTATCCTTGAGTAAGGTTTTTTTTAATGTTTTGACTGGGTTTAGTCTATCTTTGAAATGATTTCTTCTTGGTAATAAATTTAGTCTTTATGAAAACTTTAGAAAGAACACAATTTTCTCGGATGTTAATATAAATTCTACCATTTTTACAATCTACATAATTAAATATCTCAAATTGTTGGCTTAAAAACATTTTGTACATTTTATGTATTTACATTTACAATGTGGAAAATAAAAAGTAGTTTTTCTCTTTATTCCCCATAATTGTGATAGTTGATTTCTCCCTCTGCATGCCGCCCAACATTCCGCCTCGTTGCTTTCCTAAGCAAATGGGAGGCTTTCGTGTTATACTTTACATTTAGTCTCTGTTTTAATTAAAAAAAATTACATATGTGCGGCGCTCACTGCTGGCGATTTATGTTAAGCGACGATTAGAGACCAAGTCACCTGGGTTTGGGTTGGGGCTTCAGTTCGGAACTGGGGCTTGGGATCTGTATATACTAAGTACTGGGCAAGACTACCTCAATTAATTTTGGGTTAAGTGTTGTCTGTGGGTCGCAGATTCGCGGGCGTGATAAGCGATTGCGTCAGCTTCGGGCCAAGACTGGCTGAATGCCGCGGGAGAAGGTGGTTAGTTTGGTGAATTGCTGGATCGAACGGGCAGGAATTTGCTTAACATTTTGGGCCAATTACAAGAGGCGATAGCATCACTTGAAAAGGGAACATGTTTGCCTATTTTATAGCAAAAATTTAAAATGATTGCTGATAAGGAAGAATAATTTGCAGGAAACTGTGAATTATTTATGGCTTATATATAAAATTAGAATAAACTTTGACCTAAGAAAAGATTTTTGAATAGCTTATGTTTATTTTATCCCTTGTTATGTGTGCTTTGTCAGTGCTTTTTAAGGTTGAAAAGTAAATGTTGGCCTAATCAGGCAATAAACAGAGAACATGTTTAAAGGAATTAAAAGTCAGAAAACTATTATAAATGTTTAAACATTGAATTTTTATTTCAATAATTTTAATATTTTTTCATACATTAGATTCAAGGGTATAATCAGTTTACAAACAGTATGAATTATCAAAATCGTGTGCTATTATAGCCTACTCCAAGTTCAATTCCAAGAGACCCAAAAGATGGATTCCATTAACCACAAAATGAGTTGACCACAAAGCGTGTACGGCAACGAAGCAATTAACATTGATAAACCCATAAATGCTGTATCGCAAACACACTTGAGTCTATCAAGTTATTTGGCTATCCGTGTCTATCTAAACAAAACGTGTCTACGTATCTATCTAAGCAAAACAAACTGCACTGAGGTCAGCCGAGAAGAGCCAAGATCTGGGAGATGCAGGCGAGTGCAGATGCGAGTATCTGTATTCGAGAGTGGAGGCTCGAACTATATTTAAATCAGCCGGCTAGTAGATCATAAAAACAAACACTCGAGCGAGCGAGTTGAATCGTTAAGCGGCGACGACCTTGGGGGTCGAGTATCTAAGTATCTCAGACCGAGTGCTGGCCCCCATCCATTCCCACGCCTCGCCACCACATTCGCAGCCAATAAATTGACTCGTAGAAGAGCAAATAAAATGAAAAACCGGGGCGTAAACATTTGGCAATAAACCGCGGCACAAGCAAGGCGAACTGTTCCGCACAGAATGTGTTGTTTACATACTGGCTTTTTGACATTTTCTTGCTAATTCCTCGACTTGGCCAAGCATTCGGTAGTTGGTAGTCGCTGGCTGTGAGTGCTGGCCTTTTGATCAGCTCTGTTTCGGGCGGAAGTGATTGGCCGTCTAAGAATTTCGTACCTATCACGGGAGCAGTCATCAATTAAGCTTAGAGAGATGCCAGAGATCTGGGCATTCAAAGAGCTCTTGTTTCCCGGCAAACAAGGCAGGCGCTTTGTGGCCGAAAAGAACTATGAATTTGGGTTTTTGTTTCGGGTTTGCGTGTTAAGTGCCTCGGCATTGTCTGCTCGCAAGCCAACTTTTGAGGCCAAGCCCAGGACCAATGTGTGGCTTTGTCGTATTTTCAGGTGTCAACACTCGCCTCTCCGATGAGGTCACCTCCCTTCCACATTTCACATGACAATCGCTTCACGTCATCCGCAGCAATGCAGCTTCAGACTGTGGCAGTCGTGAGTTGTATGCAAAGTCCCGCACTCAAGTGCAAAGTTGTTAATTAATTGTCGATTTTGCTGTTTATCGCTTAACGTTTTCCGCGGCCCTAGCTGAGATCAATTGATCGATCATATGACTCATTTTCCGCCAAAAAGAAGGCGTAATTCGTATTTAAATAGCCTCGGTGATGGGGGAGTTCTGGCGATAATAAATCACCAAGGTGCTAAGGCCAGAGAAATAGGTGATTGATGATCTATCCAGTTTGCTAGCGAATGCTAATGCCACCGAGAATCACTGAAGTATTTTATACTAAAGAAATGTTTATACTAATAATAATGTAGGCCCGCTCTATAATAGAAGTTTTTAGGTTTGTCTTCTTATTTGTATAAAAGAAAAGTCGGTTTGCCGAATCCGCTGCACTATTTGAAGTTTGGTTTATGATTAAACATCATTACGTAATTGCATTAATTCGTTTTCAATTAGGCAAGTCTTAAAAGTAGGTTGACACTCATTATGGACATTATACAAATATGTTTAATGTCACAAGAGATTAGATCTGGTTAAATCCAGTTTTCAGCTACTTAAAAACGACTTAATTAAATACAAAACACTGAATGGAAGTCTTCCTCATTTCGCGCTAAGTAAAAATTTTACTACTCGCCGTAAAAGACTGAAACCGATAAATTCAAACTTAATACCGTTAACAACCTGTTTTAGTAATAGTTCAGCAAATCATTTTGTTTTAACTCCGGAAAACATTTCCGAAGTTACATGGTATTAAAATTGGCTTAAATATGTGATATGTGAAGTTACTAGGCCAGCGAATATTTAAATTGTTTTGTTAAGTGCTAAATGTTAAATTCTACCGTTGATTATTATGTATTATAGCTTATAATAAGTGAGCCTTAATGGGCATTACTAATTGCCTTAAAGTCAGTAATAAATTCTTTTACAACTGGATAATGGCAAGAAGATTGCTAGCAGCTGTTTCAGAAGTAATAGAAGCGTATTTAGTTTCAACTTTCATTTGCATTCACCGCTAAATCATAGATGAGAGATTGCTAAGCGAGCAATTAGCATTACGAGTGCGAGTATGTGTGGCTGGCTACACGGAACTAATGATGTCGCTGGCTCTGACCACAACATTGTCTCGAATTAACTTATACAACAGACTTTTACTGCCGGCGGCCGGCGGGGAAAACCATTATGATCTCGGGCGGGGAGAGGCGGGCTGCTGGGGAAATTGAAATGTTGGGGCCCGCTGGTCCCCTCGTAAATTACATTTAATTAGACTTGCGATAAGCAGGCACATGGATATAGCCGAGCTAACGACGCCATCGATCTCCGATCTCCTCCATTGCAGAACATACTCGATCGATTCAATCCGGGAGCCAGGCAGCTGATCGCGGCGGGCAAAAGTTACCTCAAGGCGTTGCACGGTGAGTATGAGTGCAGGTATGAGTACCTGTGCCAGTACATACAGTATAACACCATAATCGACTGCTGCTAGTGGGTACAGCTAACTAATTTGCAATGCATTCCATGCCATTTCATGCAACAGGTGCTGCAACCGCCTCGCGTCTATTCAATGAAGCATTGGCCAAGATTGCTATGAACGCCCAGCAGAGCGGAACGGGCGATATTGGTAAGAGACTTTGGGCCTCTGATCCCTCTTATCCCTCACTTCCTCACTCCCCCACTAACCCAATGTTTATCCTGAATCTGTATTTGTTATCACTCAGGTTCGGCTTTGATGAGCGTTGTGAATGTCAATAAGGAGATACAGGAACAGCAGATGAACATTGTAAGTATGATGCACATTATAAAAGAAATATAGTTAATGAAATTATATATTATGCTGAAGGGATTATCCCTGAAAGGAAGAAGCTAAGAAAATAGATACATACATACATACATATATACAACATCGTCTTTTGTATTAAACTTCTAGGCATTTCAAGAAATTGAATTTAAATTTGTGAAGTTTTTTGAAGCGAAAATATTGAATTATAACTACATTGGAAGTAGTTTGGAATAGTTGTAATCTGAACAGTATTTAATTACAAACATATAAAAAAGATAATTTCTAACGTGTGAATATTCTATAGGGATGACAGAAACTATCGATACTGTATAGATATTTATAGCAATACCGATATATTAATCAATATTAAAGATGTGATATAAGCGCGGTTAATCGATTATTATTTTTGATATATCTAATTGTGTCAAATAATTATTATTGTTTATAATAATTATAAACAGTAAAAAATACAAAGAAATTAAATAAATGATATCTTAACGTTAAATGCGATATTTCAAATTTAGATACTTCAAACCTTACAATATATACGATATGTTATTGATATGTTAACAAAATTGTATGAGGCCTTTAGGTATTCCAAATAACTTGTTTTTCATTTTCATAGAATTACATTAAAGCTTGTTATATCCTTTGAAAACCTAAAACTGATATTAAATAAAGCGAATATTCTGAATGTCAACTTATTAAATATCTGCTCCTATCGCCTTGTAGCTGAAAGCCTTCTACGTGGATCTACTGGTGCCATTGGAGACGAACCTGGAGAAGGACACGAAGGTGGTGCAGCACGAGCAGAAGAAGTTCATGCAGCAGCACAAGGTGCGCATGGAGAGCTACCAGAAGGCCGTCTCCACCATGAAAAAGCAGCGCAAGAAGAAGGCCACGCCCGAGAACACCGAAAAGGAGCTGAGGGTGAGCTAAGGATAATATGTTCATGCGATATGCAGAGCCCCCTAAAAACCAACTTTCCCACAGAGCTTGCAAGTGCTGGAGGACCAGAAGAAGAAGCTGGATGCGTTCTGCGATCAGAGCTACAAGAATGTGAGTTCATGGGCTACACAGAGCAAAAATTTAATGAATCAAATATATGTATAAATTTATTGAAGGATCCCTACAAAACTAATGAGCTTTAAAATAGTAGTAAATTTAATTAAATCAGACTTTAAGTAAACTTAACAAATATATATATTAATATGCTAAATAATTTGACTAATTTTCTTCCATGTACGACTCGTCGGCTCTTTTGCACTTCCGTTCCGGCGAGAAGGCCATGACACAGGAACGGCGACGGTATGGATTTGTCTTGGAGCGCCAGTGCTCCATCGCCAAGCACTGGATGGCCTACCACACCACCGGCAAGACGGTAATTGATAATAATTTCGAAAATTGGCAAGAGATTGCCGCTTCTCGTGAGATCATTCCCCCGGCCGCGTACGAGAGCGGCTACGGCAGCAGCAGCAACGGCCACCAGAACATCAGCGGCAACATGCGACGCCTGGTGAGTCATACCCGCCCATCAGGGTTCGTGGGGTCCCATTCCGATCCGATTCGATGCGATCCTATCAAATTGGGAGCTAACCACTCTGTTAACTGCACTGAAACCTCATATTACCAAGCTACATGGGAATAAACAGTTGTCAAATCCCGAAAAAAATTACGTTTGAAGGGAAAGAGAACTTTAATTTAAACAAATTTCACACAAAGATCTTTAAAATATATTTTACACAAGTCTATAGGTTTTAATATAAGCTTATAAACCAAATACGTGAATCAATCGGCTTTATAATATTTAATGGAATAATATCTATATCATAATGAGTATAATCAGTCTCAAATATTGTTCCCTAAATTGATATATTTTTTAAAACTTTATAAAACAAAACGACAAACATTTTGTATGTGTCCTGGCATACAGTCAAGTCTCGATTGATTTTAAGTTCATTAAAACCTTTAACTAAAATCGTTTTCATTCCTTTTTCATTAAGTAATAAATTCCATTTAATTAAATCTAATATTCTTATGAAGCAAAATACTTGTTTAATTAAAATGAAAAAAGAACAATGCGCATCATTCCCACATATCATTAACCAAAATATATTATTAGCATTGTAAAAATGAAAACTATACAATTTAACTTGAATTAATCTATTTTTCAGGAGCGGATCAAGGACGGGGACGATGAGCAGCTGCAGGGCCACGGCGCCCAGCTAAAGAAGTCGCGCAGCATCGATGCCCCCTATGGCGACATGCGCACTCTGCACGAGCGGGAGAACATCTCCGGAATGGGCGTGGCCGGGTCCTCGCACTACGCCCAAAACTCGCTGCCGCGCGCCAAGTCCGACTTTAACCTGGCGCTAGTGGGCACTGGCCCGAACTCAGGTAGGAATGAGTCAATCAATCAATAAAGTATTTCCCCCTAAAAAATAGTTTACATGCCATTATGCCCTCGAACAAAAAGCCCAGAGAATGAATTTAATAAAATTATATTTGAAAAGTAGGTATCCTTTTATTAACAATAGTTCTTTAATGCTATTGCAAATGTTTCTTTAATTTTCCTCTAATTACAATATTGGCCACCTATATATACACTTATATTCAGTCAAAATATATAAAAAAAAAACATTTCTTAAATATTTTAAAAGCAATAAAATAACACTTTTGTCACGCCTTATTTTTTAATCCCATAATAGAAATAAAAGCATGCAGAAACCAACGCAACTTATTTAATAGCAGTGGCATATTTTCTAGTTCATTCATTGAATATTAACAATCTCTCCTGCACATTGTCTTATTATTTATAAAATATGGAATAAAAATGAAATATATATAAAGTTTTCTCTATCAAATTAATTTCAAATACATTTCATATCATTCTCTTGCACGTATTTCAAATAGAATTGAAATCAATTATATTTATTATTTTATTATTATCATAATTAAATTTATGAATAATTCTGGATTAATTCATCCCTTACTTGGCAGGCAACAAACACAAGATCATCGAGGAGCAGCTGGCACCTCTTGGCGACGACCAGCGCGGCGATCAGCGGCCCCTAGTGAAGGCCCTCTACGCCTACATGCCCTCCGGGGAGAACCAGCTGTCCTTTGAGGAGGGCGACCGCATCGCCCTAGTGGGCGGCAAGGCCAAGGGCTGGCAATTCGGCGAGAATCTGCGGACGCAGCACTTCGGCTGGTTCCCGGTGGCCTACACCAATGCGGAGTCCACCGAGTCGTCGGCCTCCGGCGGGCGGCGTTACGAGAATATGCTGATGACCTACGAGCGGAACGGAGGCGGATCGGGATCCGGTTCTGGAGGGGGCGGTCTGCGGAACTACCAGCAGCAGCAGGACTACGAGGCGCAGTTGGAGCTGATGGAGAGCCACGAGGCCACGTACCGGCGGCGACGCAACCACAGTGCAGAGGAGTCCTCGCCCACACGAATGTTCGGTGACACTATCAAGCAGCAGAAGAAATACCGCGCCGGCTCTGGAGCTAATCCGCGTCCAGGTCCTCCACCGACGCTGCCCGCCCCCGTTCCCGTGCCCAGCGGACAGCAGAGCCAGTCCTCGCGAATGCTGAACAGCTCGCAGAGCTTCTGCGCCACCAACGGGGGAGTCCCATCGGCGGTGGAGAGGCGCAAGCAGAAGCTGCTGAATGGGGCCCAGGTAAAGTCCACATTGTCATCGAACTGAAAGGAGTCCCCACATCTAACGTGTCTTCCACAGAGCCATCCGTCGGGCAAGTCTGGAGTTGCCGCGAAGACCTCGCTGCACAGCAGCAACGATAGTGGCTTCGCCAACGAGCCACCGCCGCAGCCGGAGGTGGACTACTCCGACGAGGAAGCGGCCACGCAGAGAGTGCCCATTCGGTAGGTGAAATAGGAATAACTGCGGCTTGGAGAGCAGGGATAATAAGCTTGGATTCGTTGCAAAAATACTCTTTAAGGTCATCGAAAAATGTTCAAATACTTAACATTTTTTCAATGCCTTCTTTTGACAAACTTTAAAACTAAGAAGATTTCTTAGTTGCCTTAAAATAACAGTCACAATCAATATCTGATTATAAGAGTTTTACTTGCAAGCTAATTAATAGTAATCTCAAAATTTGAAATGTTTTTAAATATGTTATGGGAAGTACCCCATAAATTATATTTTGTAATAATATATGTTGAGCTATCGACAAGCCAGATAGTTTTAATCCCGCTCAAAGGACTAGGCAGCAATTATGATCACCGGTGAAGTCCTTGCTCTTCAAGCCGAAACTTAGCATCCCGCTTTCGCTCTCTATTTCTTGTGACTAATTCTAGCATTAACCATTGTCATTCGGTTTTTCCTAATTCTTGCCTGATTTTGAGTGCCATTATTTAATTAATTTTATTTTCATTTGCTTTTTCCCGTTCTGATTTGATTTCATGTATCGCCATTTCTGCTCTGTTGCCATCCTTTGTGTTAACCACCCAAAATCGCACACCAAACAACACACACTCGAAACACCCCACCAATTACCAACAAATCGCCCAACAACACACCATCGAATACCCCGCGAATCCCCAAAAACTAGACGCCGGGCGGACACCAATTCGCACACCCACACGGTGCCCCGGGACGTTGCCTCGTGGACGCTGAACAGAAATTTCAGAAACAGCGTGGACAGCCAGATCGACGACAAGAGCCTCCATCGGCTGAGCCGACAGAGCGGAGGGGGCAAGATGCGATACGACCTGATCGCCTCCGACGACGAGATCCTGCAGGCTTCCAGTGCGGGCCTGAAGCGCACCAAGTCCTTCTGGAAGTTTGGCGGCGGCCGTAGCGGCGAGGATATCCTAGCCGGCATGTCGTTGTGGCAGCACCGCGATCTGGTGGCTGCCCCAAATCTCGAGGACATGCGCGATCGGGAGGACTTGGAGCGGCGCTCGGACGAGGAGCGCAACGGCACGCTGACCAAGTCACAAAACTCCAACTCATCGCAGGAGAAGCCAAGTAGGGGGCGCAAGGACAGCCTGACCAGCACCGAGCTCTATGGTGATGAGGACGAGAACTTGTACGGCGTGAGTCCGCAGCAGCAACAGCAGCTGCAGACACAGAGGAGCAGCTATACGCCTAAGTCGCGCATGAAGATTATGAAAACCATCGAGATAGACATCGAGGAGCCAACGGAGAGCGAGCGGATGAGCACCATGCGTCGTGGCCAGTCGCAGGAGCAGCAGCAGCTTCAGCAGCAGCAGCAGCAGCATCGCAAGCTGGACAAGCAGGCCTCGGCGGGAGCAGGATCGCAGCACAAGTCGCAGACTCTCAGCCGCTCCAAGCCCACCCAGCATCAGCAGCAGCAGCAACAGCAGCAGTTCCCCCAATCCACGGACGAGGGCGAGAGCGATGAGCACGGAACCCTGAAGCTGAGCGACGTGAACAACTTCTTCGACGAGGGCAAGGGTAAGAGCCACGGACATGGCCATGGCCACGGGCTGGTCATGAAGACGGTGAAGCGACAGGACATACTCAAGCAGTACTACACCAGCGAGGACGACGAAGAGTCCGATGCGGAGCTGAAGTCAACTAGCTCCGACCCGTACGACTGCATAGTGATCAACGATCACTTGGTGCGCAAGGACGATAAGCTGCGACGCCACCACCAGCAGCACCAGCAGATGGAGTTCCATACCTTCCGGTCTTCCACCTCCACCACGGCGACCAACACGCTGAAGAAGGGATCCTCGAAGGAGCAGGACAGCACCCTGACCCGCAACTCAACCGCCAGCTCGGGCGCCCCCACAGCCACCATCCTGCCGCGCACTCGCCTCCTCAAGTCATCCGCCTCCTCCAGCAATAACATCAACAGCAGTGCCACCCTGGAACGGAACTCGAAGAGCCTGGCGGGCAGCAAGAGCTACGGGCCGTGGTACGACTTTTGGGATCAGGAGCAGCACGGCATCACAGGCCAGAAATCATCGAGTGCCAAGCTGAAGTAGGGATCGGCACGAGTACAGGATGACAATGGAGTTTCGCCGTCTTCTTACCGGATAAGAAAATGAGCAGAGAGAGAGAGAGAGAGAGCGGGAAGTGGATGAGCTGCAGCGGAAGTGTTGACATTAAACGTGGCTTACACCGTTTCCCAGCCCCTTTTCAGTTGCCTTGTATTTTTTGTTAAACTTAAGCCACAGTTACCCTGTAAAATTCCGTAGTTGTAGCCTAAGTCAAGCTATGTTTCGTTTATTCTATGTACATATCTTATATTAATTTTAAAGCGTACTTAAATACCAGTGCGGGTAAGCCAACATTGGACCACATTGAGCAGAAAAAGAACGTCAGAGGGAACTCCACAGAACAGGGACCTCCTCTGGCAGTTGTCCGTTTTCCATTGACCAGGAGGCAGCTCTTGAGTTTCGGTGCCTGAACCCATACTACACACATATCATTAAATTTATTTTGTTAAGTACTGAGCCTGTGCCCTCCATTTCATTTCTGGCAAGTACCCAAGTAACGCGAATGCAATTCGATTTATTTTTTAGCAGGCGCGGTATATATCGCAACTTTTCCATGGGTTACTGACCTGTAGACAGTCCGTGTGTCCCAGCTAGCCCCACCCCAACCCGTATTATCGAAGCGATTAGGAGCCACCAGGGCCGCACTCCTTATCTGGACGAGTCCTTGATCTTTTGCAGAGCCTCTCAATTCGCCACCGTCAAGTTGCGACACACCAAGACCAACGACCGATCGGCCCCGATGATCTATCGCAGTGTAAACAAGTAGCAACGACAGCAGCGGAAGGTGGAGTTTTCCCTGTGACCAGTTCTTCACCAGATGATGAGGAACAAAACACCAAATGCTCCAGCCACAACCACGCCGCGACACTCCACTCTAAACATGACACAACAATTTATATAGCGCCCATATATATAGGATCGGCATTATCAGTTAGTACTTCCAGTAGCTGGTGGGCCTGGATTTTGGTAGTCATTAAGTCGTACTGTTTGTTAAACATTCTGTTTTGTATGTACTTCTATGTTAAAGTTCGAAATGTATGTATATTCAAATACCGTAATAATGAATAAACCTTTTTTCATTGAAACGAATCCACTACTGCTATGGGGGAGGCATTGAAAGCTGATAAGTTACATGTGTACATATGTCGGAAATTGTGAATCGCCAAGAAATCAAAAAGGAAAAACAAGGAGATACTGATTTTTGGAATTTCATTTGATTTTATTAAATGTTCCCTCTTTATAGGGAGAGATTTCGATATGTAAAGACTCCCATCTCTAGCGCATACACACATCACTATTCTACTACGAAAGGATATGGACTCCATATCCAAAAGCTGTCTTTTAAGACAACAATAGATAACATCTAGGCTCCAGAACACTTTTGTCGATCAGACAAAGGATAGTTCTACATAGCCTAGGCAAGCATTCGTTCATAGCAACTTTAAAATGGAGCAGACGAGATGAGAGAGCTCCAGTGGCCTCAACTTTTTTGGGAGGCTGCACAGTGGGATATTGGATAGGAAATGTGGCAATTACATCAAAACCCTTATTGTGCGTTATGTTAATTTGATTATTATAATTCTAAAAGAATAAAATTCAATATATTTTTGCTGTCTTTAAATTAGTCAAACAATTTATTAAACACAAATATAATGCAAACTTTTTAATATCTATTAAATTTTTTTAGCATTATCACTTTACATTATCACTTAACACCTGGGATCCGCATCGACAAATTAATATTACAATCTGTAATGTATTCGCCGACAAACGCTGTAATTCCCAAAAAAGACAAACAGATAAAAGAATAAAAGTATTATTTATTTATTTTCAATAAGACCTAATGGTAACATGAAACAAATCGAAATCAAGTTTAAAGTTGATATTTTTCAAATATGTTTGTACTGCGAGTATTGCAACGGCATTATTTGCGTGTTTTTTATCCTGAAGTGCAGCACGAGTTCTAATGGAGAGGTGTGGGCCAAACATAATTGAGCTTATTTCTACTGTATTTGACCTTGGTGTTCTTTTTAATCATAAATTAAATTTTTCCGATCACATAAGTGTTTCAGTGGGTAAGGCAAGAGGTGTTTTAGCGTTCATAAAACGTTGGGCTAAAGAGTTTGAAGATCCCTATATCACCAAACTTCTTTATATCTCGCTAGTTCAACCTCTGCTTGAATATTGTTCTTGCTTATGGTCACCCCAGTATGTAAAGTATCTCGAGCTCATCGAATCGGTGCAGAAGCAATTTCTTCTTTTTGCCTTAATGGGCTTAAATTGGAAACATCATCTTCGTCTGACATCTTAAACCAGCAGGTTACGGCTCTTGGAGATGCCGACACTGCAAGACCAACGAACATGTAATAGTGTCATATTTCTGTATAAGAAATTCCCGCTCTCTCTTTCTGGAAATATGCAGATCTAACTTTGATTCCCATGACCCCTTTCGCATCATGTGTTCTCTTTATAATGAATTATATCATGGGCTATGTAGTGAAAAATCATTGCACTTATCCTCCCAATTGTATATCTTTACCTTAACCCACCCGATGTGAGACGGAGCATATCGTTAAAAAATTCTCCTACTGGGTCGGGGGAAAAATTTTTACTAAGATTAATATTTTTTAATGTTAACAGCAAATTATTTGTTAACCAATAACCAAATAAATAAATAAAAATGTGAGATACAGAAAGAAAGTACAAACTTTCTTTGCCTTTCTCTCTTTCACCGACTACCCCTAATGTGTTTTGGTATTTTGTAAAAGTTCGTCAATACCAATCGTTTCTAAATGAGCGACGCGTTAGTGTATTCTAACGTGTTGCCGGTTTGCTTGGTCCAAAAATAAACAAACCCAGTTGGGATACAAATTGAGCTTACTTTCACCCTCGACGGCACGTAAGGAGCCATGAACGGATCCTGGAAGGTGGTGCTGCCCGTGGGCTTTGTGCTGTACAGTCTGCCGCTGTTCCTGCGCGTAAACGGCACCTCGGACTACGTGATCGACGAGGAGTTCCACATCCCGCAGGGTTTGGCCTTTTGTCGCAAGGAGTTCGATGTGGTAAGATCAAGAGCGGATCAGCAGATTTTCAGTTGATTATTAGTCGCTTTCTCCATTTAGTGGGATCCAAAGATAACGACTTTCCCTGGGCTGTATCTCATCGCCCTCGTTCTCAGCCCGTTTAACTTGTGCACGGTGACGGGCCTGCGCTTGCTGAGTTTGGCAGGTGCCGGCTTCAACATCCTGCTGCTCTACAAAATCCGCAGGCGCGCCTTGGCCGGCTCCGGTGGCAACTCGTACGCAGCCCACGAAGCAATTACGCTGTCGGTGCTCCCGCCGCTATACTTCTTTGGACACCTGTACTACACGGATACCCTCTCGCTGACCATGGTGCTGCTTTTCTATAACTGCTGGCAGCAGGAGGCGCACCTGCCGGCGGCGGTCTTCGGGGCAGCCAGTGTGCTAATGCGTCAGACGAACATCGTGTGGGTCTGCATGGGCACCGGCATGACCGTGCTGGACACGCTGGTCCACCAATGCGCCCAATCTCGGTCCGTGCCCAAGCGCAAAATCCACCTGCTGGGCAAGGAGGTGAGCACTACCTCTACTGCTATTATTTTGTTTGCATTTTCTACTTCTATTGCGCTTTTACATTACAGATGTGGTTACAACTGGTCGGTAGCCCCCAACTGCTGTGCAATTGCATCCTGAGCATCTTGGCCAAGTGCTGCTTCTACGCCTCCATCATTTTACCCTTTGTGGGATTCCTCTGCATTAATGGATCCATTGTGGTGGGCGACAAGAGCGCCCACGAGGCTACCGTGCATCTGCCGCAGCTTTTCTACTTCGCTCTCTTTGCCGCTGGCTTTGGGATATCCAACACCATGCGCCAGTTCCGTGCGGCACTGGACCTAATCCGGCGGAATCCAGTGCGCTCGGTTGTGGCGGTGCTGCTGATTCAGCTGGTGGTGCATATGAACACCGAGGTCCATCCATATCTGCTGGCCGACAACAGGCACTACACATTCTATGTGTGGAGCCGACTGTACGGCCGCTTCTGGTGGTTCCGCTACGCCATGGCCCCGGTCTACATGCTCTCGATCTGTGTGCTCTTCTGCGGACTACGGCACATGCCCGACAGCTTTAAGCTGATGTTTCCCCTCAGCCTGGTGCTGGTGCTCTGTTTCCAGAAGCTCCTGGAGCTGCGCTACTTCCTGGTGCCCTACATCATCTTCCGGCTGAACACGCGGCACACGCGAAAGGGCTTTGCCGAGTGGCTTGAACTGGGCGCCCACTTGCTGCTCAACGTGGCCACCTTTTATGTGTACTTCACCAAGGAGTTTTACTGGCAGAACTATCGCACTCCCCAGAGGATCATCTGGTAACTACAAGCATTCCCCATAAACTAGATCACGTTAAACTAGCATTTCTGTGAGTTGCCTCTAGTTGCATTTACGGAAACAATAAAAAGATGTTGGCATTTTCAATATTGCTTTTTATTCGATGCATTGCTACTTGAGTAAGAAATCGCTCTATGTTTTTGTTGGCGTTACAAAACCAGAGGCGAGTTCTGTTGATATTTAAAAATGTAAAATCGTAAGTGTTGCCGCCTGATCTGGCAGGGGTGCCTCAAAAACCTTCATAGGTTTCAAATAATTTGAAGTAGCCAAAAATGAGCAATTAACTACTTCGGATACCAAATAAATTGTGGTCTTAATGCAGTGGTGCCCACACGCATGCATTGACACGTTAGACCAGCATTTGGGAGAGTAAGAGCACAGCTTGGCAAGCGATACTGGCAGACTCGCGAGTCTATCTGTAGGGCATGCCTGATTTAAATGGATTTCGAATACACTGCGATTGTTTCTGAGGCACCGCAAGGGATTGCTTGCCGGAAAAGGGGGTTGTATAAAATGTGTTAATTCATATAAATATATGTAAAGACTTAGTGGCTAAATTGGACTCCGATAGATAATACTGCCGATAAAATACACTTGATAAAATCGTAAACACTTTGAGCATGCTGAGAGAGAAGACCTACACAATACATAAGTAAGGACAATTAAATAATGCTGATCGCGTTGTTGTCGAATGCAAAGGATGCAAAACTAGGCAAGAAATGCAATTCTACTGGCTAAATCTAAGATGCTATTAAAATGAGCACACACTTGGAGCGTTGCGGTGCTGGCCAAATCTAATCGAAGGCGACCTTGCGGGTGAACGAGGTCAGGGACGAGATTTCGCTGGGATTGGAATCAGAGGGCAGGTGACTGAACTCGATCTCCTCACTGGCCGCCGAGGCCACAATATTCTCATTGGACTGCGTGGTCTCGTCGCTGTGATGCATTGTCGGCCACTGCTTGTGGCTGGGGGCGTACAGGATGAGCAGGGCGAAGATGTAGATGTTCCACATGCCATAGACGCCGGTCAGGAAGGCGGATGTCAGCTGGATCTCCACGTTCTCGTTCCACTGCCACTGGCCTTCGGCCATCTGACCCATGATGAAGCCGGCCACGGTCAGAGCGGCGCACAGCAAGGTGGCTAGCATCAGAAATTTGAATCGATAGATAAGGCCTGAAATTGCTACAGATATTTAGTTTCCCTTTTCTTAACTCGGAACTATTTATTCTGCTGGCTTTCTAAGGAACGCTGCACTTACCCTCATAGTGCAGTCGCCGTGCCTGGGACATGGATGGCAGCGACGTGCGCTTGTCGCCAATGTTCCTAAACACCTTCCAGATCATGTAGCACAGGAAGAGGAAGTAGATGCCCGCGGATACTCCGGCCAGCACGATAAAGGTCATGGCCACCTTGGCGCCCAGCGGCGTGGTCCAGATGGAGTAGAAGGGGTTTCGCAGCTGCACGCCCCTCTCGCAGATGTCAAAGACGAAGAGGGAGATGCAGCCGACCACCACGGCGGAGAGATGCTTCCAGTAGCGGGATCGAATTGTCGACTTGTTGGGCGCATCCTGGATCAGCATGTGTTCACCGGCAAAGACCAGCCAGAAGGAGAGCAGCATGGCATAGAAGATGCCCTGACGGATGTCGCTCAGCAGCAGCATGTACGGCATCTCCACAACCAGCGATAAGTACTCCAAAGGCAGGTTAAGGAACGTCAGAGCTCCTCCGAGGTAGATCAGCATGTACTCGAGCAGCGCCGGCGACCGCTGGAGCAAGTGTACGCGTCTCCAGAACCAGATCATGATGCCAACCACAAAAGGAAACAGCACCGTTTTCAGCATCAGCCAGATCTGGGTGAAGCCTCCGTTCTGGTGGATTGCCGTTAGCGTGAGGTCGTGCATGTGGCCGAACTGCAGGTTCATCTGCCTCGGCGTGTCGAGAGGGAATCGCAGGTTCAGCAGGTAGAAGCTATGGTGCAGGGCACCCAGCTCAAACAGCGGGATCATGTCGCAGGAGTAGAGCGTCTCCGTAAGTCCCACATGGGCGGTGACGCAGTCCAAGTATCGGTGCTCCACCCCGTGCGCGTACAACTTCCAGGCGTTGTCGGAGTCCCCCTTGTTACGGTATGCCAGGCGCATGTCAATGGTTAGCTGCAGCTCTCGCGGCGGCTCGCGGAGCTCCGACGAGGAGTCGTAGCCGAACTCCACCTGCAGCACTCCGATGAGATTCTGCTGCCAGCGGGAGTAGTCCAGGTCACGCTGCTCGCGGGGTAGTGGCATCTGGAACACGTGCACCAGCTCATTAGCCATCTTCATGGGGTCCCGCTCCACCTCCTCCCGCGTGACAGGGGTGCAAGCACCAGCCCCGCGCGAGTACAGCAGAAAGTCGGTGTCGTTCTGGCGAGCATGATCTTCGCGGCACAGCGATCCCAGCACGGTCACATGGCCGGCGGGCAGGGGGGCATAGAGACCGCCCAGCAGGAAGCACAGCACTTGACACAGCAGCAGGCTGGCCACCAATATGGACAGCTTCCGACCGCTTAAGTTCTCCAGTATGGTGCCTGACATCCTGATCAGTGGGGTGAAGCTGCCTAGTCCCTAGTTCGTTGCCCTGCGTCGCGTAGCTGCGCCTAATGTAAACAATTTGCTGCACTTGAAATAAAACTTCAAAAGCGCCGCCGCCGATGCCGCAAGAGAGAATCCAGAATCAAAGAAACAAAAAAACTGCATGACCGTGCCTGGGCCATTAAAAGATACCGTTGAACTCGGGAAAATATACCAAGAAGTGGCAGTAAAATATACCGCACTTCAGCCGAACCCGTAAATAGTGTTGTCAATTTAGCTATTTTCCGACTAGGTCTAGCGCTTTTTAATTAGCAGATGCGGAATAAGTTGTTGGTAGCGGCGAAATCCATATTGTACACTATAGAATAATAAAAAATACTACTACCTTAAACAATTCCTCAAATATATGAACCACGTTAATTATACAACAATTAAAATAGTTAAACATCTGTACCTTCTAACTTGCACTGCATTTTTGATGGTTTTGCATCGCAACTGCGCTGTTTTCGTTTTTTATTAAAGATATTTTGTATTAAGAAAAACTTTGTTTAATAAAAACAAATTTGAATGCATAGTTTTATGTTCTGACAAATTATTTCTGGCAATATCATGCACCTTGTTGCTCTCCTCAAAAATGCCAGTTAGTTTTTTTAATATAAAGAACTTTGTGTATATTTTTGAGCTCTTTGATTTCAGGTCGATTATTTGTATAGCGGCGTAATTTATCATTAGCGTTTAGTTCACCAGTACAATCTTGATTACCTTTTAATGATCGATCACTGATCAGTGATCACATAGATTTGATGAACGCAACCATAGTTTCACTTTACAATGCTGCAGTCAAAACAAACTCAAATCGGCGTCAAATGTAAAATGTGGATGAGATCCATTTGTCTGATTTTGCCGTTCTCTGCTTCTGCTCGCAAGAGTTGAAATTTTTGCTTTTTTGCTATTATAATATAACAGAAAGGGGTCCCCAACACTACGATAGACAAAAAAATGTCGGTCGTAGATTTACTTTAAACAGCATTTAAGTATAAAGTACAAAAGATGCTGTTAAAAGTTAAAAATTACATTCTTTCTAGTCGCAATTTTACATTTTCCTTGGATTAAGTTAGAGCTAGTGGGAAAATACATCAATTGATGATGCGGGGATGATTAATACTTGGTGTTTAGCGTGGACGAAAACCTTTTTGTGATATTACTGATATTTTGTAATATTAAGGAGCAAAAACATTATTTTTCACTGCACACTAGCATGAGCATTACTTAAATGAAAAGCGGTAGGTGACAGAAAAACCAGTGCAAATTATTTTATGACTGTTTAAAGATAGAAGTAAACAGACACCCAAATAAACGGGAAGCGATGTTTCCACATCGACATCACGGCCGCTCTGCAAACAGCTGTTCCGGACCGACAGGTGTCCAACAGCTGTCCAGAAGACTTCGCGGACTCCAGAAGACTTCGCGGACTTTGCATTGTGCGCACGGAATATGCGAGTGGTCCAGGTGAGTCAGTCTGAAACTTTGAGTAAATACAGTTAATCCTGCTATCCTTTGGCATCCTGCAGCATGTGCGACGGCTGTTAAGCCTGGGTATCGGGCGCAAGAGCTTGGTTAGAGAACTCAATGTTAAGAGCTCTGCGCGGGATCGAAAAAATGTCCTTCCTCTGGTGCGGCTTAGTCTCCTGACGGCCGGGGGCGTTGCTATTGGCTATGACGGGATCGTGAACGACTTCACATACTGCGGTGCATCTGTGCGGTTCGTCCGCTCCTTAAAAACCGCCGGATTAATAGCCGCTGACTACCTGCTGCTGAAGGAGGACGATGCCGAGTACGCAACAAAGCTAAAGGCTCTCCACCAAAAGAGCGCCGAGCGGCTGCTGGAGACGTGCCTGCTGAATGGCGGCCTATACATCAAGGTTGGCCAGGGCTTTGCCGCCATTAACCACATCCTACCCGTGGAGTACACCAGCACGCTGTCCCTGCTCCAGGACCGCTGTCTGCCCACCACCAAGGCGGACGTACAGAAGGTGTTCCGCAAGGACTTCGGCCAGCTTCCCGAGGAGATTTACCAGGATTTTGACTACAAGCCCGTGGCGGCCGCCAGCTTGGCGCAGGTGTTCAAAGCCAAGTTGTCCAGCGGTGAGCAGGTGGCGGTCAAAGTGCAGTACAACGATTTGCAGAAACGCTTCATCAGCGACCTGGGCACCATCATCTTCCTGCAGGACATTGTCGAGTTCTTCTTCAAGGACTACAACTTTGGTTGGATCCTGAATGACCTGCGCAAGAATCTGGTGCTGGAATTGAACTTTGTGCAGGAGGGCCAAAACGCCGAGCGATGTGCCAGAGATATGCAGAAATTTGACTATGTGCACGTTCCAAAGGTTCACTGGTCGTACACGAAAACGGTGAGCATTACTTGTATATTTATATCTCTTAAGTTTTATTTCTAGTTGGGAAATAAGCACAAGGCATATGTACTAATCTTTTGTAACTTTCGCTCTTAGCGTGTGCTTACCCTTGAGTGGATGGACGGCTGCAAGATTAGCGACCTGAAGACCATAGCAGAACAAAAGCTCAGCCTAAAGGACATCGACGTTAAGCTCTTCGATACGTTTGCGGAACAGATCTTCAATACCGGCTTCGTGCATGCCGATCCCCATCCTGGAAACAGTGCGTTACCATTTAATGCTAATACTCGTGCAACTAAAATCAAGCTAATACCTACTCCCTTAACTATAAAGTTTTTGTGCGGCGCAATGGGAGATCTGGGCGAGCGGACATTATCCTTTTGGACCACGGCTTGTACGAGGAGCTGCCGGAAAATGTGCGTGGACCGCTCTGCGAGTTCTGGGAGGCCACTGTGCTGCGCAACGAGGACAAGATGCAGTCGGCCGCCAAGAAGATCGGAATAGCTGACTACATGCGCTTCGCCGAGGTGCTCTTTCAGCAGCCCATTCGGATTCGAGGGGGCCGCATCCGGGGAAAGTTGTCGCAGGAGGATATCGATCACATGCAAGAGATAGCCAGAAAGAACTTTGAACTCATCATGGGCACCCTCAAGGAGATGCCCAGGAGTATGCTGTTTGTGGTAAGTGTTATGCTCAGATGGATCTTTCGAGGGATTAATAATTGAATCCTTCAGGTGCGCAACCTAAACACGGTGCGAGCTATAAGCCACCAGCACGGAGACATTGTGAACCGGCCCAAAGTCATGGCCCGCTATGCCCAGAAGTGTCTATACATACAGTACGGTCGTCGCTCGCCACTGCAGTACATCCGATGGCTGAGTCGTCGCATCTACTTCGAGTACTGTCTGTTCTGTTCCGCCTTCAAGCTGCGACTCCTCGACTGGTACTTTAATGTTCTCTATTTAATGGGTCGTGCTCCTGCCTCGGCGAGGACTGTGATGCGTGACATGCTGACACCGCCTACCGACCCGGCCATTCTAAGATGAGACCCCACTCCCATTCTACCCCTAAGTCATAAGTTTTAATATGTGTTTTAATAGGAAAATTGTATTTAAATATTGTACGTACTTAGGGTTATATCGATAGTGAAATTATCATGTATTTACATCCTGGCGTCCTTATTTTAGTCGGTGTAAGAAATCGTAATATTTTCTAAAGGTTAACGGACAAGTGTATAAGAAAACGTGTATATTAAATGACAGTAAGCTGAATAACTAATTCATTTCAAGTCCCTTGAAGGGACTGTTCTTGCAACGCTTTGCTTAAGCTCGAGGGAATGATCGCTCCCCCCTTGTCACCTGAGGACGTTTAACGCTGCCAAACCCTATGGAGTGCGGTATTAAGTTCAAGTGTGCATGCCAAGTCTGGAACTTTAATAAAATTGCAGGTGACTTGCCCAAGGTTATAACCAGCCAGACAGCCAATCAGCCAGTTATTGGGCCACTTTCACTTCCATTTAGGCCCTCCCAAAAATTCAACAAATCAATCGGGGAGCATGAAACACGAGTGCTGTCTAAATTTAAAAAAAAATACGCCTGAGCAATACTGCGGTGGCCTCTGGAATGTCTTTCCGGGTGTATCATTGGACTATTAACACCCAGTAACACACACACGACGGCGTAAGTACAGCTGTTCCTGCCTCGAAATAGGCACAAATGGGCGTCAACTACATATTTCCGGTTGTGTGGGGCGTCCTGACAGGCTGCAACATGCCAGATTCCACCTACGAGCTTATGACCAAGCCCATGTCCCTTCACCCTTCACCCTATCCTCTAGCCCGTGTCGTCGCTCCCCAGTCCCCCGTCTCAATTTCCATCTCGCAAGCCCGCCGTCACACTTTCACTTCTTGTGCCACATACATCGAGTTTCGTGTGCCGCACACAGAACTAAATTCAATTCAATTTCATTTAAAGTTACTTTCGCTGACTGACAGACAGCGAACGACCCTCTCAGCCTAAGCTCGAGGCCTAGGCACTGTGGGTTGAAATTCGGAAGGTCCCTTTAACGTTGTACCTTCAAAATCCTTTGAAAAGGTTATGCAATCATCCTAGTAGGTGTAATGATAGATGACGCAGTAGTTAGCGGGCTTATTAGGTCCTGAGTTCAAGTCCTTTCTTCATATCTTTATATTTTTATGTCAGAACTCAGCAGTTGGGAACCTTTTCGTTATTAATTCGGGATTGGAGAACTCGTTCTCCTATATCTTTAAGTATACATTCTCATATAAGCTATTCTTTTTGCATTTGAGCTTTCCTCTCATAAAAAACCTTGTTGCAGTTACCAAAGGACTGCAATTTATCATCATTACGCTCCACTGTCCGTTAGTGCCACCTGACTGGCTTCGGTTTAGTTGCGCATACGCCCCGTGCGCCCACGGCTAAATATGAAATTAAAAATCCATGTGAAGTGTGAAATGCCTCCGAGCTGGCTGACTGGAATGGCGGCTGTCTGTCGCCCCCTCCACCTCCGATCCCAGCTGAGACTCGAGCCGGAACGCGGTACCGTGCTCGTCGAGAAATCATTCGCCAACGAGTCGCAGAGTGGAGCAAAGGTGCCTAACGGAAACGGAGCTCAGTGTCTAATTAGAAAAATGAACAAAGAGTTTATCACGCAGGGCGGCACGCCCATAACCGCCGACTTGGCAACGGTAATAAGATCTTAGTTTTCCGGGCCCGGGCGCGATCTGATTCCGCAGCTCTTGCTCTCGTTTAGGATCTGCGCAATCTGGTTTTCGGCACCGCCGCCATTCCCATGCGGGCCGAGTGGCTGCAGACGTCCTTTGTCTTTGGAGCGCCGAAGGAAGAGCTGGCCTACGGCCTACGTTCGCCCCGGAACGCCACCCGGGGCCTGCTGTCTGTCGTCCAGGGATTCGTTCTCAAGTATTTGCTTTTCGCCCGGAAGACCAGCCGCGCCGCTTCGCTTACAGAGTGCGTTTCCCTTTCGGTTTTCGCCTTCCGGTTCCATTTCCGGTCTAACTGAGTGCGAGTCTGTGTGTGGGTCATCCTGTGAGCATGTGTGTGTGTGTTTTCCTTTCAGTCCGCTCCTGGCCACCGCTGAGATGCAGCGGGAGGCTCTCTTCTGCGCACTGCTGGAGATCCTGCGCACCATCTCGGACAAGGGCAAGGTCACCATGGTGCTGCCGTCGGAGGACGAGGTGTTCGTGGACCACAGCGCCTGTTACTTCCACGATTCCGTCACCGAGAAGGTAAGTGAAGAGTGCTACCTTTGCACAAGGGGAGAACTGTCAAAAATGCATATTTAAACCTTTCTAATATTTTCAACTTACATTTTCTAAATCAAGTCGAATTTCCTTTACCAATTTAAGTGAAAACTGATTAAAGAAAAGATAATCCCTAATTAAATTCCGTATTGGAATTAAATAGGTCTTACATAATCCCACCGTTCATTCCTTGCAGCTTTATGTTTTTACCCTTTCACCCAACGAGGAGCTGGAATACTTTCTGAAGCGAAATTTCAAATACGTAAGACCCACAATATTCAATTGTTACTCGTACAGCTATTTGATCGAATAGTTTGCATTTAACCCGGCTTAAAGTTTACAGAGGAGGAGACCCCGGGCACCCTGCTGTTTCTGTACAGTGCCGTCCTAACGAGATCCATGGGAAAGTAAGATTAACGTCAAGTGTCTGTGTATCCGAAGGCATTTCGAGTTTGAGAAATATTTTTATTAACCATTAACGTTTACCATTGGCCGGTGAATACTTTAAAATGCATTGCAGAGTTCGCACCGACCTGGACTCCTCAAAGTCCGCCCCCTTGACGTCGAGCAACCACGAGGAGGGCTCCCTGATGATCGTCACCTTGCTGCTGACGGGCCGTGCCACTCCCTACATCCACAACGGAGTCGTCAATGTGGGCGATGAAAGTAGCTATGTGGGTGCCTAGAAGCGGGAGAAGTTTCTGTAAGTAAGATCCATCGATGTCAACGGGATATGTTTTGTGCTTTCAGGCGGTTCCACAGTACGGAGTCCTTAAGCGCTGCATGATTGGTCTTTTGCTCTGGGACATCGAATCGGCCAGTGTAAGTCAATTATGAAGATATAAACTAAAAGAATATTAAATAATGCTGAAATGTTCAATATCGATCAAGTAAATTTTAATAAATTCGTTGGCATGTCTCGCCTATCTGTGAACAGGCTGCGGTGAATCAGTCCCGCCAGCCGGGCTCCCGGCTAAAGACGCCCAACTATCCCATCTGGATAACCAGCTGCACGGGCCACTACGGCGTGATCTTTAACAAGAATCCGGACCTGCTGCGCAACTACCACGCGGAGTCGCGCTTCGATGTCAACTACTACAGCTGTTCGGGCCACCAGATCCTGATGACGATCGACAATCGCACGTACAACGAGCAGGCATTGGTCATGTTGGAGCGGCAACCAATCACGCCGGAGAGTACCTCGATGTCCGGCAAGCCGGCCGGAAAGGAGGCGGAGACGGCGACGGTGCCGTCTGCTGGCTCCGGAGGAGGTGCTGCTACCGGCGGCGGTGTGGGTGGCGCTAGCGGCGGTGTTGGTGGTGCTGCTAGTGGCGCTAGCGGTGGTAACGATGTGGTCGCCAAGGAGGAGTCAACGCTCAACACGCCGTTGCAGCGTCTGATTCGTACCAAGTGGGAAGAGGCAACTATAAGCTTTCACGTGCAGCCATCGATGTTGAGTTATCTTTTTAGTACCACACAGTAGAATGCAGGAAACGATAAGTGGAGCTCATCTCTTCCTTCCTCAAGTCAGACCGATGCATATTCAAGTCTAAGAGATATCATCCAGGGGTAGAGAGTGAAAGGATTCCTTGATTCCTTTTAGATTTATATAAGTTTGATTGCCCACATAAATGGTTAATATTTCCTGTGTTGCAGATCAGAGAGTTGCATTTCAGTTTTACAAAGAAGAACTAACTTGAGTTATTTATATTTGTAGGGGGTTTGAAAGTTACTTTTCTGAAAGTTAATCTAAAATTTAAATTTTAATTCAATTTATATTAGGAAACAAGAAGTCCCCTTCAGTTGCTACTACTAATAATGAAGACATTTTTTATATAGACATTAAAAATGGTTTATAATGTGTGTTCTCGAAAGCGTTGCTTAATTTTTAGTTAGCTTAAATTCCATCTGAACTCATTGAAGCATGTAAGCTTGTTATGTTGTCTCTTGATCTATGATATAAATCGACTTTCTTGGCGAATGACCAATGCACCAAATAATATTAACTGCTATTTGAATCACGTCTTATGGGGATACAGACAGTTTTCATTCGCAAGGAAAACAAGTAAGTTCCAATAGCAAGTAGTAGAAGCGAAGACTCCCAAATTCTGATCAATATTTTATGCTCAAACACTCTTAAAAGTTACTCAACTTTTTAAATGTTTTTAAATATAGAAAGCAAGTTCTAGACTAAATATCAAACTGAAAATGATCGCTTAAATTTTAAGTAACGTTTATTGGTAAATAACTCCAAAGAGGAGCCATGAGGAGATAAGAGTTGAACAAACCGATAATGTTTTGACATAAATATAAATACTTACCAGATTAGTGCCACCTAATGTAAGCTTACTAGATGATGCACGAGCTAGAATCTATTTTAGTGCGCACCCTCGCAATAGAATTCTACTGTTGCTGTCCTGCCGATGGGAACTCCATATTGGTATTGTAAAAAGATACAAGTGGTTGAAAATCGAGACATCGAACCGAAACAGCGATGGTAAATACACGTAAAATATTCCAAGTATCTGATCTAATGCGCACGAGCTAGGGCAGATTTCTGAAAGGTTTCAACGCCCTCACAAATCTGCCAGGATTGAGGCCTCTCTTTACGAGCCGAGCGACTGCAGGACTCTAAACCAGTTGATTGATGCTGCCGCCTGGAGCCACTAGACGATATGATCATTGTCAGACTTTGTTTAGATCACCAACATGCTTCGATTACTCCAACCGCACTCTGCTTCACGACACTCTCTCAATATTTCGATTCTGTTCCTAATAAATGCCTATGTAATACCTTACCGAATCCAAGGCAGCTTTCTTTTTGTGGGCGGAATAAAGTAACACTGCTCGGGGATTGTTTTGAAAATTGTTAAGAAATGTTTATCAATTTATTGAAAGGTATTTGTAGTTTGTTAAAAAATGATTGAAGTTCCTTGCTATAAGTCCTGTCAGGTTCAAACATTGTATGTTGTAATTTACTTGAATAAGAGAATAGTGTAGACGTATTTCTGTATCGTTAGTATTCATTGAAACGTTTCGAGTTATTTTGGAAAAGGTTTAAGTTGATTTCGTCGGAATCCATCCAGGATTCCGTTGTTATTTAAATATTTATTGTAAGATTTTGTAAGTACCTAACTAATTGCTTTGCGGCTTATTCCACATGCTTCCATATTCCATATTCAATTGTATAAATTGTATAAATTTCGTAATACCATTTGTCATTGTTCTCCTTCAACTCCCTGCGATCCTGCCTGGCTTTAGCGGGACGTGTAAAACTTGGTTACAATATTTTCGGTGATTATTATTTACATGTAGAGGCGACTTCAGTGCAGTTCAAAACTTGAATATAAATTTACCCATTAAACTAACCTAGCGTACTTAGGCGTAATACGAAAAGGTGTGGCCTTGGAAACCCGTTTCCGAAATTATACGTAGATCCTAGCCACACAGAGAGTTCTCGTTCAACGAAAATCACCCGGCCTGCCACAACATTTGAGCCATCCAGCTCCATTAGACGGAGCCATTACATTGTTTAAACTGTGTCCCCTGTCGCCGTCCTGCTCCCCTTCGATGGCGTGCAATTCCCGCCCATCACGCGATTCGGATTCCCAGCGGGGCAGGGGGCTCATCCGCCGTGCCCGCCGACTTATATATCTGTGCCACATCCATACGTCGGCATGAATTATTGAAGCGCTGGCGCCGGCTTGCAATCTGGGGAAATACGTTTTCGTTGACACCTTGCCCTAATTGATTGTTGATGTGACTCAGGCCTTGACCTCGCACGAGTTGCAGTTGCAGGTCCTGGCTCTGGCGATGATTGTGGTGGAGTCCTCCCGGGGGAAGGTGGAATGCAGAACGTGAGGGGGCGTTTTCTTTGGTCTCTAGGAACATCTTATCCAATTCGTTGCTGAAGCTCACTTTTGCGGCTGAGAAATCCGTTCCAACTTAGGCGTTAACAAATTTAGTGCATTGCGATTATGTACAAACTAGTCGAGGACGTTGCGATATGATACAATACCTTACTTAGGATACGATTAGGTGTGATTACACGTGTATGGGGTCAAACAAGCCTACGGTGCGCGGTACTGTAATTATCGTAGAAGATTGTGCGCTTAGAGCCTAACTACTCGTATGATTAAGGGTATAATGTACACCGACTACCGCTGATCTGATCAAATCTGATTGGTTTCTTCGTTTGCCCCAGGTTGTACCTGTACAACCGTCCGAGCAACGGTCTAGATGGGAATGGGAGCCTTTTCGTCCCCCTTGCCTTCTTGCAACTTCCAAAGCGCTCCCCCGACTAAGCCTAAGCCTTAGCTAACTACAGACAGCATCCCTATGGGCGCACCAGCAGCTTGTCTATGTACTCCAGGTTGGTGTTCTTGTACCGCGTCCTGTTCAGCGCCTGCGCCGGTGCGTTCTTCTTCGTCTGCGTATGCCACGTGAGAATCTGCGGGAAAGGAGATCGGAGGGATATTTGAGTTGATCTCGATGTGACTTGAATCACATGACTCACATCTCGGCAATCGTCGGCCAGCAGCTCAATGTCCGTGTTGTCCAGCGGCGCCAGGCTGCGCAAGAAACCATCCTCCTCATAGCCCGGCTTGAAGGGCATCTGGGCGTTGGGACGCTCCTTCAGGAACTTGACGCTGACCGCAAAGCCGGCCATGTCCACAGGGTACTTGCGACCGCCAATCCAGCCGTCATAGTAGCCCACCAGTTTGCCCTCCTGGATTATCGGGCTGCTCACTCCGGTCTTGGTCACCAGGCCCACTGGCCACATACCCACCTTGCTGATGTAGCGCATCTGAAAAAGGAAGAACGTTGGGCTTGAAGCTATACTTTCCTATACTTTCTCCTAACTCGCCTACTAACACCTAGCCCTAACAAGCACGTGCTTGGTGTCGCAAGGGCCACTTGAGTGTACTGACCGTAGTGCATCAACGTCCAAGGACTAACTATAAGGCTTATTATGAAATAGTTGGACAATTCAGTTAGGATTATTAAGATCTAGGCTAAGATTCGTAAATGATTACCCTTTAAAACTTAGATGTCCTTAGGCCTGGTCTGATTTACTAATAAGTGGAAAAAAAATAACTAAATTAGTTTATGTTTTATAGCATTACAAAATCGCAATAAATTTTGACTTCATAGATATAAAATGGGGTCCCATTGACCCCGTAATTCGTGTTAATTTTGGCTTATGCTCGCCCGCCTGCTGTTGCTCCTGCCTTTGGATCTCAGGACTTCCCTCCTACCTTAACATCTACATTCCCTTTATGTATGTAAGTAGTCGAACCTACCTGCTCGAATATGCTAATATCGTAGGTGTTGTCGTCGTCGGCAAAGTAGAGCACGCCCTCGTTGGCGTGCTGGCGCAGATACTCGAGGCCCCGATTCCTATTGGAGACACCGCGCGGCTTCGCTCGCTTCGTCTGCTTGTACTTCTCCGGCATGGGGGCTGCGGAGAAACGCCTCGTAAATATCACTTGAATGTGTCCCGGACATGACACGGGCCGGAAGCGAGAGCAGCGGACAATACTTACCCACCATGTACTCGTATGGCACTCCGATCCGGTCCAGGGTGTGGGCCACCAATGGATTCGTGCGGTTGGCGTCCTCGATGACCAGCCAGAGCAGATTCACCACGTGCTTCAGCGTGTAGCCCAGCCGGGTTAGTTCCGCCAGTTGCTCGGGTCGTCGGTAGGTGGGCGTGATTATGTACAGGGGCGGCTGCGGGACAAGTGGATTTCGGTTGAGTGTCATTGGAATATCTACCTAAATGTGCCACGTGTACCACGGGCCGAGTGCCCTGCACTTGTGCTGGTTAGTGGGAGTTGGTGTGGTGGTGTGGTTGACTGGTTGGGTAACTGGGTGGGTGGTGGCTCGTTAGGTGCTAGTGGGTGGTGCGTAATGCGGCGTGAGCTTCTTTTTATGAGCAATTATGCAAATTAATTTACAACCCAATGGCTTGACTAGGCGAGCGGACCACATCCGCCTCCCCACATCGCCGTAAGTCAGTCGGTCTGTCTAGCTAGGCTCTTCTGGCATTATGGCTATATGGGTCGCGTTTCTCTAGTCGAAGACACTCAGGGAAAAACGTTCAAGGACTTTCAGGAAGTCACCATTAAGCCCACATTTTCTGAGGACATTCCCAACGATCTGCACACCCTTAAATGCTCAGGGATGCCACAGAATGTGCTAGGGATTAGAATTCAATTAAAAATATGCTTTAAAGTCTGCAACAAAAATGGTTTGTGCAAAAATAGCATATCACAACATTTTATAATAAATGTATTCTTAAGCAAAACAAAAAAGATAGAATATACGACTTAACATTGATGGCAAATGGGTATCAAATTTTTTCGAGTGCTCTCACCAACACTCTTGCGTTAAGCACCCGTTCCAGATATATGCTAGGTTCGTGTAAAGCGTGGCCCATTGAACGACTGACGTTGAAAATAAATAAACTGGCGCACTCACTTTGCAAATTGTCCATTGTTTACACACAAACATACACCCTCAACCCACACCCATCACATGCAAGTCGGAGGAAAATAAATCCAGCATTCAAATTTATTCCGCAAAACATACTCGGATGCAAGGAAATATAGTCGATAGGCATGCCAGTCTCCTTTTGAAGCAGTTCAGGTTAGTGATCCACAAAAATAATATTAAAGAGTATATTTCATTTATAATGAGGTTTTAGTAAGAAATTATTAAGCATTTCTTAGTTTCCTGCACAAAATTCTATTGAAATTTATAAAACTAGCATCGAAATCTATTTTATTTAACGCTTAGCTCTAATTAAAAGGTATTTAAAAACTTAAAGCGTTTAAAATAATGCTTAAAATATTCCTATTCAATCAGCTACACACTTTCTGGGATGCAATAGAAACCGAAATGATTTATTTGAAATCCATGGAAAATGTCTCTAAAAGTGTGCTAATTTCTAAGGTACCTTCAAAATACATTTGTTTTAATTTAAGATTTACAAATTTTGCGCAGAGTTTTCGGATCAAATCCTCATACGTGTATTCATGTAAGTTTATACTTTCAGTTTTTAGCATGTGATGTTAACGTACTTCTTTGTTGTACAGATTCTTCACTTGATAAATGACTTAAAACAAAAACAAATACATTTTTGAAACCTTTTCTGAGATTTTTAAGTCCTAGTAATTATTTGTATAATTAAATAAATTTCGCTAACTATGATTAATGTTCTGTAAGAAACTTCTTTTGACAAAAATGAATAAAACTGTTTGGTTTGTGTGATCAAAATCAGGGTTTTATTTTCAACACTATCCGATTGGCGATGACTTCCACCTCTGACATTGAGTACTAAGTGCTGGGCATCGGGATCGCCGCTAGTAGATGCAACTACTAAATGACAGAAGCCGACAGATGCGCGTGAATCTTTTCAATTGGCTGGTATTTTGTGTGTTTTGCATGAATCTGGAATCTAGATCACAGCCACCCATTCTGCGGCCGCCGCTTTCAATGCTAGTAATTTTTCTATATACTTTAGTGGCCGCTGAATGCGGTTTCGGCTCTTGCGTTCTGCGTGTGTGTGCAGTGGCTGAGCAATTTTCAAATTAGGCTCATGCAAATGCCAAATGAGACTCTTTTTGTTTGCAGTGGCGGCCGCACGCCCCCAGTTAGGGCGCCTGTTGGTTAATACATATAATGCATGTGATTAACCCAGAAATCGTGATACGGATAGCCGGCAACCAATTTGCACATGCTGGCCAACAAAAGTTGGTTAGACAAACAGCGCAATTTGTACGGTGCGGCATCGTCCCTTTGCCATGTTTGCGTTTCGGAGTCGCCTCACAATATATTCCCATTTAGGAGTTTAATGCGACCATAATTAACGTCCGGGTGGCAAGCTTGGTCTGGCAAATGTAGAACACATTTATCAGCATGTTTTGGTCTGCACTCTGCTTACATATAATAATAATAATTGCAAAATATGTACTTCATTATGTCCGAATAGGAGTGTTATAGATCTGTATAATGACTCTAACTGCAGTTCGTACAAAATGCCTGCAAACTACAGTGAATTAGTAGAAAAATAACGAGAATGTTTATTTAAAATATTCAAGTTTCTGAGATAAAAGCAGCAAGCAAGGTAATGGCGAAAGTTCTCGTCTGCGATATACCCTAGACCCAAAGGTTTGTGGATTAAATTAAATATGAAGTCAGACATTTCGCTGAATTTGAAAGTCGTAAACTACACCGTGATAAATATAATAATAAAATATATATATAATTATACTAGTAACTCCACCACTGTAGGGGCAGTTCTAGTACTACTTGCACCCTTTTTATGTTCGACGGAATGACTGGCATGCATCGCACTTGTGCCATGGCAATTAAGAAAATGGGAAAGCTGAGTAAGAAAAGCGATAACCATGAGCCAGCAGCAGTTCGCAATGAGTATGGAATATTACACTAATGAAGTATTGAGGCAGGCAACAAGTGTGACATTCGGCTCTCGAATAACGACAAGCAACCCACATAAACATTCGACACCCAACAAACACTTGGTACTGACATGCACACGGAAAGTGAAAATAATATGCAGATAAGCTCGAAATGCACTTTCAAAGATTAAAAGTAAGGGTTAACATACATAAATGTGATTAGTTGTGCTACTTGGGACTCACTGACCAAAAAAATGTATTATTTAAACTCAAAATCGGGTTTTCCAAATCCAATTTCCTATTTCGTAATCATTTTACAACTTGATTATATTTTTCGTATGAAAATCTTTTAGATACTTCCAATTGTATAATTTAGATTTATAAATCATTAAAGTTCGCATCAAAAACGAAATGAATTGTTGATTTTGAAAAAGTGAAGCAAGGATTTTTGTTGTGTAGTATTAAACAGCATTTATGTCCTTGGACTCTACTTCCTAATTTCATTAATTCATATTTTTTGCCCAGTGTATAGGGGGGAGGTGTAGGTGCTGGGCTAGGATTACGATTACGTCAATATATTTACGGGCTCGGAGGCGGCAACGAATGTTGGTCGAGTCTTGTGGGCGTGTTCCGAGTGGGCGGACTTGGCGGGCGTGGCCGTCTGTGCGGATGGCCTGGCGCTTGTTTTGGCTGTAGTTGTGGCCTTTGTTGTTAGTTTGGTTGCTGTTCGCGTAATGCTTTGTTTGGTAGTTGCAGTCTTACGATGGCCACCCACAGCTCCCGATCTCAGTAGCGCCGCTCCGAAGGATGTGTGGAGTGTGGGCCTGGCGGCAGCTAATGAAACCGTCTGAAGGGCGGAGGATGCGCCCGCCTTCTCGCCCGCACTGCCCACTGTGGCCGCCGTTGTTGTTGTTGTTGTTGTGGCTGTAGTTGATGTTGTTGTGGTTGTTGGTGTGGAATTGGTATTGTTGTTGAAGGAGCTATTGGCCAGTAGCAGGGAAATGGGTGACCACAAATATGAGGCGATATATGACGATGATTTCTCTTGGTGCTATCGAGTCGAGTTCGGTTGACAATGATTAGATTAAGTATGGGGTTAAAGGAAATAGAACGAGAACACACAGAAAACATTACAATATGAAGTACAAAATCTAGGGTTAATAATGGTGGTCAGTCAGGCAGGATGGTTTGCAAAATACAACTGCGACTTCCATATGTTTATCTATACCAACACAGAAGTTTCAATTCTATCGGTACTAGTTAGGCGAATCTTTGCTTTATTCTACTTTCAGCACGTTTAACTGAAAGCCACGACTCAGCATTAAATACCCAACTGTGCTCTCATTTCGTGCTCCCTTCCGGTAACATTGCAATCTATTTCGCAGTGCAAACAAATTAAGAAATCGAGGAACATAAAAGTGTACCCAAATGTTCGCAAGACATTGTTTGGGTTCGGTCGTTGTCATGTTTGGGTTTTCCAAGTACAACCATCTTGTATTATCAGTTCACATGGTGTTCTCGTCAGTTTTCAACAAACTAAATAAAGAGGCAACTACGATTGAACCTATTTTTATTTTTCCGGTTTCCCACCAGTTTAATTTTGACTTAAAAACATGGCATTCTGCTATCTATGTTTGTTCGGAATCTTAGGCTTTTATCAAGATTGATACGACTTCCTTTCAGTGTGGCATTTAGAAAGGCAATTTCGATCAAGTTTAATAATTAACAAGTAAGGAAACTTTGGGCGGAAACGAAGTTCTTATACCCTAACAGGATATGCTTTGGATTTGGTAGTTTCTATAGCAGCTATTTGCATGAACTGTGATATTTGCTTTATTTATATATTCATTTAAGGCTATCATTAAGAATATCTTAAAAAAGAGCGAAATTATGACAGACAGACGGACACACGGACATATGGACGGACAGACGGACATGGCTAGATAAAATCGTCTGTACTGCTGATCAAGAATGTATATACTTTATAAGGTCGGAGGTGTCTCCTTCACCTCGTTGCAAATATAATGACAAAATTATAATACCCTTTGCAAGGGTATGAAAACAAAAGATAACAATGATTTATCTTTGCTGGGTGAAAGACCTTTATAAGATCTCGTTTAAATTCAAAACTCCACCCACATTGGCGGCGTCTGATAAGTATTTGTTTATTGACCAACTGGAATATTAGTATTACCCGATAACCTTGACACTAATATAATGGGTATATATGTATATGGGGGCAACATGTAAATGGGGACGTACAGAGATGGAAAGAGTGCGGTTATTTAAATGGGGATATCGATTGCTTATTTAGTTAATTAATAAACTCCATCTAATTGGACGATCACAAACTGGTCGAAGAACTCAAAGTGAGGGAGAACAAATAACAATGCAATTGAATTCTTATCAAGGCAAAGGGGTGGAAAGTTGGATCAAAATAATGTTGGTTGGAATTAAAAGTATTTTCTATTTTCAGAAATGATCGAATTGAAGAAAATGTGTAAATAAATCCTATAATTTGAGTGCAGTATATATTCAATTGTCAGGTATCTCCAATTAAACAATTCTTAACGAAAATGATCATAATCCTGTTCGCATGATACACCCCATTATATAAAACCTATATTTAATATTCAACGTCATACATTAAATTGCCATTAATTCTTTTTGATTAAAAATAATTCGTGTGTATTACCGGAGTATTAATTAATAACTCTAAGGCTTGAGTGAAAACTCACCTTGACAACATCGCCGGCGGCAAAGGGTTCGCGGGATATGTGGTACTGGTAGAGCACCATGTAGATGCAGGTGGTGGCTATGAAAATGGTCAGGTACATTTTGATGGACTTGCCCAGCGACATCTTGCTGCCGCTCCCACTGCCACCGGTGACGAGTCCACTATGAGACCCGAGACTGATGTAGTTTGCCTTCATCCTAGTCTCCGGATCCCAGGATGCCTTGGGTTGCTTTAACTGCTGCTGTTGCACTTGCAGCTTCCGTCGCTGCTGCGGATTTTATTCGATTTAAAATACAAGAGACTGTATTTTAATATCATTCGTTATTTTATTCTACTCCGGGCTTCCTCCGTGAGTCCCGCTCGCTACTCACTGTGCTTGCTTCGCGAGCGTTTTCACTGATTTTGCGGTTTTGACTTTTTCATTTCACTCCGTTTCCCTCGATTTCTGATTTGCTTTCACGCAGAGCGGACCGGAAGGGGCGGGACGGAGGCGGAGGCGCAGGGCGGGCAAGGGCGGGACGGACGACAATGGGGCGTACGGCCTGCTACGCAACGAGCTCTGAAATGGTATACAAATATATATGCTTATTATGTTTTTATCGTACTTGCTGCCTCTATGCATCCATATGCGTAATGAACTCATATATATATATACACATATGTGAAACTGGACCTCGATATCAGCTTGGTGCTTGAGGGTTTCGCTCATTTTATTCCATATTTCGTTGATAGCGGACTCGAACTTACATTTCACAGAGCTGTTCGTAGCGTTGGAAACCTGAAATTGAAAAAGGAAAGAAAATCAGAAATTATATCGCCTATTCTCGATTATTCAATTTATGATTTATGAATGAAATTAATAATTATATAACAGTAGAAATTCTCCCTTTCTTCAGACATCTTTACTCACTCACTTCTTGGGACAAACTGATGGCAATTTCTTCCCAGCATTGACATTTATTGGTTACTGTTTTCGCTATCTTCTAGTCCCAAACTTTTTTTTCAGCTTAAATAAAAAATGCTCCCCATGTTGCTAAATCACAGAGAGACAAGAGAAAAACAATCGAATAGACTCCTAGACGAGAGTTGATAAGAAGTCGCGATGTTAAAAGTGTTTTTGAAAGGTTTCTAATTGCCAAATTAAGTGGAATTAAAGTAATTTAGATATAATTAGCCCATAGTATGTTTTTTTATAATCAATTAATTAATTTATTGGCCAAGTAAGAAAGTTGCCCTATTGATTGCTTGTTACCAATAGTAATTATTTTTTAAAAATGTGTTACTCTATGACAGCATTCTAAAGTGTTTCGATTTGTAATACAATTTATTACATCCAATTACAACTGATCCTCATTTAAAGAACATTCTCTGCCCTGCCTCTGTCGACACTCACACAGCTTGTAAATGAACGAGTGCCGTAGTATTGTATTATTTATATTATTTAGGCTTTTTTAGAGTTAAATAGCTATTTATTTATTGAGAACTATTATGATGCAATACTACACAAAATGGTACATATTTTTTATCTGATATCTAAGCACTTTGTGCCTTTTCCCACTCACACAAATGCAATTCTAACATGTTAATTTGTTGCCTGACCACCGCAGATCGATATATAGCATATACATATATAGTATGATATAAAGTTCTTAGAGTTGAAAGGTTAATTACTTGCAATGTATACATAATATTAATTGACCGCGTTTCCGATGGGCTCCATGCATGGCGGCTAATCACTTGTGCTTAAAGCCCACGGCCTCCTAGCCACTTTCCCATTGTGATTCGCGCCAAGTTGTTAACAACTGCCCGGGGAAGTGCAGTAGGAAGCGGGAAAAGGGCCTATCAGCTGCTAACGGAAGTTGTTTTCCCCCGGCCCCCTCATGGGAGAATACATACTGTATAGCATACAGCCATTCATGTGTGTGGCACTTGCGATTCTTACAGACTTTTCCAATTATGATGGGGCGCGGCTGTTGGGGTCTCGCGTGTTTAAGCATTTTAAAAACCATTTTCGCCGCTGCTGCCGCCGTTTTGATATGAAAGTTCAATGGCCAATTCGAAATGTGCTGCGCTTTGCACGATTTCAACAAAGTTGGGCGCCGTTTTGTTCTTCGGTTTAGTTTTAATTTGCCTCTGTTTTCTGTTCTGTTTTGTATTCACTCCGATCTGCATGCAATTAAATTGCACCAGCAGGTTACAGAGCCCATTTCACAGATAGTCGGTAGTCGGAATTTTCATATTATTTAAAAGATAATCTTTGCTAACGCCCTTAATTACTGGGTCAATTCATTACAATTTGGAGAGATATTATTTAACTATTAACAAGTTGCAATCGAATTCATTCGAAACCATTAACAACATTTCTGAAATATAACTAATAAGTATAAAGTAAAGGATTAACAAAGCCAATCCCATATTGTGGGTAAAGGGTAATGAACGTGAAATAAGCATTAAGATATGATAAGCAACTAAAGTTATGACATCTGTCGCTATTATCTAACTAGATTATATGATATGCATTGTTAGGTACATGTTATACGGTACATTAATAAACAAACATATACATATATATTTACACATCAAACCAAAGGTATTATTATTATATTATTTTATTATATTATTATATTATATTAAATACACCGCCCGTTCGTTTTAAAATAAAAAAATATTTAAGAAATTATTTTTATTTTCAGTTAAAATTGAAAAAGAGAGTTATGCTGAACTTTTTATTTAAAAACTGTGTAATTTAATATAAGAGTTAAAAATAAAGATTTATCCTGTTTCTAAAAAAATCCCTTGAAATAATCTAGTATATCTACTGGGTAAGTGGGTTTTATGGGACGACGTTATTGTCAATACGATCTCAACTTTAATGTCAAATCAAAAAACATCAACAGTGCCTATGTGATAATTAAGTTATGATAAAACATGCTATAATGCTACTATATATGCTATCATTTACGTAATTAAAATCCTCATTTACAAACATTGTTCAAATGAAATAAAGTTCATAAGTTAATATACATATAGTTACATTCACCTGACTGATACTGCTGAATTTACAAACTTTAATTCGCTGAATTCAAGGCATTCAAGATGCTTATTATTTGACCTAAGACTTTGTGGTTATCTCGTTGCTGCTATCTGGCCGAAAGTTTTAATAAATTTGAGTGCCATGGTCAAAGGCCTGACCGTAACAGACCAAAGCCCAAAATGCAATTATCAACAAATACTGCAAATCTCTTTATGGCCGTTGCCACAAATTGCAGGCATTGCTCGGCTTTGGTTTTAATGAATAACCCGGATGAGCGGGGACCGAGGGGCTATGCAGGATCAGGGACTATGACTGCGGGCGTCTGAAAATGGAAAATCATTTTGGCCAAACGTCAAAGCGAGAGCACAACTGAAAAATCTCGGCGAGAACATTTTAATGTCAGAACTTAACCCATTTACATGACAATTCCAGCACACCGAGGCCAACAATGAAGCCGCAACCAAAAAGGAAACAACGGAAATAAATGCATTCCAGCCAGACGGGAGACACACATCAACCACGCTTGGGGAGATGCACTTGGGGAAATGTTTACTAAATAAACATAAAAATGCAACAAATAGCATATTTTTCATACAAATAAAGAAGAGAGTGGTTCAATTTAAAACAAAATAATACAAGAACGAGAGCTGTGAGATAGTATTTTGTATGAAATTTAAAACAGTTTGTCTAATTATGCCCAAATTTATGAAAAACTTCGATTAAACTGGGCGAAAAGCAGAAGAAAATGTTGAGAAAGGAAGACAACTGTTCCAAGGAACATGCACCCATTGGTGCAGCCAACACAAATGAGGAAGTTGAGAATAACTTCCACGTTTATCAAGCGATTTGTACAAAAATGTAGCTTCCAAAATCATGACTGTAGCTTAGCTATACCCTTTTCATGATTTTCAAGGGCGGAAGTGAGCGTCACTAAATTATAAAACAAGCAATCTGAGTGCAATAGTTATGAACGAAAAGCTTTAGTTCTTACAGTCTCTGAGATCGGTTATTTCACACTAACGGACAGACGGACATGGCTAAATCGACTTGCCTGCTGATCAAGAATTAATCATTTTGCTATAATACCCTATAGATACGATGTATTATTTGTATTTAATATTAGTTATAAATAGTTTGTATCCCAACGCTACAAGAATCACGTATAAAAATCACTAAACAACTTTCTTTTTTGAGATTTCATTTGAATAAACTTATTCCCTATGATTTTAACTACTTTTATTAGCTACAAAGATATTGAAGTGCCTTCAATTTTCTTAATTTATTATATATGTTTTCAACTACTGAGTGCATTTCAAACATGTACTAAACCCTTCCATGGAAGCTTGCCCAATAACTTTACTTCTTATATATATAATATGTATATTATATTATATAGAAGTAAATGCCAAAAATGTACATATGTGTGTTTATTTTTCTGATTGCTTATTTCTCCCTGTGCGCCGATGTGTGGGTGATGCAGTGTAGAACAAAATACAACCCAAGTGGGTGCCAAGTGCTGACAGGGGAAAAGGCCAGAAAAAGCGAACGGGAGCGGGTCGTCGCCAGCTGAGTGGCAATGGATGTGGAGCACTCTGCCATTGCCAGGGCCACGTACGAATGAGTAGAGCGGCGTCGAGGAGCTGCTCCGAACACCCGGGCTCTTGAGCAACCGGATGCCGTTCTAGAGCGGTGCCCAGCCATGTCCTTGAATGGACGCGAGCCCGGAACCGAACCCATCCGCCGCGCAGTGGGTGGCTGGTGCCCACGGTGGCACGGTGGGGCACAGATGTCCGGGGGCACATCAAAATATTTTGTATTGCGTAATGGGAGCGTTAAAGATGCCAGCACTTGTCACGTCTCGTAGATGGCTCCTCATGTTGATAAGCATGGCTCCAGTTGTTATAGACATCAAGTTATATTAAATTCTCAACTAAAAGAGTTTAGCACGATATAAAGAAGGCTAAGAAACTGGAACGCACTTAATAATTTAGAGGACTTTATTATTCTAGCACGACCAGAACCGTGGGGTCAATTTAAATTAATAAACATTGAATTCGCTCACGAAAAATGGTTAAATATATTTAAACATCTATACCGAAACCACAATTAATTAAAATAATGAAGAGTTTGGGGGTATTCCTAGCACAATTCCATTCCATTGACGCGAAATAATAAAAGTGAAAACACGCTATAAACAACAGTAAGCGAATTTTTGTGGCTTGTCGGAATTCAAAGTGCTTTCAGAATGCTTAACCGCTGGCCCGTTTTGTGGCAAGGACACGCATTTAGGAGCTGCCCCACTTCTATCATTTTTACGTGCCGTTCAATGCTGCCTGCAAATGAAATGTCCCACTGTGGAATGCCATTAAAGTGGCGCCGGCATCGCCATTCCTCTTGTCGTATCATTGTCTTTGAGTCTAGGGGTTTCTTGTCGGTGCTTGTGGCCAAAACAATTGCATAATTTTAGGGACTGACTAACCCCAGCGGAAAAATATTCGCTTCGAAATGGCAAAGGTGAAAGCGAGTCCTTTGACTCTGATTTTGATTTGTGTTGGCAGCTCTCGAGGAGCTTGAACTCGGGACTTGATGCATCGGCGTTACCCAAGCGCCGGGCTCTTATCTAAGTGCGAGCGGGTTGTGGAGGATCACATGACTCCTCCGCCCGCTGGCCACCCGCAAAAGCATATTTCAAATTTAATGGATTAACGAACACTTCTCGGGAGTAGCCGGACTGAAAAGTGGCAGTATCTGAACGCCTTTATGGCCGTGTGAGTTATAGTGCATGGCGCCGCCATATATACTCGTATCCGGCTCGGGGGCAGCTCTCAAACGCAATCAACGGGAACGTGCCGCAAATACTTGAGAGCTCTTACCCGGCAATCCTATATATTTTTTTGGAGTTGCCTGAAGTTCGTGCCTGATGAAGTGGGAAAGTAAGTGCAGCAGATAATCCATCATTATTGGCGTATGTGCATACGTTTCCAAGCGCGGAGCGCTTCTGGCAATTCGAAGATACTACCTAAGATTGGAAAAGGCTTATTGATACTAGGAAAATAATGCACTTTAAGCATTGTCTTGAAATTGATGAAATTTCCGCTAAATCCTTATAAACGACGGTCCAGCTTCTTATACATATTGTTAATAATCACAACCCAAGTCTATACTATTCGTTTTTAACCTGCCTTGAGAATCATAAGACAATCGTCTCAATTCAATTTAATATATAGGAGTCTGGAAGTTGTCCCCATTATTAATTAATTTACAAAATATACCCTATTTATTTATACTTATTCATTGGAGTATGAATAGGCCCGACAAATGTATTGATAGATAAGATTATACTTTTTTATAAAAGCCCCATTTCATAGCTGTATTCCTTCTTATTATTTTTCGAGTTTCCAAAATAACAAAAAGGCCGGCATTCTTTAAGTTTGTGTTATCTGAAGTCCATAAATCGATAAACTAAATCAAGTCGAACAAAAAAGGCCTTACAAATATCGTTGTTTGCCAATAGCCCACAAAACGGTTTAATAACTCTGCTATCTGTCACATGTCATGGCTGAGATTTGTTACCACAACAAAGATAATTTATTTCGACTTTCCATTTCTATGCGTATATATATCGCACTAATAAAAGGAATATCGTGCGCCATATAAAGGCAATGTTACAGCAGATCCATAAAATTTATGACGACAAATTAGTGGGCCGCTACTAATGGTTCCTGGTCTAGGCTGCGCCCCTAAGTTCGAACTGGAATTGGGTATTGGCTATTAGGCTAATGCCAATTCTGGGCACAGTGGAAGGATATACCCTTTCTTCTGTGAGTAATCCAAAAATGAATAAGCTGAACAGGCTGTCGCATTTGAGTAAACTTATCAGTTCAACTTACCGCTTTATAATGAAGTGAGCAGGTTAAATATATAAAAATAATATATAATAAGTAAGCAAAAATACGCAAAATATAGCAATAACTCAGACAAGAAATGTGAAAATGCCAATGAGCGAGGAATTCCCACAGAATCATGTAGTAATACTCATCAGTATATATATGTATAAGTATATTTTCTTAACAGATCCGCTAAATGTTTCTTATTTTCAAATAGAAGTACATATAAGAACAATACGCACAAACCCCAGGAAACCATGTGTTTATCTAAAGTTTGGCCAAGCAAAATATTTTCCATTCAATCGAAACCATCAGACGTTGTCATTAAGAACATCTGCCAGATCTAGCTTAAGGTTTATTTATACCTACATTTCCCAAAGTAAACACATCGGTTAAAGTTTGGTAAGGACATAGCCAACATTACTTTAGTATCGCAGTTTGTGGATTGGTATCATTGGAAAGTGCTGAGTTATCAGGGGATCTTACAGCTGTCCACTTTCCATATCTTCCTACAAAGCCCCGGCTAAAATTTTGGCATTTCTTGTGCTCCAAGTTTCGTGGCATTCCACTGTTCTGACATGCATGGAATTTCCAAATTTTAGGCCCCACATAAAACCAACGACTCCCGCCCAGCCCAGGGAATCATCAATCGTTGGCTTCATCAATCGAGCCCAGGAAGTGGAAGGGGTGGAAGTGGGCGCTGGTGGGTGGGGCAACTGTTGCGTGGCAGAGGCGCTCCTCTTCTTTTATGGGGGCGCAACAGTTGATAGATTAACGCAAGAGTTCTCCCCATTTCACGACGAGGCTAGGCGCCTTTGAATCGTTAAGCAAACTATTCGAAAGTTATAATCAATGGTGCCATCGGAACATTTTGGCTGTTTCGCATGTTGAATCACTGTCGCTTTTCTTTATCACCAGCCGGGTCGCCTTTGCCCATTCATTAGAGCAGAAACTAAGCCCAAAGATTGATTCTCACGTCAATTAATAATCGGTTTGTAGGAATTTTTTTACGAGGTCAGAGCACGTGAGGAAATGGTGATTTTTTAATTGGTTTATGCCAATTTTAAACGTGCCTCTTAATTCATGATTAGTCTTCTGTTTTTTCGTATATCTAATAATAGGTAAGCATGAAATTCTATGCCAAGCTCGCTTCACTCAATAAATTACCTTGTGCAAAGTGTGACTAACGCTGTCTTCCATAGTTTGTTAATAATTAAGTTTCAGAAAAAGTAACAGCATGCTGAACCCTTTCTCCTCGAAACTGATTTGGTATGGTTAACGCATGGTAGGGGGACTTAAGTATTCTATAATATCTTTTGCCGATAAGACGGAAGTGAAGCATACCTTGTACGATATACATATACATATAGTATGTTTGAACGTGAAGCACTGTACATAATGGGAATTTAATTATTTCTTCACCGGATGATAAGGGGAAAGTGATCAATTTTATTGTGTTCTGTTTTTAAGACGTTGATGCACTCAAGTAGGCCTTACGACACCAAGCACGTGCTTGTTAGGGTTAGGGGTTATAGGTGAAGAATGCGAGGAAGTTAAGTGCTAGTGTTTTGCCTGATTGTTTGCTTTCATGCGTGCTATTGTTTATAAAGAATACATTTTTAAATACTAAATTAATACTTTGGTTGTAGTTCTTCAGTTTAGTCGCCGAGAAAGAAGTTTGCAATTGTTCTCAATGTTTCTACCATTTTACCTTTGACAAAGAAATCTCCACTAAATCAAATTGGTTCTTGTTTGCGTTTCATTACCTATGAAAAGGCGCCTTCTTTCTCCATTTTGTCATTTTTCTCTTTGAAAGCGATGAGAAAATATATGGCGAGCAATCTGGGATGTGTCCAGTGCATAATCAAATTGAGTTTACAAAAGATTCCATCCTCGCTCAAATTGCCAAAGGGAAAACGAATAAAAACATTGTTTTCATTTGGTTTTTGGTCAAATTGAGATTGCGCCAGACTTGGACGAAGTTCATGGCTTTTGGCCAAGGGAGGAGGAAAGTGAAAAACTGTCCAAATTGCCAATTAAATTACAAGCCAGGGCACGGGAACGATGTGAGAAACGGCGATGCGGGCAAAATAAAAGTCCGAAGGAAAGGAGTTCAAGGGGGCCCGTTAAAATTGCATTTTCCGGCGGGGTGGCGACAACACAGCTGAGCTGAGAAAATCGCAAGCAAAACAGAAGAAAAAGCGCATTCAGAAAAACAGAGAATGTGGGGGAAAATCACATGTGCTGGCCGAAAAGAAAAAGTAGACGCAGAGGCGCCGGCACTTGGCGCCGGATTTCCTCGATGATGACACACAAAAAAATAACAAAACCGAGAAGCACACACAAACTTGGGCAAACTTTCTTTTCAGTTTGTTTCTCGTCCGGGTGATTTTGTGCCGGTCGGCCGCACAAAACTTGCCATTCTTTGCCGCAAATTCAATTTACGTTTATTTGCGAAAATTTTGCCGCTGCCGTCCTTGGTGTCCTGGTGGCCGGCCGACCTGGCGAACCTTCTGGCCCGCCCCGCCGCGAAGCTCCTTTTCTCGCTCTGGTTTCTATTTCCCGGCCAACACACACGCACGCACACTTGGCATTTTTAATTTGCACTGCCGTTCGAAATTGCTTTTGAAATGGCATTTTAAAAATTTAATTGCCAGCTCTGTCTCTCCATCTCCCTCTCTGCCTCTCCCAAGGAAGATGCCTCGCAGCGGCGTCTGAGTGTCCATTAAGCCAACTGCTACGCCGAATTGCAAGTCACCGGACACACGGAGGGAAAATATAACAGACTCATTTCTCGGTGCCTAAATATATGTACTACTGTGGGCAAAAGGAAGATGTATTTGTCTGTAACATGAAAAATTACTAATCTTCTTTTAAATCAATTTCATCCCATTCAAAGTAATCCCTTCACAGATCCTTCTGATATTCCGATCAGTAAGGTCTCTAACAGTCAACCGATTATCTTTGAGTACTAATTCACTTCATTGGCGAGTCATCTGTTGATTTGATGGCACTTCTCTGCTAAATTAAATAAGACATTGTAAAGACCGAGAAATTACCTCTAGCTCGTTTGATAAACACAAGCGTAAATATATTATTATAAAATTAACTAGTCCGGAATGTTAGGCCCGCGAGGTTTAAATTGAAAATTCACTTTTCATTTTTGCCCACAGTAGTATTTGTTGTACTTCAGAAAAAGCAAGTAAGAAGTAAGTTTCAAATACTTCTATTTACGGAAGCTGTTTACAACTTTAGAATGAGAGTTTCCAATTCTTTGTCAGCATTAATGCTTTGGATAATCCTCAGTTGTTTTGTGAATTAAAAAACCGATATTGGCCATACATAAATAACTCTATAAGTAATCAGATGTTTAAGAATAGGTAATTCCGGTAAGACATTTTCTTATTACAAGTAGGATTGAATTACGAAACAATTGTGCAAAAACAAATTTAAAATACTGGGAATATGGGTATGAGCCAGCAAGTTTCTCTGCCCGATCTCTGCTAACACAGAAGAACGCTTACTTCAAATAACTTCATACATAATCTTAATTGGGAAATGATTAGGTTCCCAAACGAAGTTAAAAGGTATCTGAAATATTTTCTTCCGTGCAGAAGACTGTGGGCGGTGAGGCGTTCTCGTTTTCGTTTCTGTGTCATGTTTGTCAAATTGACTGAAGTGAAGTCCTTTCCCACTGCCCCGACTGCCGCCTCTTCCCCTCTAGAGGGGCCTCTTGTTAATGTCCTGTCCGCTTCTTGTCGCTCCTGTTCCGTTCTGTTTACGCAGTTGTTGGCTTCCTTGTGGCCTCTGGCAAAAGCTGAGAAGCCGAGGCGTTCGGAGCGCGAAAGGAATCGGAAAAAGCGAACAGGATACAAAAATGCAAGCCATGTCTATGACATTTCCGAGGGGCTCTCAATAAAATTCCCGGTAACTGTTTAGGAAATACCACTTAAAATAAATTGAAAATGAGCCGTCAAAAAAATAAATTGCCTTTCCATGCGAAGATTTGCGGTGAAGCCATTTTGTTGTCTACAAAAACTATCTTATAATAATATCGTAGGTTTATGTTAATATGTTAGGTTATTTATTTTGTAAAACGGTAATACAATTTAAGTCAAAATTTTGTCTAATATTTATACAAAGAACCACCCTTACACTAACTTTATTGCGCTGATATCAAATTGCTTTCGCAACTTTCGGACGCTGCCGCTCAGCTTCTCTTAGTTTGACAGACCGCTGAGGAAGGATTTTCTGGTCTGAAGTGCGTTTCAGGACTGGGCTAGGAATCACGGCTAATGGCCCCGGACTTTCCGCTGACGCATTTCGACCGACTTTGCGGCATGTTGAGCCAACCACTCGACGTGCTGGGCGGAAAATTAATATTCCGATGGCAATTACGCCCAAATTGATTGATATGCAAATCTATCCAATTACCGCGATGACATATTCTTTAATGCATTAACCAATCGATTGCTAAATGATAGATGTAGTGGTGTGATCAAATAAAGATGAATTTAAAGAATTAAGCAGATTGTATTTTATTTTTGTACAACCACACCTTTTATTTCCAAGATACCTATATAAAATGCATTACTATACTTTTCGAATACGAGTAGCATAATATAATGTTTCTATTCTGAATCATGATTTTCTCCTAAATATTTACTATGGCCTTTGGAGACAGCCAGATTTAATTGCGGGCCTCAAACATAAGTTGAACAAAAGCTCCCCCGGCGGGACTTACACAATAAACCTTTTTAAATACGCAAAACAAAATAACCGAGACGGAATCCAGCGAAATCCTAATTGTCATAATCACGAGGGGAGACACTTGAACGTCCTTTGCGGCGTCAAAAATTAAAACGTGACACAAATTACTCGGTTGGTCTGAGTCCCCGCCGGGGATCCTTTGCGCCCCTCCTCGCCCAAATGCCATTAACCAGGACAGTAGTGGTGGCAGCTGGCTCTAGGGACGACGGTTTTGTGAGAGGGCGGGAGGATTGGGCTGGGCACTGTCGCACTGCGCCTGTCCCGAGGGGTGAGCCTGTCCCAGGACCTGTCCCTATGTCCCTGTCTCAGCCAGTGTCCGTGTCAGTGGCGAAGGATGTAATTCCTCATGTGAGAGTACACACAGAAAAATAGAAGGCTAACCAAACCCCAAGATCTGTCAGCAAATTACATGTTCCCTTTTTATATTCCTTTTAAAAAGAATCTTTATGAAAGGATCATAATATTTTTGAAATATTTAAGTCAAACGTTGCGGGAAAGTTAATATAATTAAGTTTCTGGCTTTAGGCCGACTTGGGTCAAGATTCAACCACAGCTTCCTTCCTAGAGACGTGTATCTTGACATTTATTTTCGCTGAGTGAATGACTTGTACATTTTTTCCTTCCACCACACCCCTGCTGCTCCTTGTTGCCGCACCTCGGGGAGCCTTTGTTAATCATTTTCCCTCTACTCGCAGATTTCGCACGCACGCATATGGGCGTGGAGAAGAGGCTCTGGGTAGGGGGCACTGGGCCATCATTTGCATATGTGTGTACCAAGGGAGGTGTGCGGTGTTTGTGTGTACGGACTGTGTGCTGAGCTATACGTCCATCCACCTGCCCCGGGCCAGCTGAGCTGCTTTCTTTTACGATGATTGCCGGGATGTAAATTTGATTTAGGGCTCTGAGCCCATAAGGAGGTCCTCTGCCGAAGCCAACGACACTTTTAGAGCCAGCTTCACCTTTTCTTTGGGTCATCAAACCTATGATAGGCCACATGCTGACTGTGTTTAATCGTAAAAATGCAACTATCGGCAAACATATGGCCAGAAAAAGGGTCAAACGAAAACCAAAGCAGTTGGCCAGAAGAATTTAAACAAAATAAAATGAATTTTACGATTTCAACACATGTAAGTTCTGGTTTGAATTGTTTGTGCTTAAGAATGAAATGAAAAAGCGTCAGCAAGAAGGCATTTTTTACAAACATATGTGAACTAAAAAGGTGAATGATTATGCAAATATATAGGTTCTGGAGTACATAAGGAAAATCGATTATGTTATGGGCATTTCCATCAGATTGGAAGTTATTAACAAGACATGTTTTAGACTTATTTTTCGAAAGAAATCAATGTTTTTACATTTAATAAAGCTGGGCAAGAGTAAAGATTAAAGGCCACAATATAAATCCTTTTCTTTTAGCTTTTAATGCGATAAAAAAGTAAATAATTTATATGCACTAGACATGAGAAAACAACGAAGTATATAATTTCAATTTTCTTAAATGCAAAACACTTAAATAAACCCTTAAATGGACTCCCACAAAATTAAGTGTGAAAAGTCGCGTTTCCGAGCTCGAAGGAAATGAACTTGCCACCATATGTTTTCCCATTGTGAGCAAGTTTCACACATGCTTAGCAATTTTCCCTATTTCCCAAAGGGTCCCGCCTCCACCCCACCCCATCTAAGCTCCACCAACTTTTCCGCCACCTGCAAGCCGCTTTTCTTTTCGTTTCGTTCGCTTTTTTCACAAGCCATTAGCAGCTGTTCAGGGCGACGGCGGAGAAACATCTAGCAGCCGCTAATAGAAAATACACACATGCGAGCTCCTTGCACGGAGGAAAAATATAATTGATGATATGAACATACTATACAAGAGTCTTGTTCCAAAAAAATTTGGGTTGTTGTTAGCTTTAGTAGAGTATGCCATAGTTTCATTGTTTTCATTACACAAATCGAAGCCAAAGCTTCATTATTTCTTATCGTTATTGCAAAAGATGCTAACATATGGTATTCTATCTCTACGATCTATACCTCGTTCAGTAATAAGACCATAAGAATTAAAAAAAAAATTATTTCAATGATTATAATATAATAATAATAGTATAACTATTAAGCAAGTACATTATTCATTAATGATGTACCAAATACATTTCAGTTCGAAAACAAAACATTTTTTAGAATGGTAAAAGAAGTGGAGATGTACCTGATAATTACGTAAATCTATGATATCATATCATATGTATATCTCAGCTAAATATATACATAATACATACATATGTAAGCATTATATCTCTGTTACTGCAGAGTCTACTTTTTTACTTTTATATTTACGTTGCATTATATATCTTCCATTAAATATCTCAAAAAGCAGAACAAAAATATATATATTTCTCATAACATTTTAGTTTTGTAATTTATAACAAATAAAATATTTCGAAGATGGTCTGGAATTTTGCTTTTTTAAGCCTATAACTATCCTTTATTTAATGATGATTTCATTATTAATAACATAGTTGAATTGATTTAAATCATTTTATTAAGCAACCTAGAGGGTACTTAAAGTATTGTTTGAATTGTAATTTTGATAGGAAAATCGAGTTGACTTGGCCATATTGATCCCATTTTCTGTGTGTGCATGGGGCTTAAAAAAAAAGAAGGGGGAAATGGGTGGTTGGCGGCACTCACCTGGAGCGTGGAACTCCTCCTCGCCATTTGGCTGGATGACGGAAATCTCTGTTGGCTGCTCATCAAAGGGGGGATACAGCCACTTTCGGTTTTAGTGCCGGCGAAATTCGTTTATTTGTTTGGACTGTCTGTCTGGCGTTGTTGGTTCTCGTTTTCCTTATTTTTAAAAAGAGCAAATGCTTGTAAATTCGACTCGAACAGGCCTCCCTTGTGTTTGTTGCTTTTGCGGCCGTTTTTTAACGGTTGCCAGCGCAACTCCTGATAGAAAAACTTGGCCAGCAGGAGCAGCTAAAGGCAACGAAGGCAACAACAACACCAAGCAGGTGTGAGATGTCAGCCGCCCTTAACCGCTCTCACGGACACAACGGCACACACACACGCGGAAGGAGTCGCCAAGTGTAAATAGAGTAATAAAAAAATGTAGGGAAATGAAACAGGAAAAGCTGGCCGAAGAAAAATCGAAGGAGACCCGTCCCGAGAGAGGGCGGAAGAGAGAGAGAGAGCCCGTTACAGGCAGGACGAGAGAGCGGGAGCCCAAGAGAGACAGAGGGCCAGAGAGCGAGATCCTGTGCGAGAGCCAATAACAAACTTTCGCCTTTTTGTTTATTTCACACACAACGCACTAACACTGACACTTTTCCAGGATGCGGCGTTTTAAATGGCCCGAGCTGATTAATTTGCATTTGGCTTTGGCATTTATTTATTCCTTTCCTGGCCGCATGATAAACTGGAATTTCGTTTTTTCTCCAGCGTCTTTTTCCGCTATTTTTAACACACGCACTTTGCGCAACTAACTGTAAATTTACCGCACACCCGCACACAAGAAGGCTGCACAGTGGGCGGCAGAAAAGTGTATTAAAAATTCCCGATTTTCCCTATTTCGGTAATTGAATGGGTGTATTTTGGAATATTTTCTCTAGACATACAGCCAATATCCATATTTACTGTTGATATTATTGCAATATTCTCTTAAGAAGAACGAACCAGCCTCGCGGGTGAAAATCGAGCAATAACAAAGAATGTGCCTTGCATGTTGCTTAAATAGCTTTTGGTTCCAACCATGGTACAATCATACAAGGTTGTCTCGTCGGCTGCCAAAGCGTTCGGCTTCCAGTCCCTTAGCGCTCAGTGCTCTCACGGGAAAAATTAACTAATGAGGAATTTGCTGCCGTTTTTTTAAGCAAGCAGAAGAATAAGTATAAAAAAGAATAATCAAATTCAAAATTATTAAATAATAAATAAAAAATAAAACAACACGTCAATAAAAAGTACATACCAATAAAATTATAATTGAATTGGCTTTCAATCGAAACACGTCTAGGCAAACCTTGCTATGTAAATGATCTGTGTCTTATATTGGCATATATAGAAGTCGAGTATCGACTTACGTGCCAGGTATATGAAATAGAGCCGACTAAAAGTCTTTAAAAAAGAAATCTTTAACTCTCTCAATTATTCTTGTGTTTGTTAGCACTCTCGTTTGCCGATTAGACCACCTTGTATAATTCTATCACGGTTCCAACCAGTTCGCTCTTCGCGTCGAACACTCAGGTTCGAAGCCTAGGTTCGACGCCAACGCACAGTAGTTCAAGACTTATGCATGAAAGTTAAAAACAAAAAGTAAAGTAACTTAATAAATTTAAAAAATAAAAACAAATGTGCTTATATTATACATGAAATAAATCATAAAAAGACATCCCTAAGGTTACTACAAATTTGTATCATAAAAAATTAAACATTTTTATGTTCATACAGCTTTTGAACATAAGTATCAGAGTGCCTTGACCCGTGATTTTATTTTTAAGATTATTAAATATATATATAATTGTATAAAATTATAATAAGCCCGTCATCTCAATTTAGCTGTCTAACAATATGGCACTTTTCCACTGTGCAAATGCCTTCCAACTGGAATGAGCTTTGTAGCGTTATTGCCTTAACAGAGGAAGTCTGCAGAGCCGCTGTATGTCACTGTTGCTTATGCGGGTGGCAGCGCTGTTAGTGTGGCTGTTTCTGCGAAACAGCTGATGTAACAGAGCTTAGTATAACAGTGTAACCTGTGATTTTAACAGTGGCACTGTGGACGTAGTTTTATGTTAAAGTCATTAAAATGATTTGTAAATTAGTCAAAAATCCCATATTAAATATTACAAAGTTAATTTTAGCTTTGATTTATGCCAGTTATCATAAGGAAAATGACACAACATTTCTGTGGGGTAAAATAGATGGACATAAAGAGATGACCAATATAAGTAAGCAAATTAATAATTAATTTTCAACAATATTTTTCATGTGTAATCATTAATTTATTTAATTAAAAATTGAACACTTTGCACTTGGTAGAAAATCTTACAATTAACTTAAGGCTGCAACAGATTCATCGAAGGACCCTAAAGCTATCGGTCTCAAAGTAGTATGTAAAATCATCAGAAACTTAAGGCCGAGACCGGTGTCGCGTTTCCATCGGCACAATCCATCCATTGGGCTTAGGAAGCAGTTCTTTGGAGTGGCCAATATGGCAGTTAGATTAACAGTAAGTAGTATTGGGTAACTACGGATCAATAAAGGATATCATAATGTAGCGGGTGCCATTGGTCACGAGCAGTCCCTCGTGGTAGTGCGTGAGCCGTCCCGGGTGCATCAGCATCCAGCCCTTCTTTGTCTCCGTCACGGAGCAGTTGTATCTCAAGAAACGGCAGCCACCGCCCTCGTAGTCGATGCCCACTCGGTTCATCGCGATGTTGATGGTGTACGTGGAGGAGTCGTGGTGGGGCCGCAGCGAGGGCTGCTCATCCGGGCGGTAGCGCACCATGAAGTTCATCAGTGAGCGGGGTGGCTGTGGGCAGAAAACAAACAATTAAATTTTTGCATTTAGAACACGATTTGAATTTAATTCAAAGTCAAAAATTGAAGCCTGCTTTTGGACACCATTTTATATTCTTGTAACTTACATTGTGGAAGTAGCCAGTGAAGACGCGCTCTTGCAAGGGACGCACGAACATCTGGAGGAACTTGAGATAGAGCTGCTCCAGCCCCACCTGCTTCATGTGGATGTCCCGCGTCGGCACAGCCTCATAGCCGCCCTCCAGCCGGGCGTCGCTGTTGCTGCCATCCGACCAGGTGTTGTGCGCCTCCATGATAGCCACCAGGTCGTCGCAGAAGGCGTCCGTGACGATCTGGAACCAGAAGACATCCGGGCAGGGCTGCGGAATAGGGTAGCTGGCATTCAGCTGCACGGAGTAATTCGGATGAATGTACTTCTCCGCCCAATCGTATCGGTTGCTGAACAAGGTGTAGAAGTCCGGACGTGTCACCGTACTGTTGAAGTTATCGACGTTGACCAAGTGACCGAAGTAGCGCTGATTGGTTATGTACATGAAGATGCCCTGAGGAGGAGACAACGGAGTCGGCGATTAAGCATTGTGACAAAATAAAAACATGTGTTAGTAGCTTTGAAACTTACCGCATTTCGCAGAGACTCGCACATGGCCATGTCGGGATCGAACTCTTTGTGCTGGAAGGTGATGGCGTCGAAGGCACTGTGCTTCACCAGATAAATGCTCGTCACATGGGGCACGTTGAAGATACCACTGCAAAGGGAATGGAATAAATCTGATGAATGCGGTAGCCACAGCAGGGCGACCGATGAAGCCGAGAGCGGACTGCAACAGTGTTGCGAAAATGGAAAGTGACCTCGCAGCGCCAGAGACCCCAAATAGAACCATTTAATTCAATCACAGCGGCGAGATTGGAGGGCGCACGAACTGGATGGACGTGTGGAACGTTCAGATCGCGAGAGAGCGCAGTTTGCAAACAACATTCCGCGTTGGCGATCGGATTTACGGCTCGACAATAATGCCGCGCGGCATCTGGAAGCTCGACAGCATCGTACTCCTCGGGCTCTGTTTCTTGCTATTCGGAGATTCTATCCATGTGGCAGCGCAAAGTAAGTCGGGATCTTTGGGACTAAGCTAACTACATATATTAAATATCGAATTACAGGAAGCACGGCGGGAAAGACCGAGCGACGCAACTATACGGGAAAGAAACCGGTGGTCATCCAGCATCGATCCCAAGATGCCGTCAACTACTACGATCACGAGAATGTAAGTGGATTTCCGAGGGCTGCCGGACTCTGATAATAGAATATATTCTATATGCCATTTTCAGGGAGCCAAGATCATAAAGTCTTCTCATTTTGAATTGGATTACACCCTGGGACGCAAAATCACATTCTTTTGCATGGCTCAAGGTAAGATGAGACTATTTTCCCCCGACTTTCGTTCGCCTTATTGCAAAGTGCTTGTCTTAGGAAATCCACGACCCACAATTACCTGGTTCAAGGACGGAGCCGAGCTCTACCAGCACCGATTCTTTCAGGTAAGCCCAGGGAATATGAATATATCTTAATATAAACGGATATTTTTTCGTTGTGCCAAGGTTCATGAGTCGCATATAGAGACGAATATCGTTAAATCGAAAATGGAAATTGATCCCACCACGCAAATGGACGCTGGTGAGTAAAAAATCTCTTCAGATAAAGTTAAAGTATGCAAATCATAAATAGAAAAAGGAACTGTTCGAATACAGAAATATATAACAAAGTTATACCAACTTTTCCTGATTCTCTATAGAAAAAAATACAAGAAATAAATATTTGTAGCTTCCTGAATTTGTTACAATCTTTCTGGTTATTTTATAAAATTAATCTTACTCAAATTCTTTACAATATCTCATTTTTAGGGTTCTACGAATGCCAAGCGGACAACATCTACGCGATAGACCGACGAGGCTTTCGCACGGACTATGTTATGGTTAACTTTTAGGACAAACCTCTACGATTTAACTCTTGGAAAATCAGTCAGCAATGTAACGCATAAATTTCGAATAAAAATAATATATATGGATATCTAAAGAGTGATATTTTTTGCGTCTCGCTGGAAATGTAACTTCTAGTTGCGCCCGACCTTTTGTGCGTTTTTGTGTGCGCGCGCAAAGCCGACAAATTGGCTCAATTACCCCATTCAAATGATTTTTTTGCATTTATTTTATTAAAATGTGTGGAAAGCAAACCAAGCAAAGCGAGGCTTTTTGCTTCCAATGTGTGTTGAGTTTTGCCACAGCGTCCAAAAAAGAAAAAGGTCACAGTGGGCCAAGGAGTATGTATAGTATGTATATATAGTATGTATAAGTTAATCAAGAACCAAGGATTCTAAAATTTTAATTTAATTATTTAATGGTAATTTTCCTCTATTTTCTTTTTGTTTCAATGGCTGAATTAAATCAGATTTAATTACTAGTAATTATTCCAAATATCGACAATCGACATCATATCGACAATAAGGCGAAACGAATCCTCCTTTTAATAGTAATTTTGTCAATCAATTAATAGTAATAGTTCAATTCTTAAATTATGTTAGGTATATCTTTTGGCAATTATTTTTATAAAACAAAATTACTCACAGAGCTATATTTTCTAATTTTAAGCAAAAGTTATAAGGAAAACTATAGAAATCCCTTGGTAACAATTGCAACAGGTTATGAGCCACCTAGCCCCACTGTGCAGTGGACGGAATCCCTGCCAGATTTCTCGAAAGGGGTGCTCCATGAGCTCCTACATCTATCGGTGGTATCAGCAAGCGTCCAAATCAAATAATGCGATGGAATTGAGTGAAATAATATGGAAATGCGGCGCAATGAGAAAGCCATCCCAGAACAGAACAGAACTGAACGCAGCGAGCGGGTGAATCTCGAGAGTACAGCATCTATCGGATTAAATCCGCCGGACAATTGTGGCAAATTAGATGCGCAGAGCGGATCCACAGTGCGGCCGAGTGGATCAGTCGGCGAGCAGACGAGATTCGCACAGCAACGCCACCAGAGTGTAGCAGCATTATCCATTATCCGGAGAGTCATCATGCAGGTCAAGTGCCTGATCATCTGCCTGGGATTGGGGCTGCTCATGCTGGCCACGCCCATTTGCGAGGCACGGCGTGGACGTGGCCGTGGACGTACCAAGTCCAGGGTTCAGATCGGGTTGCCCATTACGGGCAAGTATCGCGATCCAGAGTCCGATCAGTATTACAACAACAATAATGTGAGTGGATATACACGAAAAATAATTTCCTCAGATGATATTTCCATTGATATTTCCAGATGATATTTCCATTTTCAAAACTATTAATGATCTCCTATATTTTCCTCAATTCACTATTCAAGAAGTAATTTAACCAAGCAAGTATTATTTCTTCTGTTTTCAGGGCGCCAAAATCCTGCAAGCCTCGCACTTTGACCTCGAGTACGTTCTGGGGCACAAGATAGCCTTTCTGTGCGTGGCCAAGGGCAATCCCCGACCCCACATCACCTGGTACAAGGACGGGGCGGAGATCTATCAGCATCTGTACATGCACGTCCACGAGTGGCGCATTGGCGACGACAAGGTCAAGTCAAAGATAGAGATTGACCCCGCCACACAGATGGACGCCGGTCTGTACGAGTGCACTGCCGACAACATGTACTCCATTGATCGGCGCAGTTTCAAGACCGATTTCTCCATCGCCTTCGACTGATCCAAGTCTCGACCTCAAGCGGACATCGGGAATGTGGTTGAAGTCACCCGGAAATGGAAATTTAAGCCTGGCTCTTATTATTTTATCTTGGAAATCTATAAGTCTAATGTTAAGATTTCCATTTGTGAAAAGAAACGGATGAATATTTTTTATATTCGCAAAATATGTACCTAAACATGTTTCAATGGGTGAACTTTAACTGCTATTCAATAACAATGTTCTTATAAAATTGTTGTAACATAAAAATAAACAGATTTAATTGTTAATAACCATGGAGAATACCAAAAACAAATGTGGAAATACATTTCAAAATAGCGGCTAGTGGGAATTATAGCTATTATCGATGCAACATTGTAGTAATTACGATGCTGACTATAAATTATTTGTAGTATTTTTAAATTTGATTGACAATTGATTTAGTTTTCGATAAAAAAAACATGAAGTCATTTAAGTGAGATCAAGTTTTAAAAAGTATATCGGTATTTTTGGGAGACAAACAATGCATTTACTATTTCATCGAGCTATTTTGTGTGTCTTGATAGAATATGTTTTCATTAATTCATTTATTTTATTTTTTTTGCTGCTTTGTTTTGGATATTTGTTTCAGTTCCTCGGCGTTTTGCGAAAAATATTCGAACTGTTTGCTGGCCAATATATGTATGTACATATGTACCAAAAATATAAATATTAAATCAACAATTTTACTAAAGTCGAAAGCTATTTCCCCCAGGCCTTTTTCACACAAATGTTATTATTGTTCATATATAATTGCAGAGATGTATAGGCTATACTGAACTCCTGGATTCTATTTATTGCGATGATACTCAAAAATAGACTCGCGTGTCTAAATGTTTCGCTGCCCGAGCTCTGCTCACACCATACACTAGTTCACCGTCGGAAATACAGCACGGTCTTAATCACACAAATGCTAGTCTAACGTGTCAATGTATGCGTGTGAGCACCACTGATCTATTGTTTTTTTTTATATCATAACAATTTTCGGACTATTTCTGGCTTTTTTCAAAGACTAGTTTAGATTTTATATTACGTTTGCAACACTGTTTCCAAGTTGAAATGCGAAAGATTTCCCTCGAGTTATACTTACATCAGATCGTGCTTCACAATGTCCACGTAGTCGTGCGACCTGGCATAGTAACCGCCTTCGGACAGGGCGCCCCAGAAGTTGCTCCACAGCTCGTGGTGTTTGGTGAACAAAGGAGCCGCGAATTGCCTGCAATTTGTCAAGGGATCGATGTTAGTTTAGCGAATTCGAGATTAGCATCCTTCGACTTACTTGTTTAGCCTGAGCAACTCGCGTAATAGCTCGCCGTCGTCAATATGTGCATCTGCGTCCACAAAGAAGATATAATCGCTCTGGTGCAGACGAGCCTTGTCACTGAAATCGAAATTATAAAATATTTTATAATCAGCGTAGAAGTTTAGAAAGAGAGTGTGTTTATAAGTACAACAATCAGATAAGTTCCAGTTTTTAAAAGGATTTCTAATTAATTAAATGTATATTTAAACCGGATCCTATATTAGTAATTTAGTTAGTTACACGACTTACAGGGCCAACTGCCTGCCTTGGCGTTCGTCTAGTTCATCCGTGGACAGAGTGTACTTGGCACTGGCGTACTTCTCTCCATATTTATCGACAAACTCCCGGCTGTCGTCGTCGTGGAATGCCACACTGCTGAAGACGAGTAAGTGGAGCTTCTTCTTGGGATAGTTTAAATTGTCGACGCCCTCGAGGAACTGGTCGAAGAAGGGCACGGGTTGCGTGACGATCACAGCTAGGGAGATTACCGGTAGATTGTTTTCCTATCAAAGTAAATAATTGCAATAGCTTCGAATCAAAGTGATCAGAAAAACAAAGTAGAAACTCACATCCACGTCTAGAAGATTTTCCTGGCACACCAGACACTGACCATTGAAGGTCTTGGCCAGATAGTTGCCGTAGGCATTCAGATCCACCTTGCTCAGACCATTGCCATGGATGATGGCCGGAGTCGTCATGAAGTCCACATTCTGCAGGACACCCTGATTGGTATCGAGATCCACCTTGAGCTTCACGTCGTTCTTGGCCCCATGCAGGTTTTGGAACAGCCTGGACTGCGTGTCCAGCTTCATGCGCAGCTTGCTGCGCTTTGCTTCATCAAGGAAGACCTTGGTGAAGTACAGCTGGTCATCGGCGGTGTCCTCAATGGGATCCTCGAGCAGGCCATAAACCTGTGGCGCATAACCGATGAAGGCACCTGAATTAAGGTATCGCGAACCCTTTCCCTCCACTTCGGGATAATCTTTGGCCAGACTTTTATCCGGCCAACAGAATTTCTCGGCGGAGACTAGCAGCTTGGCCCCCGATTCCTTGAACTTCTCCACAATCTCCTCCAGTGTAGCAGTGATCACCACGTCGTAGCTGTAGGGAACACAACAAATTATAAATTTGATGAGCTATTATGCTTTGCTCTTACCTGTCCGTGAACAGTATTATCGCATCTGGATCATTTTTAAATGGAGCAATGGCTTTGCGCAGAAGATTTAGCTTGAAGCCGCCGCCGGGATGCTGCATATCCCCGCCCTTCCATTCCTCCCCCAGGCCAAGGGTGGTCACCTGATTTAATCACAGATTTATTATTATAAATAAGCTTATCCAAATAGTTGTTCATTATCTTAACTGGATTCATGAATTTTAGATGTATTATTATAAGCCTATCCAAATAGATGTTCTGTTCATTATCTTAACTGGATTCACAAATATTTAACTTAATATTTAAGCATAGAAAACCGTAGAAATTGTTTATTAATTTCAATTTTGAGCCGGTTGTCTAGTGACAACGCGATCTTTATGTATCGAGGAGATAGCTTAAATCCACGACTTGAAAATAAACTTTTGCAAACATTCGATGTTATTAGATAACCGGCTTTAGTCCACAAATGAACATTTTTTGTATCGCAAATTCTTGTGTAAGGTACAGGATAAAAACTGTATTAATATTGTCAATATTACAGCGATTACAAAAAACACGATTTGTTTCTTTCTTAAGTCCAACACTATATTTTCGTATTAAATAAATAATTTATTAATTATCTCGCCAGTTACTTTTGCATCTTCAAATCTCTTTCCCTGTAATATATTTTTTAATTATTTCAAGTTAAGCTTTTTCACAATGCGAATTAAATGCATAGAGAATGCAAAAACCTTATGAAATTAAGACATGCCAAAAACTGTAAGGAAAGAAAAATGTGTATCCCGACTGTATGTGGGGTCGGGGAAACTTAAGTTGATCTACGAAGACTCAACAGCAAATGATAAGAAATTCTAGTTTAAATAAAGAATAACTTCGTTTGTTTTAGTTTCTTGAAATATATTTGATATTTTTAAAAATTATTATATAGTATATATAAAAGAAGTCCGAAATAAAAGGAGCTAAAGATTAAATCAGCAATCGCTGCAGATCAAATAACTTGGGTCTCACAGTTCTCTGAATACGAGAATAATAACGAAACTCAAAACTAAAAGGGGAAGGGATCAACTAATATATAAAAAGCCGGCTTATCAGCATATTTTGTTGCCGACAATTTCTTTCCGAACTGGAACATACACAAATGTATTTTGTGACATCTTCGGGACCCGATAAGCGTAAATCTGCCGCAATCAGACCGAGAGAATAGAAAGTTCCAGGGCTATCATGAGAACGGGAAACCAAATCCGATTGTATTGTGCTAATTACCCCGGCAACTGCACCCGATTCAGTCTGGAAGGCTACGTGACTCCAACATGTGTGCACTATGTGTAGTCGTTGCCCCATAATGTCCAGCCAATCTCCGTGCTCCACATCAGAAAATCGGACGCCAACGCCGGATGCTCGCGTAGCCGCCGCAATACAATCACATAAACATAAACCTACTACATATTCCATATACTGAGCAGGCATTTATTTAGACAATACAATGTGGCTAAAGTGTGCCAAGCCAGCCGGCTTGAAAGTCTTTAAAAGTCACACGAATACACATATGCTCGGTTATGTTCTCATCTGTCTTTATTTATACTAATGTAGGTTTTTATGACAACCCGACTGCTTGGAAAGACGTCAAATTAGAAATTCATCAATAAAAACAATCAAGTCTAATTTGCATAGAAAGATCTCGTCAAGTTTGCAAATTTCGCACATGGGCATAACTGTATTTATTTTAGATTTAATGTGTCTTCCACAAACATTAACCTGTTTCCATATTTTATGTGAAATAAAAACACATTTTGAGTTTTTAAAAATAAAATAAGGATATTATGAAGGTTATTTAAATTGTTTAGAGAATTTCATTTCAAAAGCACAGCAAGCAAATTAGCTTAAAAATGATATTTATTAAGCTTGCAATATTTATCACTTATTAATTCAATCTTTTTCTAACGGTTCTTCGTTAACCACAAATCTAAATTCTGATGTTAAACGCCACGAAACGTGGACTTCATGGGCTTATCTAATTAGTAAGAACTTAAATTTAGTTTAAATCTCACCTCAATGTCGTAGACGCGTGCAGAGCGCAGATATCGGGCATAGCCATCGGTGGGTTCAGTGGCCACAGTAAACACCTTGACTTTGTCTGCGGAGCATTGTAAAGAGATGCGAGTGATTGATGAGTTAGATGTGTACATTTATAAGGGAATTTCTATGTATATAATGTATACTTTTTTAGGTCACTGTCAATCTTTTCTAATATGCCGTAGATAATATGTAAGGAGTTTTGCATCTTAAAGAAATGCAAACTAATATCATAAGAGTTTTAATCAATTGTAGGATATAAAACTATTTGTACAGACTATACTTAGTGTCATCTGTACCAGTTTAATACTTGTTTGTCTTATGTAAATATAGTTTAACATTTTTAATTTCTTTACAAAAACAAGTAAGAAAGCTTCTGTCGAGTGTCGACTCACTGTTAGATAGCCGGTACCCATATCATTGTGAAAGAATTTAAGGCCACAGAAGAATAAATACAAATATGGCTAGAAACATGTTGATCAACCTATTGATGCTGCCAACACAAGTCTAGAAACTTTATAACTCCCATGTTTATTATCTGATTTCACTTAAATTTTTATAGAACTACTACAAAAGTCCAATTACTCGATACCAGATTAATTTAAAACTTTTGTAGCATAGTTATCATATTTTTTGCATGATTTGTGAAGTCGGAAGTAAGCGCGACCAAATTATAAAACAAACTTGATCTGCGTGCAACAGATATGAATGTTGTCACCAAATTTGGTAGAGGAAGATCTATATATAGCTATATGGGAAGATCTGTTGTTTCACACGGACAGACATGTCTAAATCGACTCGCCTGGTGATGCTGATAAAGAATAAATCAACTTTATGCGGTCGGAGATGCTTCCTTCTGCTTTTTACATACTTTTTTGGCTCGCACAAAGCTATAATACCCTTGTACCCTTTTGAGTACCGGGTATCACAACACTTAAAATGTTTTTTATATAGTTTAAATCTTAAGGAAGGTTCGACTGTAGCATTATGAGTTATTTAATTGGGCCCCAAATACAAAATGCTAATTGGATATGCTTAAATTGATCAAAATATCTTTTGTTATAGCAAAACAATATTTTGTATTGAACATCAACCGGTCATATTAATTAGACAACGAGTTGAGCTGGTTTCAAGACTATAAATATGGATATTGAGAAATAAGTTCGCCAAGATACGACTTCCAAGCAATTTCTATCTGCATTCTATCCGACTTTGTGCCTGCATCTGCATCTGGTATCATGTATCTTGTATCTGCATCTGCTCCTCTTCCGCGCAATTCCAGAGTAAACGACCCGCACACACATCAAAGCGAAACACAAACAAATTTTTGGATATAATGGGGAAGTAGGGGAAAGAAGGATATATGTATGTACGATGCACATACTATGTACATATGCAAGTACTTCCCAGATTTTAGCGGTGACCTTAGTTGCACTCATGAATGCAATGCGTAATTTTCTAAGAACACTGATGAGCTCATTCTAACTTAAGTCGGGTAAAATAAAAAGTTAAATAAATACGCACCGTTCAAATTGGGCTCCGCCGCTGCAACGACGTTGGCGTCGGTGTCAGCGTCGACGTCGGCGCTAGCTCCTTGCGACGTCACAGCCAGCAACAACAACAAAAACAAAGCGTTTTGTTGATTCACTTGCATTATTCTGGATAATTATTCTCTCACGCACAGATTCCTAAACACGGCTAAAGCGACAGCTAAACTTCCTACACAGATTACGAGCCGTTATAACTGCGGCACATTTCAAAAATAAGTCACGACTAAACAAATCAGTTTCTTAAAAACCGTTCCACCGCCAGAAGTTTAGAAATTTATTGGAAATTAAGCGACACAACCGCCTTCGTTGAGTAAATTTTTTTTACTGGAATGTTGCCAAATTAAAATTTTGCGTTCTACCTAAAAAATCTCGAAGAGTCCAAATTTCTCTCTAAAAAATCCAGTTGCCCAAAGGGAAAACCCGTGATCTGGCAACATTGTTTTAAAATTGCGCGTGAGTTTCAAAACAGACGACACACTGTCTTTTTCTGTTTATTCTTTCATTTTTGAAAGGCAACCGAGTTGACAACTATTTGGCAACAACTATTGAACAGCTAATTTGGGCAGTGTTAGAACATGGCTGGCAGATTGAAAATTTTGAATAATGCAATTAACTTAATTAACCATTACAAAAATTGAGTCCGCCCCTCTTTTGAAATTTCTCCCCCACCAAAAGTCTTTCGGCAATGCACGGTAAGCCAGGTTTTGGGGAATTTATTCAAGTATTATCATAATCAGTTAAAATAAAATCCTAACGATGATTTTAGATAAAATCGCTTAACAGTGGCCAAGCCTATGGAACCCTTCCATACAAAAGCAGACATCAAATATTAAAAGACAAAGGACTTCGCTCTCAGTGGTCGTGCATACATGATTTATTTATTATTGGGTATTGAATAAAGAATATTTGGTGAACATTTCATTAAAAATGTACAGTGGGGCGTTGTACATTGCTGTTAATGAGGGGTCGAGTTCCTGAGCGGGAACCGGTCGCGAACCAGTGGCTCAACCAGACACTGGAACCATGTTACGCCTTCAAAACATTGGCGGGAACTATACAAATTAAAAACTTAAATAAAATGCCTGCAACTCTTGCAGAGGTCATGCTAACAAACATGGTATCTTTAACGAAATTCAAAAATAATTAAGAAATTCGGTTTAAAGTTCAATCAGATTGTATCAGCGATGAGCAGGTCTCAGCGACATGATCTCGAAGATTCTGAGGCTCGGCGTGCTCTTACGTTTTGTGCATTAGTAGATCGGCCAAAAAGTTTATTTTTGGAATAATAATTAAATGGGAAATACGTGAAAAATGCGGGAATTTACCAAGGGTAAATCCGCGATGTATTTTATACGACGGTTCCAAATATTTGACACAAAAAAATACGTCTGCGTTTTCGATCCACTAAGTCTAGAACATATTTTAAACATTTGCGTTCAGCACAACTTCTTGATCACTGATTAGTGTTTATGTTGTTCTACTAACTCAAAGATTGTTGATTGAACATGACACTGATTACTTCTACAACTTTGTATCAATTTACATATGGCAACTAAAATATTTTTAAATGAAACAAAATCGTAATATCTACATACTAATTGGAATTGATTTTAAAATATTGTTTAGCAATGCATTTCAATAAAATTCGAAAAATAATTATTTGACTCAAAAAGTTTTGTCAGATATAAAAAACTACAATATTTTCTTGAAATTTTTTCCTCTTGACGTGTTATATAATTTACATTTATTTCAAATATATTTGTAACTATTTTTACTAGCAAGTTAATCTGGTCCTTAAGTTCTTCGGACAGAAAGAAAGAAAGAAACTGATTCTCTGCAATTATAATTTCAATAAATAAACTTTTTTGTATTGTTCATATTTAACTTCAATTATATCCTCTGTAAAGAAATGCAAAATAGGTCAATTATGATTTTTTATTTTGAAATCCTTGGGAAATAAACAAATAAAAAATGGCAGCCGACTATTTTTGGAAAACATTTTAAGAAAAAACTAATAACCCTATCCTTGCTCCCCAGATCCATGGACTCTCCCAAAGTGAAAATAGGCATTTTATTTTTGCGTATGACTATATATTTACTGTGTAAGAACTCATGTTTAAAATATTTTGGTATTCATTGTTATTACAGCAATAAAAGATGGTGTTTTCTGCTACGCTTCGCTCACACCCTCATGCACACGTTCTCTATCGAGCCTCCTGCCCCGCTACAATTCACTCGTTAACGGATATAACTAAACATATTTATGCTCTATAGATAGATTTACACGTTATACGAAAATACTACGAATATAATTGGCCAACTTGCTAAGCCTAGGCTTAATTCAAAATAAGCGCGAATACATAAGTTATTTTAGCCTGTCCTTGACTGAAGATTGTACTTTCGACTTAACTTTAGCGCTGAAAACAGTAGACGATAAACGGAACTAAAGCCTAACTTAAACATAAACGAATTGGGTTCAATATTTGGTTTGGTTTTCAATTGTAAGTAACAGCCATTGGAAGTGCGTGTTTTCATTCAGGGTTTCTGGGTTGTCTGTTTCGGGTTTCGATGATGGCGATGGGTCAGCTTGTGCTTGCTGCTTGCTGCTTGCCCTCAGAGTTCGCTGGCTTGCACTACGAAACCAAGGCGTGGTGATAGTGCACTCGCTTCTGGCGACGCTTGGGACGCGGCTTCAGTTGCCCCACATTCTGCTCAGGCCTTTCCTCCACTCCAACAGCAGCTGCTCCATGGAGAGTGGCTGTGTAGGAGTGCAGGCAAAGGAGTGACTCCCCGGCGACGGCATTCGATTCCCGACTGATACTGTGTGATGCTGGTGGTGGTGTGAAAGTGGCGGTTGACGATGCGCTGGAAGTAGCTACTGCTGCTGCTGCTGAATATTCCCGTCGAGCTTGTCAGGCGAAGGTCACCTGGTAGAAGAGCCACTCTTCCATGAACGACGGAACGAAGGCCTTGGTGGTGGTGTACTTCACTTTGGGCCTTAGCAGATCCAATTGCTCCTCGAAGAGACGCAGCTGCACCTTGCAGGTGGACCCATTGCCGTGGGTCAGATACTTGCCGTCCGGCTTCAGCACCTTGAACGAGTGCTCGAAGATGGTGCGGATAAAGTCCCACGTCTCGCCTACGGGCACGTCCGTTATGGGAATATCTGTGAGATCCCCAAACACATAGTCGAACTTGCGGCCGTCGGCGATGAACTTCTTCAAATACTCCACGCAATCTCCCACAATAATCTCGTACTGGTCGGTCTTGCGCTTCTCCAACACGTCTCCGCAGATCACGCTGAGGTGCTTGTTGCACGCCTGCATTACAACCTCATCGATCTCAAGCATCACCACATGCTTCGGATTCTCCTTGAGCAACTCGTACAGCAGGGCACCGTCTCCGCCGCCCAGGATACATATCTCCTTGCCCTCGTAGTTCTCCACGCCGCGGCACATCAAAGTCTCGGTGTAGATCAAGTCGGATTCAGCAATGTCTGTGCGGCGGGAAAAATAGATGTTCTTAAAGGAATATAGACACTTATAGCCCTATTCCAATGCTACATATTATCACATTCTGAACATTTTGGCAATAATCGAAATTTGTTTGGTATTTCTAATCAGTTTGAATGTAAACCTTCGGGACGAATGGCGGACATATTGGTAATTCTGTTTGTAAGCTCATTTTCTTTATGGCTTTTGCAAAAAAAATATAGATAATGTGATTATATGTAGCAATGGTTTCCCACTATTGGTTCAGTGTAGCTTTCTACTGCTTTTGGAGGGACACCAATCGATTGTAGCCTTGACACCTAACGCCAGTCTGTTTGCGTGTGTCCTACTTACTTTGCAGCTCATCCAGCAGCAGCATGTTGCCAAGGGTCTTTGAGTGCATGATTTGAATCTTCTGGAAGGGCGACCGCGTCTCGTAGACCACTTGGTCGATGTCGTACTCGATGATGCGCTCGTCTGCGAAAGATTTTCATTGATCAACAGCCAGAATAACTAAATACTTAACACTACCAGTACTGATTTTGGTTCAATTGTTAGGCGGCAGCACATGCAAGAAGCTACTTAGTTTGAGAAAAGAATATCACTCGAACGGAAAGTAGAAAACACAAAGAAGGAGGCGTAAAATCTTAATACTGAACGGCGTATGACTGAAATGATCTATCATGCTGGGTGCGCCACTAGGAGAGCTCTGAGAACGTCAGCTCGATGGTGCTGCATACGCTCAACGAACGATACACGATCACATACGTTTCGGATGGCATACAGCAGTAGCAGTAGTACGAGTAAGTTGCTCTAGTTGCAATATGGATTGAGATTGCCTCTTACCTGACGACGGGAAATACCTGGAGACATCGCCACGCCTCAGCGTCGGCAGCTTCTGGGCCTTGACGGCCTTTAACTTGAGCGCCAAGATCTTTTCCAGGCTCTTAGTCTGCATATGGTCGTCGGCGGTGCATTTTTTTTAGTTTGTATATTTATTGAGCGTTATGTTGTTGGTGTTGTAGAAAGGAGGTGTTGTAGAAAGTTCAGGTACCAATTATGAGCGAGCGTAGAACGAGGATCGATTACGATTGCGAGTACAAGATCGGGATCGAGATCGAAATCGAGGCGGGGCAGGTGACACATGTGCGTTGGGGCGTAAGTATTATCAATATTTTCACACATTTATGCACAGTTCGCGGCAATTTTGGTGTAATTTGGAATCCAGGAGATGGTGGCAGCGGTTGTTCAAGATGGTCGATGAACGGTCGAGTGTCGATTGAATAGATATGAAAATAAAAAGTTAATTCAAATTAAACAAAATCTCGAGTAAATGGAGGGAAGCTAAAACTGCAGTAATGCCCATTTATCTCTTGGAAATAATTGCATTTTTAGATAACTTTCAAATACAGTGGAATAATGTTCTATAATTTCGAGAAAGTTAAAAGATATTATTAGCTATTAGCTGTTTTATTAACCCAATTACGCTTCCGAATAAAAAGAAGTTTAGTTTTAGCCTAGTGATAATCGTGGTGTTTTTATAAATGTAAAATGATGCAAAGCTTTCTATCTAATAGAGTGATCATTTATTTGAATAAGCAAACATAAATGTTCTTAATTTCCCTTTTTTTAAGATTGAAATGTTTGAATTCCGCTTAAATGATCGGTGTTCGCAAACTTACATGGAATGTTACAATAATCTATATAATAATCATGGCGACTTGTTTTAATTGCATCTGGAAAACTGATACGTATATAGTTTTCCAAGTGAATAGAGATCAAATTGACATCACTGCTAACAAAAAAGGGAGGACCGTCAGAAAGATTGGACAAAAGTAGCATGCAGGAACGGCCTAGAGGAGCAATTATCAACTAAGAGCATTGCTAGGAAGCTAACATTATGATCTGTGGCAGTTAGAATGTGCAGAGATTACAAGGCAGGTCGAATTTGTTGGTGGTCATGGCGATTCGGTGAATTTTTGTACAGAGCCCAAGATTCGGAGACCCGGTGGCTGGTGTCCAATTCTGGTGATGGTCATGAAGGTTTTTCTGTTCATTTTGCAGTGGCGGCAGTTGGAAATACTAGTGGAAAAACTGCACGGGGTGTTCTAGATTCTGCAGTGGAATTTTGAAAGAGAATTTCGGTTGTATGTTGAGTGAGTACGAGTAAGTAGATATATATTGCATATAGAACTAGCAGGAACTAAACGGTATTTGGTTTTTGATTCTGATTTTAAAAGTGAGTTAGACCAACCTGAGCTAGTCATGTATATGTCGATATATCCGCCGCGCTTAATCGGGGGCAAGTACTTGGACCGATCGGATCCGAATTTCTGCCGCAGAATCAGTTCCACAGTGCGCATGGTCTGCAATGGTAATTTCCTTTTTTATTCAGGTCCTTCACGGGGCAGATGTGAGTAAGAGTGTGGCACGATGAATAAATTAAAATAATGGAAGGTGACCTTCACTCCGGGGAACGGAAACTCTTTGAGCGACCCACCCCACTCACACCAGACGTCGACAGCGACCACGACGACACAGGCAGCCTGCCCGGCCCAACAAAAACTATTTTTAGTCCAAATACTTGATACTTATTAAAAAAGGAAAGTGAACAGAACCAAAAGGGAATATATATCGCGCCATATAGATATGCATGTGCCGCTGGTCGCGAGTGCAGGCATATATATGTACATATTGCAAAATGGCAAACAAACAAACGAACAAAAAATGCTACAATAGAAGGCCTAACCACACACGCGGATTGCGAAATCGCTGAACTCTCACAGCAAACAGTCCGATGCCGGCTAGATAAGGAAATTTCCGCGTTTATGATACAGACGCGTCCACGCCAATAGAACCTTTGCAAATTTAAGCTATTCCAGCTAAAATGAATATAATCGTGGGTGGTATTCTGTGGGACTGAGCGAGTGTGAGGTATTCACTTCTATTGCATTTATGAGTCATATTTTAGCTCTTAAAATGTCCCATAATTTGTTTTGATTTCACAACACATTTAGCGAAATTAAAATTCTTCAAATTGTATATTTTCGGATTTCTCTTAAATAAAGTAAATTCTTATACAAACAATTAAAATTTGATTTAATTCGATTTTCTGTAATATTCCCAAGTAGTAAAGGTATTCCTGTGTTTTAATAGATTTAAATGTTTAAAGTACAGCATTGAAAGTTTTTACTTGGGTAGGAATTCAAAGGTAGGATATATTATAATAATTAAGAGCAAATAAGATTGTATTAAATAGAAAAGACAAACAATATATTAAAGAAATGTACACGCTACTTATCAACTTAAAAAAAAACCTTTTGTTTATTTTTATATGAACAGATATTTATTTATTTTTATTTCTATTTTTGTGGTCGCAGTTGTTTGTTTTTAAGGCATCTATAGGCAGGGTATTCACATTGTTGTATTCTTTGCGCAGCCAAACAAGTGACGAAATACAAATGTAAAAACGAAATAAACACACCAGACTTAAATCATTTCAGTAAATTATTTAAATAAATTTTGAGCGCCATGAACTGCTTCCGTACAAGCTGCCGGGCGGGCTCAAAAGTTGTTGTATAAGAACAGCGCGCCTATGGGCGCATCGTCAATCAATAGATCTCTGAATCAGACCCACGTGCGCCGCCCAAATGCGGAGGAAACGAGACTGCGGACTGCGGACTGCGACGGCGGTGCCAAGTTAACCTATCAAAGCCCAGCTGGAGGAGGGCGGGAATGTGTGTTTCGCCGAAGAGGTGTTAGATAATACAATAAATGGAATGGGCAACGGCGGATGGGGGCCACTTGAGGCCAAGGACGGAGGGAAGGCCAGACCTGACCCTGACCAAGTGCCGGCTAGTTTCTGCATAAAGGCGGGTGGAAATGGAAAGCTGGTCGGGTCAAGAGCACGCGACGCCCGCCCCCGAACACACCGGTATATATTAGCACACAGGCATGAGTGTGTGTGTGCGGGGAAAATCAATTTCGCTTGGTGGTGTGGAAAATCCTTTCCCAATCTTACCGCCAGTGGCAACCGAGACTGGCGGCACACGGCGGGGGTTAATTATGGGGTTGGGGCGTTCGATTTGTAGTTCACTTGCCGTACTTACATCAAAGGAAATGCCATCCTTGCCGTCGGGCAGGAAGTACTCCACGTTCAGCGTCAGCAGGCCGTGCTGGAAGATCCGGCAGGTAATCACCGTGTCCTTGTTCTCGTGCAACACCGCAAAGTAGCCGTTCTCCGGCGATTCCATCGAGTAAGCCAGCTCCAGCTGTGGGAAGACGTGCTCCAACTCGTTGCGCAGGATCTTGGACACCTCCAGGCGCTGCTTCTCGTCGCTGGTCTTGTCCTTGTCCAGCGTAAAGTCGAACAGTATCGTGTGTGCCGCCATAGTGTTTGAGTCGCGTCCGCCGTAAAACCTTTTTTAAAATCCCGAACCGCACCGAAATACTAGAGATGCGAGTTTTGCGCACCGATACACAATGGTTTTTGCCATCGGAGCGCGATATTCCTAGTGTGACAGCATTTTGTGATAGGGCTGTCACCAACTCAAGATAATGCTCATCTATCGCACGAAAATCACCAAACGTAGAAGACAAAACTTAAGATTTTAATTTTCTCTAAAGTTTTTTTATGTCTTCAAAATAAAATTGTCCGTTTTTTTTACTAAGCTGCAAATTGCCAAAACCAGACTTAATTGTACTATTTGCGGCAAGTGGCAGAAGCCACTGCAGCTGAATCTAAAAATGTAACGCAAATTGCTTCAATCATTCATTTATTGATCTGGTGCAATCTATTTTATTAAAACCTTGTGAAAATATTAAGACGTTTTTAATATGTTACTTTATTTAAACACAAACCTATTTTAAGCCCCAAGCTGAAGGCCTAGGCTTACATGGCTCAAAAACCAATGTAAGCTATTAGTTAGCTTTAGATAAATAAAAAATATAAAAAAATAAAATAAAAAAATGAAAAATTATAGTAGTATATTCGTGAGTCACAGAATTCATTAATAAACACAATTAATTTATTGTAACCATTAATGAATCACAAAAAGAAACGGGTCCTAACTTTTAAATGTGAAATATGGTTTCAACACATTTCCTTGAGTTCCAATGTAACGTTATAATACAATGGGATGTGAACTATTATAATACACAAATTATTATAAAACAAATATTTTAAAATCGTCTACAGTAACAGCATTTTAGACCTCATCTAAAAAAATTAAACAAATATTTAAAATTTTTCTAGACACGCTTTAATTGTAAAGTAATTTTCAGATAATTCGTTGAATTTTTATACAAAGATATGCAAATACATTCCCCTCTTATCGAAACAATAAACATTTAAAAATGTTTGTATACGTATGCCTAATTTTGTATTGTTTATTTTATTATTTGTATGGTATTGTCTATTTTATTTCTTATTGTAGCCTTGATCCCCTCAAACACTGATAACAAATAGGGGGCATTGGGTTAACAAGCAAGATCAGATACCTTTTTCTATTTCCATTTTAATAAAGCTTTTATTGCCAACAATTATAATTAATTGAATATTAATGCTTAGTATTTATTTTTAAAGCTCTGGAACCGATTGATTAAGGGCTCCTGTTCATAAAACTTGGGAGAATTTATTAACTCGTCAATCACGTCGAAGAGTTCTCTCTCCCGAGCCAAGGTTGTTGGAGTCAACTTGGCCTTCATTTGGGTAGCGCCCTCGACGAACTTTTCGTGGATCTTCTCATCCTCCTCGTCAAACTGAGTGGCCAATGCAAGTAGACCCATCATACTCATTCCAACCGCCCTAGCCTCAGTTGAGGATGGAATTAACTGGCCTGGTAAGTTTTCGAAGATTTTCTGAAGATTTTTGACATGCTCAAACTTTTCTAGTGTAGATCCACGCTGACGAAGCTCCTTTCCACGGTTCACGTACTCCTGGAGAGCTGCCGATCCGCGTCCACGTTCCTCTGCCGGCACACTTTCGATAATCTGCCCCACAAAGTTATTAGTGAGAGTCAGCATATTCCCGAACTGGATGGCCCTAAGGGCATCAAAATATCCGAAAAATTGGGCTATGATTGTGTTTTGCGGTTGGGTGGGGCTAGCACTGGTCAGGCTCTGTGATAATATTAGCATTTAACACTCATTAAAATGAATAGATTAACATTTACCAATGCAGCCAGTGAAATGAGGAGCAGGCAGCGCATCTTTACCAAATGTCTTGATTCGAATCTAATTGGGTGAAGCTCCTTCTGTGTTTTTATAGCCTTTTGTCTATCAGGGAATGGTCTTATCGCCTATTTACCAATATTATGATGCAAGTAACATAAATATTTGCAAATCAACGAATATATTTTTAAATAGTATATATAGCGAGGAGAGTCTGTCTATTGTCTTGATTTTTTTAGGTAAGCTACCTGATTCAGCAAGATTTTGTATTTTCAGATGATATAGGCAACATTTAGGTTATCTATGTGTTTAATTCTCAGAAAATAAGATTTCCAATTAATAAGTTATTACATTGCAATGAAGAAGACAACAAATATGCCTTAGATATATACATAGATAATTGGATATTCAAGCTCAATAACGGAAATAATTACGGATTTGTTTTTGGTAGAGATGTGCGCCGAGAAACATCGATAGTCGCTGTAACCATCGATGTCGATAGCAAAGGCGTCGAAGAATCGATGTATTCATCGATGTTTCTCCACCTCTATTAAATTGTTCCTAAAGGCAATCGTTTTTCGCGGTAAACAACTGTCGAAGGTGCTCGCCACCGCACTAAATTACATAAATTGCGCACATGAGGGCAGCATAGGAGCATTGGCGCCAGCAGGTACAGTGCGCGTCGTGCGGGAAGTAACCCCAGAAGCGGAATCTGTTTGCACCTGAACCTGAACTTGAATATCGGGTGTTGTTGCTGCTTTTATGCTAGACGTAGGCCAACAAACAACAACAAGGCTGCTTGCTGGCGGCAACAATGGGCTGCTAATTATAAATCTCTCGATCCCAGAGAAACGGCAGACGGGTGCTTCGCTGCTCGGATGGTCAGTGCTGTCGTTGTCTTCGGTGATGTGTGGGCGCCGCAGCATGCCAATGTTGTTACGTCGTTGACGCTGAGCTCCGCCGCGCCACGCCACCCTTCGTCCGAGAGCCACCCCCAAACTGGCGGCAGTAACAATACGTTCGCGGGGGTGTCACCTCAGTTATTGCCTAGTGTATTGATTTTTTGAATCCTTTCAGCTCCTGGCTTCGGGATCCCCAGGCGACTGGCGACTGCAGGTGAGCGAAGTGAAATATACCCTTGGGCCGGCCACTCGACTAACCGTTTGCATTCATTAAAGTCTTGCAGCGCGCGCACGCACGCAATCCTCGCCAGCAGGCGGCAGCACCCCAATTAGCCAGATTTCTCGACTACGTCATCGCCGAGCCCGAAATAATTCGCATTGCGGCGGCAGGCCAAGAGGCGGCCGGAGAGCAAAGTCGCATTTGCATTGTTCGATGACGTGCGGCACTACTATTTATACGGAGGCCGAGAATCACATCAACAAAAGGCAAGAGCACGAGCACGGGCAGGGGCACGGGCACGGGCACAATGAATTCAGCTCGCGAGATCCACCAGATAGAAGAAATTAACTTAACAAAGGCCAGCGCGTGATGTCCGGTTAGCACCTCTGATTTGGGCACATTTTGGACTGATTAGAGCCAACGGCAGCATGCAGCACAGCACGGCGGGCAGCGAGGAGCGGATCACCAGCAGCAGCAGCAGCCCGCGGTCCGGCCACAAATCGGCTGGCTCCCTGTTCGGTCTTCTGAGCAAGCGACCCAGCAAGGTGGAGCCGCATCCCGTGACCCCCGAATCGCCCAGATCGCATCAAAGACCGGTGTCCGCCTGCGGCCAGTACGACGTGAGCTTCGCTAAGTGTAATGCCGAGTCCTCGGGAAACCACAACAGCAGCAGCAACCACAAGAGCCAAACCCTGCCGCTGGAGAAGGCGCACAGTGGCCTGATCAGCTTCCACAGGCGGGCAAAGCCGCCCTCCACCAAGGATAAGAATCACTCGCATCGCCACAGCACAGATGCGGGCTCCCAGAGCGATGGCGGCGCCGATGTGGTGATGCGACGCAAATCGCCCAAGCACCGGTCGCCGAATCACAACCGGTTTAGCCACCAGTTCAGCCTGTGCTGCAAGGCGGAGAAGAAGCCCCTGACGCCGCCGGTCACCGTGCGTTATAACTCCATACCGGATAGCAACAACGTTCTGAGGCGGGACAACCTTTCCTTGAGCTGGAGCATGGTGGACAACAACTCGGTGTCGCTACACTCCAGCGAGGGATCTTCGCAACGACCGCGTCCTTCGAGCGAGTGCGCAAGTGCCCCAGAGTCGCCGGTGGCCAGTAAGACGTTCTTTGCGCAATGCAGCAGCGCGGCTGCCAATGCCTCGGTGACCAGGAGCGAAAGCCTCCAGCATCGCTCGCCCATCCGGCCCATTGCCGTGTCCGCCTGTCGTTCCCGACTGCGTCTGAAGCTCTATCCGCCCGGACAGGAGCTGCCGCCCTTGCACGCCGCCGATGAGCCGGGGGACATAAAGAGAGCTACCACGCCACAGCACATGTCCTCGCCCAATATTGCCACCCAACCCGATGGCATCGAGTCTATGCAGGAGCCAGCCGGCGTGCGATTCATGTCCCACGAGAACATGACCCTTCAGCGGCAAGGCTCTGGCTCCAATCTGGCCCGTCAGACTCTGATGGCGGCGCATGCCCTCAACCTCATCCCGGCGGAGAAGGCGAGGGAGCGGAGCTTCTTGGATGGCAGGCTGGGATCTAGCTCGCTGCTCGGTCCCAGTGAACTGAGCCGCGTGCTGCCCCAAAAGGAGGTAACCATTTTTGTGGGCACGTGGAACATGAACGGCCACAATCCACCCAAGTAAGTGGCCGATAATATCCATTCGATTTCCATTACTAAGCAACATCTGTATTCGCAGACAGCTGAACGACTTCGTGCTGCCGCCAAATGTGGAGCATGTGCCCGACATAGTGGTGATGGGCACCCAGGAGTCCAGCCCGGATCGCTTCGAGTGGGAGGTCACGATACAGGAGACACTGGGACCGTCGCACGTGCTCTTCCACTCGACGACCCTGGGCACCCTCCACCTGGCAGTGTACATGCGGCGCGATCTGATATGGTACTGCTCGGCACCGGAGGATGCCTCGATGTCGGTGCGCACGGGCTCAGCTTTTCGCACAAAGGGAGCGGTGGCCATATCCTTCTGCCTCTTCGGCACTTCCATGCTGTTTGTGACCTCGCATCTGACGGCGCACCAGCAGAAGGTGAAGGAGCGCGTGTCGGACGTGAAGCGGATTATCAATGCCCTGGATTTGCCGCGGAATCTGCCGAATTTGCGGCACAAGAACAAGGATGTGACGCAGAACTTTGACAATGTCTTCTGGTGCGGCGATCTGAACTTCCGGCTGGGGGAGCCGCGCGAAAAGCTGCTGGAGTGGATACAGAACACCAAATTCCCGCTACCATCGCACCTGCCGCACGGCTACATGCACACCGACCAGCTGTCGTCCGTACTAGCGGATGGAGCAGCCTTTCGCGGGTTCATGGAGGCGAACATCACATTTCCACCCACGTATAAGTACGATCCGGGCAGCCAGAACTTTGACACCTCGTCGAAGCAGAGGGCGCCCGCGTACACGGACCGCATCCTCTATAAGTACCGTCAAATGCAGGGTCTTGTCATCCGGCGGCAGACCATCGTTCCGGGAGTGTCTACGCCCACACAACCCTACGTCCAGTGTCTGCTCTACGACTCCGTGCCGTCTATAACCACCTCGGACCACAAGCCGGTCTGGGCGCTCTTCCGAACCCTTATTCGGGCAGGAACCGATGCGTAAGTTTTTAATTATTGAAGTAAAGAATTACCGGCTAATAAGACCACCGTTTTGAGTTGGTTTAATGATCTAAAAAGATTTTTTATTTTAATACATTCAAAGCTCTCAGAATTGAGACAAATTTGTGTTTTCAAAAATTGTTCCGGCCTAGTGCATTATTTTGAAAATTGGTACACATACGATAACGTTGGAGAGGATTAAGAATATTTGTATTATTAAAATTAACGCTTCGAACGGCTGGTACAGCAAATATCCATGGGTCCTTTAAAAAAAAAAACGTTTTGCGGTGTCTACTCTGTCTCTGAAGTGGATAACGAAAAACAAGGGGATTTCTTTAAAGTAATGTTGAATCTAATAATTGATCAAAGAACGACTTTTTTAAAATTTTATCTAGATCTTTAAATTCGACTTATAGTATAGATTACAACTAATCTGTAAGTTTTTATTCATTAAGCACTGACATAGGAAGCTATTTTATACTTTAAAACCAATCATTATTGCCATTTACTGCTTCCGCTGCAGAAGCATTGGGGAAAAATGCAGAAACTATGCCCATGATCTTGAGCGGGTATTTTAATATTAATTTGGCATCAGAACAAGCTCAGATATTCATCGAATTTTTGAACAGCAACTTAAGAACAGCAACATAGATGCCGTTTGCTCGCCTAGTTCATACCACAAGCCCAATGTATCTTTACTGGAGCATGAAGAAGTTAATTAATAAATTTATTATAAATCAACATGCAGTCGAAACTGAATGACCTCAATTTCTAAGAAAAATACTTTTCAGCTATAAAAGTCACTAAATTTATATCAAAATGTGTTCTTTATATTTTTCGGCATATCTGAAAATAACGGTCCCTCAGATTTCAGGTCGTTTTAGCCCTCTCCTGACACTGATATGTTTTAACAAAGTGTGGCCTGCTTTATAAAATTAATCTATTGACCGATCTGTTGTCGAAATGCCCAAGCTCGATTTCCGCAAAAGAAGCTTCTTGTTAGGAATAATAATTTAACCAATTTTGAAGGCAGTTTCATTCGGTTCGATTCAGACTATTAGCCGAGAGTTGATTAGGGAATCCTGTTTTATTTTTACCATAAATACGCCAAGTCTTATAATATCTCTTTCTTGCAGAATACCCCTGGCTGCTGGCCTATTCAGCCGTGACATTTACTTGGAGGGGATGCGTCGACGCTTGAACAACCAGTACAGCGGCGCCTCGGCCGTTTGTGTGCTGCAGTAAACTAAGGAGATGCTAAACCAAGCTAGGAGGAGGCTTCCACAACCCCCAGTGGAATCTGTTTTGCCATTTACTGGAATCTCAAAGTGCTAGTCAAAGCTTACCCACGGTTGTGCGACGCCTTTGTATTTCCCCGATTAGATTGTTACCTAGCGCGCTGTCGGATGCCGAAATAACGTGTTAGCCGTGACTTACCCTGTAATGCTGCGGTAGTTCTTAGGCGCTGCCTTTCGCCACGAAGCCTTAGTCGTAATACGTTCCTTATGAGATTATTGAATGCAAATGCTCGAGCAACAAATCTGTACCTCTACTCAAAAGCACAAGCTTAGTCCGTAGTTAAACTAAATCTGTTAGCTAAAACTAGTCAAATATTGAAGGAAATCGAATATGAATATTACTTGAATATGTAATCTAAACTAGCAGTAAACACTCTATACAAATCTAGCGAATGAGCCTTATTAACTGTTGAATACTCTACTATTTATGGATAGCTTTATGTTATTTATTTATTATTTAGTTTTTATAAGCGTTATTGTTGGATTATTTATAGCCAAGTTGCTTATTTTTATAATTTCCGAAGCCAAGTGAAGTTTTTAATTTGTTATAAGCAAGCTTTAAGTTTTTGTTTACTTTTATTAAACGATTTAACGGCTGAGATATCCGTTCCCTTATCTGAGGACCACAAATTGCGATGGGGGCACTCGACAAAAACAAAAATGCTCGCATCCTCGGCTGGCCACCCCGAAATCCGTTTATTCCCCGAAAATGCGCCAAAAACGACCGGAAAGGCCAACACCACCCTTAGCCCCCTTCCACGCAGCCACCAATACGCCACTCTGGACACACACACGCAAATATGTTAAACTTTTGACCAATTTCAACTTGAGTTGGTTGCCATCGGACACACTCCGGGGGCAGCAATTTATTGGATGGCGATTGGATAGCGCTTGATGGCTCTGCTGCAGTCGCACACAGTGCCACCGGCACCGCCACTTGTGCACCATACAAGTGGCCTCGCGGTCTCCTACCTCCTCCTGCCACCCCATCCCATATGCAACTCCGACCCAGCCGAGCTGGTGGCCATTTGTGGTTACGGACAAATGCGTGTGTGAGAGCTTGCAACGAGGGGTGATCGTGCTTTATAAGCAAAATACATTTGGGATTTTAAAGGGATGTAAAAGTGATATTACAAATCAGAAACGAACTTTGTATCGTATTGGAAATCAATTGATTTCAGTCAAATAATAAAATAAATCTTTTGAAAATCTGGAACACTTGCTGATAGTCCTATATTCTCATACAAATGTACGAATTGTTATGTCGGCTAATATAGAATACATATATTCTTAGCTGTCGAGGATATTTCTTCTCCACACATCTAATGCTGACTTGGCTGTGATTTATCGACGTTTTATTCCTTAAAGATCAATAATACATTCTTAGTGTTTCGAAGGGTTCAATTAGGATTTTCCATTCACTATTGTAAAAGTTTCTACACTATAGCAACGGGAGCAATATCAAATCTTATATATTTAAAAAAGGTTAAAAGGTATATTTGGGTTCGAAGAGCTATAACTGTCTTTATCAATCTGACCACTATGAAAATAGAAAGAAAACTAGAAAGAAAATTAGCTTGGGGAACTTCTGATAGCTAAGCCAATTGCAATACAATTAAAAACAACCTTATTATAAAATTGTATTAGGTAAATACATATATCACCAAGGGTATAAAATGAACAGAGAGAATCCACATATTAAAGTACATCTAGCTTTCTATATAAAGGGGGTTCAAATGTAAAATCAAGTTCAGAGCGACAATATAAAATTCGCAATTAAATTGTTAGTTTATTTCTGCATTTCCGATATTTCTGATCATTTTCTAAGACATTAGATTTGCTTAGTAGAATGCCTAATGTGTGTATAAGGAGGAAAATAATCTAAATATTTGACTTAAGCGATTGTTAATTAAAATATCAAATTTGCATTTGTATTCTTTTTAAAAACAACACAAACTTGCAGCCAAAAATGGCATACTCCAAATGTATTTAAGGGGAATAATAACAAATCCCACCTCGTACGCGTGGGTTTTCATCTCAGCGTGTCAGCCACTTGTCCAAAATCCGTTTTTGAAAACGATTTTGAAGAAGTCGGTGATTAAAACGGCCCCGCCAGACGGACTCTATGCCGTTTGTTCTCGTATTGGTCTTTTCCGCGTTGAGTGCCCCCGATGGGAACGAAGCTCTTTCGGGGATCGGGGAATTTGTTAAAAATAAAAAAAGAGAAACAATTTCGAATGCAGTTTTTGCGCTGCGGTCAGCAGAGGGATGGCATTGTTTGGGCTGCTGCTGTTATTGTTTTTTCTGCCAGCACTGCTGTAATTCATAAAGTTTTTGGTGCATTGCATACTTTCTGGTTTGGCACGGCGGGCATTGGCGCTAAAATTAGTTTTGCCCGGTTTGCGAAATAAAATTGCACTTGGCGCAGTGGAAAAAAAGCGGAAGCTCATTTCCTTTTCCGTGCGAAGATTTAACCACAATATATGAAATTATATTAGCATCGCGGAGTCCGTATATAAAAACTATGCCCCTTCTGTCTGTCCCTGTGCCATGTGCCTGTGTCCGCGTCTGTGCCCTGCACATTAATATCCTGTGCGCATTCGTACGTGTTAATATGACTTTATGACTTCATATGTGTCCATATTTTTGTCGTAGCCGCTTCACACTACAAAGTTTTATTGTTAGTTACGCTGCTGCCGCCATCAAAGCAACCATTTTCATTCACAGCGCCGGAGATGCAGAAATTATTAAAAATTTTCCCTACTCGTATCTCAGGCACTCGCTTGCACCGTCACAGACAGACTTTTACCACTTTTTTCATATGTAACCGGGCGGCGTCCTGGATGCAGCACCGTGAACGCTGATGGATGCGAGTCCTTTGGCTGTCTCGCAATGAGAAACAGTGGGTCTCGATTGGTTATATTTCAGGAAATTCTTCCTAAACCCTATTAACCTCAAGATCTCAAATAAATAATTTAAATATCATTCGCATGATATAATTAAGCGGTTTATGTTTTTACTTATTGTTCCAATTCTGCACAACCTTAAATGTCAATTTTTCAATCGTCATTACATTTTTAGCCAGATCCTCGGCGATGTCCTGGCTCCACATTAACGTCAGCTCCCATACGCTGTGGCCCCCTTCGAGTTTATGCTACCCTCTTTGAATATCTCCGGCATTCGGCGAAGCCACTTGAATGCTTATTGTACATTTCAAACAACTCTATTACGAATATTTTTCATATTTTCTTCGCAAGTGGGGCACGGAAAAAGTTAACATTAAAAGCGATGGCGGTGCCGAAAAGGCTGCCGGAGTGACTTTTTCCCGCCGTTGAGAAGGGGCACCCAGTCAAAGCAACCAATTCGCATGCGGCACGTTACATTTTCGCAATAAAAAATGAGGAGCGCTTTCCATGCATCTGTAGGAGACTGCGAATCGCACTTCCTTTTTTCGGGGTGTGTGCGTGTGTGAAGGGGATGGCAAAAGTAATAAATGTACGTGCCGCACTAACAACAACACGAGGAAAAGCGGAAAGGAAAAGCTCTCTCTCACACACACACGCGTGCAGACAGGGACGCCTCGTGTCAATTTCGCAGGAGAAAAAAATAAAAAAAGCGGCCGAATGAATGTTCGAATGGTACATGCCCTTAAAATGGGGAATATAAGCATAAAAATAACAAAGCGTTTTTAGTATAGGCCACGGATAATTCCCTTAAATTTGAATGTGATCTGCCCTTGGTGAATTACTTAATAACATCATTTTCTTAAAAGGGTGTTGCTAATATCTAATTTATATTTCTGCACCAAAGATAGGCTGTATATCTTTAAATAAATGTTAAATAAATATTGTCCGCAAACGTCTTTAAAAAGGGTGACATAGCTTCTTCCGTTTCGGATACTTCCGTTTCCGCTTCGTTCGCTGCCTCGCACATGTCACGATCATGGTGCAGGCAAATGCAAGGATACGAGTGTGAGTTACGAAATGGCAGTCCTGAGAAGCGAGTAAATGTAATAAAAATAAACTACGACTACCATGGAACCCATTCCCATTTCTTCTTTCAGGATTTTCCCTGCACCCGCCGACTCACAATGCTTTCTATTATGCGAATACTTTTTCCTGGCTCTTTCTTGGGGTGTCCTGCCTTCAGAAAAGGGAACTGAAGGAGGCGGAGTCTGCGGCGACCGGTCGCAAACTGCTTCGCACGCACCACTCCCGCGTTTGAAGTAGCTTTGGATTGTATAAAAGTAACCATAGCTACCATAATTTAATGAAAACATAATCTGCATTCAGAAAAAAAAGAAATTCGCAGAGCTAACGCCAAAGCCAAAGCCAAAGCCGAGTCCGCGAGTGGAGAGCCCTCGACAAAGAGCAGGATGCGGCAAAGGATACCCCGATATAAAATCGCATTAAATGGCGACAGGTCTGTGTCGAGGGCTTTTAGGAATTTGGTTGATCGCCGAGTTCCGCTTCCCGATGCCAGATTGTATTAGTGCTTCCTCAGGAGTGGCGTTTGGAAATAATTGGCTACAATTTAATGCAATCATAATGTGATTTGTCACTATCATAGACAATTAAAACCATATATAAATATATAAAAAACCTTACATTAATTCGACAATTAAAACCGAATAAACACACGCTGTTGAATTTTTCTGAAGGAAGTATACGACCATGAGCCCAAGGCGAAGTCAACAACAGAGGTACAAAGTAAAATTAGTATATATATTTATTAACTAAGTACACCAGAGTTGCCGGAAATAAATTTTCGTTTTATACCCTTGTGGGATAGGAATATAAGTCAGGATTATAGAAATAGTATAGAAATGGCTACACTGGCAAATATATATCTGGCCACATATGAAATATATATCAAAATCATGATCTTCGGGATACATTATCTTGGATCAACTCAGTTTGTTAAAAAATCTTTTCAATTATTATAATTCTATTTTACGGATAAACCATTTAACAAATTTTCCTCTTTGGCTTCACCAAATAAATTTGTTTTTCAATTGACATGTACATCCCATAATATATAAATATATAATGTACAAAATGTTTTATTTTATTTTTTTGTATATCTTCTCAGTCTTTATCACTAGAAATGGTATCAGCAAAAAAGAATAAATTATAAATAAATACGACAAAAATTGTGGTGAAGACTGAAATCGCGTCGTACGTTACCGAATTTATGATGCAAAAAAAGGTAGACTAAATTATAGTTTTTAAATACTTAACATTTATATTTAATTGCTGTTTAAAATTTTACGCAACTAAAAATAAGTCATTCTACTAATTATAGAAATTATTATTATTATTATTATTATAATTAAGAACGCATACATTTATATTACACATACAGTTATAATTTATCTAAAAGGTTAACTTCTTATATTTGTAGATTGTAGAAGTAAAAAAGCAATCATAGTATTCCAACGGTCTGATTTTCTGTGTCGAAATCAAACTAAACCTCGAAAAGCATGATAATTTTGTAAATTTAAGAAGTAAGTAGATAGTTTTTGGCGTAATGAGTTGGTTTTGGTCACTTATTTCTGCATTTGAATGTATGAAAGATTATTTCCTGTGTGTGTCATTTAAATATAAGGTATGCTTTTTGTATGTATTATATTAATTCAGTTACCAAGCAATCGGATGCAAAAATCCTTAAATATAGAATGCAATTGGAAACTCAAATAAATACTCAACTTCTTTGAGCTTCTTTCCCGACAGTTCATATATTGCCTTAACTATCCGATCCGCGAGGCCAATGGCAAGTATCTGGTTTCGTTTTATTTCCTTTCCCTCCATTTTATTCAATTTTCTATTTAATTTTTTCGCTGGCATTTCAGATGATTCTATAGCAGCTCCTTGTATTTGCGCGGCTACGACCAACATCTTCAGCAGCGACTTGAGAAGCTGGCAGCAAAGTTTCCTAGACAACTCCTTCAGGTCCGCGGAAAAGAAAGTCGAGGGACTGCTGGCTAAATATGCTTTAGCCTTTGCGGAATCAGCAAGGCGCAAAGGACCAAGGACCACTTGTGAATACGCTTTGATGCGCGCGGCTTTGTGCGTGAGTGTGACTGATGTCGACGGTGCGTTTTCTTCTTTTTTTTCCCTTTTGTTGGCTTGGGTTTTTTTCTCAATAGGTTGGGTCCTGCCTGGAATTATACCGAAACTCTCTCCTCCCTTTTGTGCCTTGATATTTATTTATTTTGAGTCGAGCTCGGCGGCAGAGCTGCTCTTCAAGTATTTCGTGAGTAGCGTAAAATACGCGCGCGAAATGTAATAAAAACATTTTTTCCGGCGGCTGCAGCCAACATCTTATTCCTTCCGTATGCTGCAGTCGATTTCTAGTGGCGCCGCGGGCTCAACTTCTGGCTTTGAGCTACTGAACTCGCAGTGGCTGTTGCCAAAGTATCTAGAAGATATTTTTAATACATGCTCGCGTCTCTCAGTGCGTGCGGCGGCACCCACTTAGAAGACAGCACTCATCCGTCCTGTTGGCATCCATTTGATGTTGGTCCGCCTTTTTTTTACTTTATCGGCGCATAATGAAAAACATTCCAGTCATATGCACAAATATGCGATGCATTTTCGGATTATTCCATGATTTTTTGTGTGTTTACCCAAATAACGCCCATAAAATGTTGCAGCGGCCAAAGAACAGGCCAAGCTTTTTGAGTACCAAAATCGGAACACTAAACTGTATTATTTTCTCATCAATCCATCTGTTTTTGACGTTTACTACTAGTCTATGAAATTATTGCATTGGCTAGAGAACATGTTGAGCTTCGCTTTAAATATGTATTCGAAATTTGCATATTAAGCGACTCCTGTTCGCCTGCTCGGCTGCTCATTTGCATTTGGCTTTCGGTTGGCTTCCAGTTGGCAACACCTTGGCTCGAAAGTCAATCTTTATCCGGCTGTAGCTACACATTCATTGTCTTGAACTACGCCCCTTCGGTGTCTGGCCTGTCAACTGGTTCTGATTGAGGACTCCGATCCCGGCGATTCGCCTGCCAAAACCAGCCGGCAAAAGGCGACGATGAGCCGGAGGATTGGCACTGGGGATTGCGGCCACCACACACATTCTCGTAGTTCGTGTTCGATTCGCCAGCTGTCGAGCTTTGCAATTCAAATTTGGTACGCCCGAATCATGGGCGAGGCCAGCGAGGGCGAATGACTCAAGGCAAATGCAGATACAATTAATTTCAGCCAAGGCTACTAAATCACAATGACTCAGAAAACGGTGGCTAAAAGCCTCTCAAGAGTATTTAATTTTAGTCCTACTAGTACTCTTAATATTTGTAAATAAAGATACTAGAATGCAAAGTACAAATTTATTAATAAATAATTACAATTTTTCAAGTTAGAAAGTTTTAAATATTTACTGTATATATTTATGAAGTCTATGAAGTGAATACTAATACTTTTAAGGAAAAAATTCCATAGTTGTATTCGATTTTGATTCAAAATACACTGACATATTATAAATACACGAAGGTACTTCAGAAACCACAAAGGTTCTTCAAACCCTTACAAAATTACAAATTTACATTAATTTTCTTACCTCAAAAAATTTCATCGGATACTTTTAGTCACATTTTTAAGGTGTTTAAAAAACCTGATGAATTTGGGAGCACCCTAGATATATTTTGCCATTGTGAAGATTTACATTTGCAAATATGAATTACATTTAAAAGTCTGAAAAATCATAATAAAATGGAAATATGTTTCTGTGAAGTTCAGTATTTTTTGGCATAGGAAATTAAGGGCTTCACTTTCATTGAATTAAACTGAAGCTAAACACTCTAAAGTATGTAAAAATTAAAAAAAAAACCTTTGGCTTATTAATGCTAATACAACCACTGGCCTATAGCAATAAGGGAATTTTTCTCATTAGATCCCAATGCTCGTTGAAGGACCGAACCGAACCACACTTTGGGGGCCACTTGTAGGCCTATTAGAAACTCATTAATCGCACGACCCGGCCAAGTTTGAACTAATAATGTGGTGGCTGAGTCCGTTGGCCATCGCCAGCTCAATTGAAAGAAATTTTCAATTTAACGGCAAAGTGTGCCCCGGGCAATGGTAACCTTCTGCGAGTCCACAAAACGGCAAGTGGCGCCTGGCCTGGCCGAGTCGGCAGCCAAGTGGCCAATTACGTTTAGGATTCAGGATTCAGGCCCCGGCACAGGGCACAAAACCAATCTCAATCTGTGGCATCAAGTAGACAAATATAGACTATTGTATGCCTATGCACGTAATGCATTCCCATCCTGTATCCATTTGGCATTCAAAAACTGTGCGTCTGTGCGATTTTGACGCATATTTGCCCAGGACCAGAACAGCATCACCCACGTCCTTGTCTCAGCCATTGATAGTCACATTTGTACACTGAGAGAAGTAAAAGTGTATAGCTTAAAAGATCTAAGGAAAGGTTCTAAGGAGCTAAAACTATTAACCAAACGGGAATAAGTACACGTAATTATTTTCAAATACTGCAAGTTATAATTGATTTGCAAGCAAACTGACAATATTAATTATTACCTACCTATATCGGGGTTCTACAGAAATCACTAACGGCTTTAAAACACTTAAAAATATGTCCAAAATTAAGCTACGAAAGTGTATAAGGTAAAATAAATCAAATTTACATAAGATTTAATACCATAAAAATGTAATAGCATACTTTTAGCCATATTTTCGTGGCTTTAAAATTCACTGGTGATTTCTGGAGCACACTAGATTATTTTATTGAACTTTTCTCCCAGTGCACATTTGTATCTGAGCAAGGCAGCAGCAGGCTGAAATGCACAATTGCTTCATTTCGCAAAAGGATTTTATTAAACCCGAACCCGACTGAAGTTGAAACCGAAGCAAAGTGTTGGTCGATAAAGGCAAGTGCCAGGCTGTTCGGTGATGGTGAGCAGGGGACCTGGTGGGGGAAAGTGAATGTCCTGGGAGCCTTTGCCAGCATCCCAGGCAATCGAAGTCGATTTGTGTGTGCGTGTGTCTGCGCCTGTTTGCGTAGTTATGGTAAATATTCATATTTGTAGCGTGTGCGCAATGTGTTGAAATTAGCATTTATGAATTTTGTGCCAAATGTCGAACTCAAACACTTACGTGGCACGTACACACGCATATAGCAGTCCCAACAGCAACTACATTGAGTGACTCGTCCCTCTCATTTAATCCCACAGCACCCGCCGTCGTCCTTTTGCCTTCTGTGTGTATTATGCGAGAGATTCCTGGTTATGGCTTTGTGGCTTTCTGGGCCAGCGGCTCACATTTAGTCATTGGCCGTCCATTTGCATTTAGATTGCGGGCCCAAGAGAAGCCAAAGCCCCCAATCCCCAATTCTCCATACCCAACCCCTTAACCCACCAATCCAATGATGCCGAACAACTGCCACAAGTGACTTCTTTGAACTGTTTGGTCAGGAGAAGGCCAACGAGTGACATCTGCTGCTCGACAATTTGTGTGCAGCCCTCTGCGGCGGGCGGTTCGTGTTCATGGGCACCGATTTACATAATTATAAGTGAAAAGTTTGCAACAAGGAATCTCCGTTTGCCATGGTTTCACAAGCAATATTGCCGAATAGTTTCGCTGACAGCTCGCACCTAGGTCCTTGACTATAACATACCCAGCTCCCATTGTTCTATAAAATAATTATGTTGCATAAGTTCAAGTCTTTTGCCTATGTTTTCACCAGCATTACACTTTCTTTATAATTTAGACAATCTGTGTAAAACACCTTTGAAATATATCAATGAGTAATAGCTATAATTCAAAAATTTCTATAAGACAAGATATTTAATGGAAGCCATAATTTTATTATTAATTTTGTTATTTGTTACATATTCATAAAAAATTATAAATTTACAAAGAAAGAGCAAGTAAATAAGCCGAAATATATGAATATTAAAACCTACTGAAGCTGATTTGATAACTAAATAAATCTTTCTAAATAAATAAGAGACTTAAAATTATCACATTCTCTATCTCACTATCAAAAGAAGGACAAAATATAACCTAAGCTATGTAGTTCACATCACTCTCGTTCCCACGCACTTTGAATGTATTGTTTTTAACATTTTTGTACCCAAAATCCAATTCACTTTGTGGCTATTTTAGCCTTTGTCAACACATGCGCCCTAAGAAAATAAAAGCAAATGCACATTTATTTTTGGGAATTTTGCTTGGTTTATTGTGTGCGATTTGTTCTTCCTTGTGGATTGATATTATGATGCTCTTTTATGTGAGCCCTAAATTGATTTTTGATTTTTATTGTTTACATAAAGTGCTGCTGGCAAGTATTACGAGCTGGAAATCCATAAGTACCATATGAAAAATCAACTTTTGTCAATGATTTTCCGAACTGATTCCATTTTAAAAGCCTGTCCTCGGTTGATTTTCCCTTAATAATCATTGTGTCATTTTAAGAGCATTTTCAGGGGTCTCTAAATGGATATTTGACTCAGAGAAAGCTGACTTTAAGCATTTGGTTAAAAAATAAATCGCAGAATTGAGTGCGAAAAAGTTTTCGCATTTTAATTTCGCGATTGACTCGATTGATGATTATACTTACTGAAATCAAAATATAAAACTTGGGAAAAAAATAATGTGGGTATCATAATTTTGTTTTAATAAAGAAAACAAATGAGATTGATCTGGTTAACATATTTATTCGATTTTTGGTGGTAAACTTGAACTATTTATTAAAAGAAAATCTACTTCAAGTTCCGTGAAAGAGCATTTTGACGCCCTCACCGCCCATCACTGTCACGGTAATTAATTACGCAATTTTCACGAGTAAGAGCAGAAAGAGATCATTCAGGAAAGAGCACGTGGATACGTGGCTCGCAAGGACATTGCAGGACCCGGGACTTTACGTCGTCGCCATTCGTTAGGCCAATTCCCTTTTCTTTTTTTTTTTTTAACGGTCCTTGCACTTGTTGGTCTTGTCCGCTTTTGATTAATGATGCGGACACAGGTCATGGGACGGGATCTCTTTTTTACGTGCCCCGTTAATGCGTGTATCTGAAAACGACTTACATGCTTCCTGCAGAAGGACATAGTCATGGGGTGGGTAAGGATTCCACGGCGGTGGTGGCTCAGTGGCAGAAAAACTCTGTGGTGGTTGAGGGCCGTCTCTTTGTTTGCCTACTTTGCCGCTTTTGCGAACCCCTGGCACAGGGATATTCTTGGTCGTATCGGTGTCGCGATTGGGGTTTAATCTGGTTAGCGGTCCTGATGACGATGACGACAGCCGGGGGAATTCGGTCGAAAAACACGAGAGCCCGAGAACCGGAGGCCGGCGAGACGGTGACGTTTAAGCACAATTGCTGTGGCTAATGTGACACATATTGTGACAAATTGCATGAACTTGTTCCTAGAGCTTCGGAGGGTGTTTGCTCCTTGGCGGGGTTGGTCGCGCCAGGAGTTGTGTAAACACGTGTTGCAGTTCCTGTAAAATCAATTAGCCACCGATTGCCCAAGTGTTCTCTATTGAAATCCTACTCACCATGATGATTCAAAGTGACGATAAAACCCAATTATAGGAATCAGTGCATATAAAAATTATGCTTATGACTGCTTGGCTTTGAACAATAAGCTGTTAAGTGCAGGTCAAAAAATGTTGCACTATATCACCAAGAAAGCACATAGGGTGCTCTAGAAATCACTAGGCGTTTTAAAATCCTCAAAAAGATTTCTAAAAGTATGCGCTGCAACTTTTGAGTTACCACATTCAGTACATTTTTTTTTACTATGTACAGTTTCCTAGATTATTCTTGACATGTTTTAGAAAGGTTAAAGGCCGATTATCCAATAAGAACTTATATTTTTCCACCATAATTATTCGCTTATCTTCTAATTTAGAGGATACAGGACGCTAATCGAACTATATTTCTAAAAAATTTGGCTAACAACTGTCAAGAAAGGCTTCCGATTTTCAAATCGAAAGAAAGATGAATAATTAGATAATAGTATTTATAAACATTTTCACTTAAATTATGTATTAATTTAGTGACTAAATGCGGAAGTGTCCTTAGACTGGACTACTTATTTAAGTTCGATGATGTCTACCTGAATATGTATAAAAAATAAATTAATTATTTTAAGTGCTGAAAATGGATTTTTTAAAGATACGCTGATGTGTCTCCTCCTTGATAAATCAATGAGTTAATGGGGGGCAGACAAGGAGAAAGGTGGAAAGTCCCGAGAATTGACTGCATTTACGTCACCTTTATGTCGTCGCTGTCAAAGGAGCCGTAATCGTGGGGGTCACGGGATGATACGAATACGAATACGGCTCCGGATCCGGACACGGCCCTTTGAACTATGCATGGCGAATTGGTATTTTACGCCCATTCCAGTTCCAGTTCCGGCATCAGTGCCGCTCGCCGGGGTTGCGACTGCTGTGGCAAATGCTTTGTGCCTGTCAACCGAGCGGAACTAATTTCAGGACTGCACCTGCAGGCAGGGCCATCCTTCGTCCTCGCTAAATGGTGGATGTTGCGCAAGTGCTGGCGAGGCGGAATGAGGATTGCCCTACTTAAGGCGGGGTGTTTAAGTTCGATTGCTAGCACATTAACATTCTTTTATTTTACAAGGTCTAATTTTGATTTGGGCTTAAAATTCGATGGCCTCCCTCGTCGACAGGCCAGACTAGTGATCCGTGGAGTCCTTGACGCCGCACTCGCCGTACGCCTGCAGCTCCTCCGGCCGGAAGTAGGAGCTCTGCATGCTATATAGCCGATCGATCGGATTGATCATCGGCGTCTGGGCGAAGGGTCCCATAAGCTGCTGGAAGGTGGCGTAGCTCAGTCCCAGAATCGTGTTCAGGATGGGTTCGCTGTTCTTATTGCAGTTCTCTGTGGGTTTAGTTTCATTTTCAATTCAGTTTACTCCGAGTCATTTACCTTATCGGAATACATACCCTTGTTGGTCTCCATGCAGTTAAAGGGCACTTGCTCCTGCTCGTCCTTGATGGTGCAGCGCATCCGGTTCAGTCCGTCGGAGGCCGCGGAGTACGGCGACTCCAGCTGCGACTCGCTGTCGCTGTGCGCCTCGTCCTTGATCTTGGTGGCCAGACTGCTGTCCAGGGACTCCTGCGAGTCCTGCGAGTCGCTGGCTCCCTTGCTGGGCGGCTCCTGCTTGGCCTTCTTCTGTATCTTTTTGACCTTTGCCCGCTGGTTCTGGAACCACACCTACAACACCAGCAGATGCAAAACATAAATCGAATTTACAACGAATCTTATTTTAATTTTAATGTGTTTTTTTAACCTGCACGATCCTTAGGCTTAAACCAGTCTCCTTTGCCAGATTCTCTCTCACTTTGCGACAGGGCTTGGGCGACACTTCAAAGGAGGCCTTGAAGGCTCGCCTCTGTTGGGTGTTCAATATGGTTCTCGGTCTCTTGGGTCCACGTCTTCCGTCCAGCTTGGGCGGAAAGAGCTCGTCTCCATAGAAGTCTATTCAATGGGATGGGTTCTATACAAATTTCAGTTTGGGGGTTTCCCTAGCTCACCGTAACCCTGCAGCATCTCCACCTCCTTCTCGTAGTCGAAGCGGCAGAAGAGCTGTCCCTGCTTGACCACATACTGCTCCCCCTTCTTCAGCAGGGCCCCACAGACCACGCAGGCAAAGCACTTCAGGTGGAATACGTTCTCGTGGCACCTCATCACGAGCTCATCGGCGGCGATTTTATGGCCACAGCCAAGGCAACGATTGCGGATGTAGAGTCTGCGGTGGAAAGTTACACTCTCTGAGATACACTTTAAAACTCATCAATAAACTACAATAGTTGTTTAAATTTAAGAATTACATAGTTCTAATATAAAAAATAAACAAATTTATAAATTACGAAATAAAATGCAGTGGCCTGGCACTTTTTCCCCGTGTAGGGTGCAGACCTCGCAGAGGTCACTTGGCAGTCATGAGAGGCCGGGGGCGGGAACTCACCTCTCGTAGTCGAGGCGGCAGTAGAGCTTGCCCTCCCTCGCATAGCAGGAGTGGACCAGGTGCAGCGAGCAGGCGGTGCACTTGAGGCAGCCCTCGTGGAAGGAGTTCTCCACCACGCGCATGATGTAGCGATCACAAATTGGCTGGCAGCAGTGGGCGCACTGACTCGTGGGCGGCGGATGGGGATGAAGAGGCCCAAGGCCCAAGCCGAGCAGCTCCAGACCCAGGCCCTGGCCTGAAACGGGAACCGCACCCGAACCCATACCCGGAGGCGCTTGCGGTGTGTTGGATGCCGACGGAGGTGCTGCTGGCGTCGCAAAGCTGTCCATTCCATTGAGGCTGCACTCGCCCAAGGTGATGCGGTTGCAAAGAGGGGGCGCGGGTCCGGGTCCGGGTCCGGGTCCAGAGCCCGGCATCTGTCCCATTCCCTGCTGCGGCTGATGTTGCTTGTTTATGGCGTTGTTGCTGCTGCTGCTACTGCTGTTGCTGTTGTGGTTGCTGCAACTTCCGTTGACATTTCTGCTGACTGACGCCATTTTGTCATTGTGTCCGGCCTTGCCACTGCTCGTAGTCCTTCCTGTGGCAGCTGCTCCTCCGCCCGCTGCCGATGTTGCTGGTGTTGTTAACATGCGTTCATTTCCGTTCAACAGCAGTTGATTGAGGCCCCCGGCCTGCGGCTGTCCTGAACCAGTTCCTCCTCCGGCCCCCACTCCCGTTCCGGCTCCCAGTTGCTGCTGCTGTTGACATTTTATGTCCATTGGAACTATTTTGGTTTTGCGGTCGTGTCGTGCGTCCAGCCCCCCGAGAACATGCAAATGAGAAACATTTCAGATATTTTTATTTTCACTCTCCGGCATGCACATTGCGGCCGGAGCGGAGCGGTGTGGTGTGGTGTGGTGCTGCCTTTTTGCCTCAAATTTACAACTATAGGTCCGGCAAAAAGGGATTTGTATTTGCGGTCCATGGAGCCACCCACCCAGCGATATAAACCGATGCCGAACCAATGTCCAGCTGCTGGCTGGTCTGTTTCGAGTTGTAGTAAATTTGTGGTTTTGCAATTATTGAAATGACTGTCCCGGCAGCCCACTGGCTGCGCTGCACTCGAAATTCCCCGAAATGCCATGCAAAATGGCGAAATGGCGAGTAAAAAAGCCACACAGTCAACGCGGCGAATGCGTGATGTGCGTATGTGCGATTGTTCTCGTGTTGGTGGCAAAAAATTACTGTACATTTGCGGTGCTGACTGGTTGGCTGTTGTTTGGCTTTTTCTGCCTTGTTGTCTCAATTTATGGCAAATTGCTGAAATTTCACCGTAATTTGTTTCCCCGGCTTTTGTTCGGCTTTTCACATGTTTTCGTTCGCTATGTGTGTGCGTATGTCATTCCGCTTTCAGAGTGATTTAAATGTGTGCGTAATTTCATTAAATTTTTGAAAAACATTATAACTGGCATGCCAATTTATGCCAGAAATATGTCCAGAATGTTTAAGTATTTGCGTCATCGTTTGCGGATTCACAACACTTTGCTACACCTCTTACACTGATTGACGTTAACCGATTTATGTATGTAGTTCTGCATTTATTTATTTTGGTTTTCCATTTGGTAAACAAATGGGGGAAAAGTTGATTGCAGCTGTGAGTGAATTCAATTTGAGTTAATTTAATTGCCGTTTCACCAACTAGAATAAACAAATTTATTAAATAAGCTGCATGAGAGTAAGGTACAAGGTAGTAGTTCTTTGCTCGTTGTTTTTAAACCTGATCATTGTTTGACATAAGTTCTCTATAGTTATCAACTTGAATACAGACCTAAAGAAGTGGACTTCAGAAAACCAGTAATGAAATATTACAGAAATAGTTCTATGATATAACAAATTTGTTCTTTAAAGATATAATACCATACATTGGTTCATTTTAAAGGAAAGCTAACTAAATTAAAGTCCCTTTGAAGAATTTGGAAATCAAACTGAGATAAATCTCTTTCTGCAGCAGATGGGGTGACTTTGGATCAGACTGAACATCTTGTCAATATGTTGTCTGTAGTAACTGTGGACTCCTGCAGGCTGTCACCCACTCTACCGATTGTGATCCTGCTCCTGCTCCTATATTCTAATCCCTGTTCCCCGACTAACCTTAACTTCTGACACTTGCAACAACGGGAACTATTTACTAAGGAGTGCCGCCGAATAATCCGCTCAGCGACCGCACCTGTTACACTTTTTGTGCTCCGTCATTCGCAGTTTGACGTTCGAGAATAAGTGTATTCCGACATGTTTGCCGGACATGTCTGGGCGAAGGATTCGAGGATTTGCGAGGCGGACAAGTGCAAAGCTGACATTGATAGTCAGTCCGTGGACTTCCACTCGCCCCCGCCCTAATTAGATTCTAATGTGCAGCGGAACCGAGGGGCGGGTTAAGGGTGGCCCAGCTTATAACTAGATTATGAACGAATTTCATTGAACCAGGGGCAGGCACAGCATTTAAATGAATCAACAGGGAGGATTTCCACCCTTGCTGAAAATATGCTTGGGCTTACTGAATAGAGGGGGCTGAGGAACGGGCTCACGACGTCGGTTTCAGCGGCTGGCGGCATATGTTGGCAGTCGGCGGAAACCCTTGCCAGGATGCCAGGAAGCCAGGCTGCCGCTCTGCCAGGATGCTGTGTGCTGCCGCCGTTCCGAGTCGCAATCCACTGTCAGTTGGCAGCAGCTCTCCGCGGCAGCAACTGACAGCGTTTTATTTAATCGGATTTGGGCGCACAATGAAGTTATGGTGCCGTTTTGTTGTGCCAGAAATCGCAGCGTAAATGCTTTGTTTTGGCCTAATCTCTGACAGAAGTCAAAATTTGCCTTGCACTGGAAAATATGTTGAGATTTTCATTGGACTTCAGCCAGTTGAACGGGAGTCTTTACAGCTTGGATTGAAGACGTGTGTTTCAATGTTCTAATGCATATTTGGCACCTTTGGTGTCTGCGGCACCATATTATAATCTAAGTGATATTATTGGAGTTTTTATCATTATTTACTTGAAAATATTAACAAAGGAAACCAAACAATTGGTTGTTTAGTTTTTGACTTTGTCAGCTTAATTGAAATAAATATCTGGTGTTAGAGTAGAAAACATTTTATGTTCTTAAAACATTTTAATAGTTTGTGTACAGAACGAAGCTCTTTAAGGCTATTTGGAATAAAATGTATCTATCTAGTTTTTTTTAAGCTAAATATTATATATATTTCAGCTTACTTGTTATTGGTAAGTAAAATTATTTGTTAATTGTTCTATTAGAGTCATTATGTTATTTTAAAATTGCTTTTATATGGTTTGTTTTGATGATTAGCTTATTTGTTATTTGGTTTCTGTAAATATTTGGTGTAAAAGATGTGAAGTTTAGATACCCTTAATAAATATTAATCCAACTTCATTTGAAGCTTACCTTAACTATGAACTGTGTTCTTATTTCGGTGAAGTGAATAAACCGCATTTTGTTGTGTGAGTTAAGTAGTCTTTAGTCCTTATATAAAGGATTGACCACAAAGCTTATTTTACTTTACTTTAAATAGTAAACAAGCCATCAATGTGCATAGTTTTCCAATATTTTATAAAATTTTGTTGATAAAAAAATGCCGTCGGCTTTCATTACTTTTGGGGCGTGGAAAAGCCGACGGCTTCTGCGTTTCTTTTGGGAAATCCCAATCGCGCCGAGTACTTCGATACTTACACATTCCGATCTGCATGGGATGTTGTTCGTCGATCATATTGAAATCGTTCAGTTTACAAAATCGAATATATATATATATATCAATTCACGTTCACAGACTTTTACATAATTTTCGCGAGCGATTGGCACGGGATTTTCCTAGGTATCTCGGCGAATGCCTCGGTAAGAACTGTTTGGCGAGACACGCATTGCGGACTCGGACGCTGGCCGTGATTGCAGTTGGGATCTATGTTGTGACGGCCAGTATCGGACTCTTCTGACCTGGCCCTGTTACGAAACGCGATGCTTGAATGATTACGGACCTCTGATGTTAATGAAATTTGTTAAAAATCATTTGCTCTTCTTGGGCAAATGCACAGGCATCTGCTGCTGGCTGGTTGCTCCGTGCTGGCGAGGAAATTCTCTCCGTTTCGGAGGAGAAATGGAAATGGCCAACGCGTTCCTGTGTGCGTGTGCGCCATTTTAGCCATTTGGGGAGCGTTACCCGTGTGCTCCGCTCCATCCCTCGGAAGAGGTTGAGAGCCAGCCATGTGCCTTCCCCAGCTTTTGAGATAGGCGCATGCGTTGCGCCGGAGTACTCGTACGTCGTATCCTGCGTGTCGGCGAGTCCTGTGGGCGCTACCGAATTGTTTTGCCTTTGTTTTTGCAGGTTTGACTTTTGTCTTTGTCTTTGCTCGTGGGGCTCGTTCGGGCGCTTTTATTTGTTTTGTTGTACTATACGTATTTTGTATTGACAAAAGGATGTTTGGCTCGGCGATTCCTTGCTTGCTTTGTCGCCTGAGCAACAACATCCCCCAAAAGGGACTCTCTGGCCGCCCTATCATCTCTATGGCTGGAATTTTGTTTTCCTTTTTTTTTTCTTTGTTTTTCCTCCGATGGCCGTGTGCTGGCTACGATTTTATTCGCTTTTCTACATTTTAAATTTATTGATTTTCGATGCCATAGAATGGTCTAAAAATAAAGGCTACCCGGCAGTTTCCTGGCTTTAATTAGGGAGCAGGCTGCGAGTGGGCCAGAAGTGTCCTGTTAATGACGGCGCCCCTTTAAACTTGGCCTTCCTGGCGAATTTCTGGTCTATTAAGCGTGCGCGCCAAACTTTAATGTCTAAGCACTTGCCGGCTGACTGCATGTCTAGCTGAGAGATGCCAGATGAGGACTTGTCTGGCCGAAACTCCGGCTTTCTGGCCTGGCTCTTGGGTCGGCTGTTTTCCGACCCCCGAAAATTCCCAGAAAGTTTCGTTAGCGCGAACGTGTTACTCACAATTAGTGTGCGGACGGAGCATTTAACTGCCAGCCAGCCACCTTTCGGTCTTGCTTGCCCAGCCGCGCTCTCCCACGCCCCGATGATGATAATAATTATGTGCGGTAATCGTTCCGATTCATAATCGGCTACACGAAGCTAGGGGATGAGCAGGGAATTTAAAGCACAATAAAGCCACATTAAATACTTGATCCCTTCGGATACCGAAACTGTGCGCTTTAAGGGTTTATGTCGCTTTAAGGATTTTACATGGTTTATAAATAGTTTGCTAATAATTTAGGTTTAAGGTAAAAATTAAGCTTATTTAGGGGTATAGGAAGCCTTGATGGAATAATGGAATAATATGGAATAAGTAAGAGTTTTAATCCTATAGCACATTACGAGTAAACTAAATGAAGAAGCTAACAGCCGAGTTTGTTCGACTGTAAGATTTCCTATATCCAAAGCATTTAGCATAAAGTTAAAAGATAAATCCGTTTCTCAGGGAACCACCGAGCCTAAACGATACTCTGATCGACTTTAATTAATTAAGATTCTAAAATCAACGTAGATAAATACATAAAAACATATTTGTTTAGCCCAAGTTCGATAGCACGGTTGGTAACTCGACTAACTATCTGAGTGCTAGTGAGATGCATTTAGAATAACATTGTTGTGTAATGACTCCCATGTTTATTATTCGATTTTCTTTCTACAAGAGTATTTATTACATACGTTCCTTATACCGATTTTAAAACTATAGCTATATTAAAATTCTTTTATGATTTGTGGAGGTCACCAAAGTTTGAAACAAACTTGATCTGCTACAACTAGTTTTTAAATATTAGGAGATTGGTGGTTTCATTTGGGCAAATATAGATGCCTAATTAATTCTTTTACTGTTCCAAATTAGCTTATATTTGCTTCTGAGTTGGCGCACTAAATTATAATATTCTTGGAACCTAATTTGCTTATTTATTAAATCGATTTATACTTAATACTATATGATACAAGTTAGCAATTATAAAGTCTGATTATGAAATTCTAATTTTGAAATTTTAAATAATTTTACTACCTTGAGTTAATTTCTGTTGGTATGTTTTAATTTTAGGTTACAGAATTAAGAATAAAAATTCTGAAATACTTCCATCAAAAGATTAAAATGCTGCTGACTGCAGGGATTGATGGTTGGACATTTGTTAAAACATTCGCTCTGTTTTGGGCCCGCCCTGGGATTTTGTAAATTCCGAAATAGAGCAAGTCCTGACCTGACACATCCACCTTCACCTCCTCCGCTGACGCGACGAAACTTTTGGCACTTTGTCTGCGCTCAGCCTAGACATGGCAACCCAAGGACGGCTTGCGTCTTCCTCGCGAACCCATTCCCAGTCCTCGATCCCTATCGAAGTAGCCCCCTCCCGCTATTCCGCACCCGATGTCATCGTCTGTCAGGGGTGCTCGGTTCGCATACCGCTCGACACTTGCACTTGGCTGCTGCTAAAGACTAAGATTAATTTGGGTCACCGTGCTGCCGGCGCAACCCCGATATTGGGCGGCCTCCTCGGAGTCGGGAGTCGGGGCTCGGGGCTCTGAGTTTGGAGTTTGGAGTGCAGCAACTATATGCATTCGTATGGGAATTATGCGCGTGCCTTTTGTTTGAATGAATATGCTGGATGCATAGAGAAGTGCCATGGATGCGGCGAGGCGGCTGGGGAAGTGCATGTGCGAACGGCGGCGGGACTTTGGCGGCGTGCGGCGGAAACTGAAATTGTTCGGGGTTAATTAAACACGACATGTGTGGCATTGCATGCATTCGTGCCGGGGGACGCGAGGGCTCACAGTCGGTTTGGGGCCCTGGTGACCCGCAAGTGTGAACCCCGAGCTGGGAGCCGCGAATAGGGGGCCCGGCGCGCTAATCAATGCGCCATAATAGACAAATTGCCCGCCGCCCTCGATTCGAGTTCATTATGTTCGAATTTCCAGCGCGCCGATGCGTTTATGAAGTTTCGCTTTTCCGACAATTGCAATGCCACACAAAGGCGGAAAACTGATTTACGAGCTGATAACTGAATGCCCCTTTTTGGTTCTAATTCTGATGTTAGAGAAAGGCAGATTAATGTTTCAATGTTTCTGTCAGAATTTACTAAATTCAATTTAGGCAAAGTGGATTTAAAAAAATGTAATTGTAGTTTCGATATTTTAAGCTTCAATCTAAAAAGTGGGAATATTATTGTAAGCCTAAGGTATTAATTATTCAGTTAACACACTATTTAAAGTTTAACTTGAGCTTTAAGGATATTTAATAATGCAAATATATATATAATAAACTTACTAGTGCTGATGTACATATATCCAAAACTATCCACAATAATTTTATGATGAAAATCAGAACTATTAAGCAATAAAGTTGTCGTCCTTGCTTATCCTGTGCACACACAAATATCTAAATATATCGATATTTATAATGTACATTGTATTAAACTGCATTGAACATTGTATCGAACTATTTTGAAAATATATAATTAAATAAAAATTAAATATTTAATATATTAAAATTTAACGCATAATGCAAATAAACCTAGCAAATCATTAAAATATATTTATGCTTACTAATTTAGTAAGGTTTAAAATGATTTTTATAAAAGTTTCATGTTCGATTCTGTCAACAGAAAGTTACTTTTAAAAATTGTAAGTTAATATGTTAAAAATTATAAAATATGTTATATAATTAATGAAATGTTAAACATTTAAACCAGACGCCACTATTTTTAGCCATCAACTTAATTTATATTAAAGTCAGGGAATGTAATCATTAAAAGGATCTGTTATAAAAATCAATAAATAGTTATTAATTATTAAGTTATATTTTTTGTTTATCATATATATTTCAAATTTTATAAGTTTTATGTTGTTGATTAAAAATTATCATTAGTTCACTTTAGTGCTCGTAATATAACTATTATATATTGACCAAAAATTGAATAACATTACAGTTTTGAAGATAATAGTGGCGCTATGCAAAATGTACACTTAGAATGATATATTTATTTATTTAGTTATTGGTTAACAAAAAAGTGGCTGTTAACACTAAAACTTAATATTAATCTTAGTAAAAATCTTTCCCCCGACCCAGTAGGAGAATTTTTTAACGACATATTAACATATTTTTAAACCACCTTTTCGGTGCCGCCTACAAATTAGAGCATATTCAGACAATTACAATAGAAAGTACAAAAGGAGGAATATAGGTTTCTTAATAGTTTTTAAATATGTATAAATTTTTTATTTTTCGAATAACTATAACGAGAAATAATTTGTTAAACTATATCGCAAACAGGAAGATAATAAACGATTGGCATGAACAAATTGCGAATTCATACCGGAAATATATTCCGTGTAGCACTAACGACGTGATAAATGTATGCGCCTCGACTTTTCCGCTTTTCTGGAGGGAAAGAAGGGAGAAGGTGGGAGAGCTGCATTTGTATGCAGGAAAAGCCGCCCCATAAATGTCCTCACATGCGGACATAACCCGCGAGGAGCAAAATCTCCCGCTGCTCTGACCTGTTGAGCCAATCGGACTGACGGGGATAAAAAATAATACACAAATATGTATTTATTTATATGTGGCCCAAGGAGGCACAGGCGGCCCACGGCAAACGCAGAATGAATAAAATATTTGGCATTACAAATTGTTGCGATTTTCCGTTGGCCGTTGGCCCCGAAGGGATGAGGATGCGATTGCGGATACGGATGCGGATGCTGAGGGCCCTGTGGGTGGTGGTATGCTGGGATGCGGGCGCCAGTGTGGCAACAAAGTAACGCTGAATTATGCGTTGACCAGGACCGAGGACGCAGGACCAAGGACCCAGCGCCGCTAGTGCTCTGGCGACAGGCCTAAAAAATAAATAAAACAATTTACCTCAAGGCGTAATAAAAGTTCATGGCTGACAGTACAACGCCGAGGGAAAATTGAGGGGAAACATGAAGGGTGTTTGCCCCCACTACAGTGTGCAAAAAAGGCCTAGGCCGGAGTGACACAATAATCTTAAAGCAAGCCCAAGGGTTCAGTTAATCTCAGTCTACTGTTGTCAGTTTAACTAAGGGAATTGTGAAAAATGTAGTAGATTAAACTAAAAATCATAAAACCTATTTGACCGAAATGAAATGTCTTTAAACTGAAACCAATTAAAGTATACAAAGAAATATTCATTTTATTTAGAACATGATTAGTTCCACTGAATCTATTTGTAGTAAACATAATGTTTGGCTAAAATTATTCGCTTGGTTTGAAATGAAACTTAATCAACAGGTTAGATAGATTCTTTGCGGAATAAAAATAATAATATTAATTTTAAAAGCTATCCGGAAAGAAAATTTGATTTCTTACTTTACCTTTACTGTGTTGAAAACATCTGACTTAAATTATTATAAGCTGAATTTCTTAAAGTGCACTTGGTCACAATATAAATTCGCAGCCAGACCGAGTCAATATTTGACGGCCATTTTCGGCTGTATTTCCAATAACCATTACGGGGCGAGCTGTTAGCAGATAGCTGGGAATTGCCAGCATTTCGCTCACAGTTGGGCCCAGCGGGTTAAAACAAATAGTTGGCTGGCACTACAAATACAGCACTTCCTCCGAGCAACGCCTCGATACAGTCTCGTATTGGGAACAGGGAAAGCGGACTCCAGGCGAAATGGGATCCCGCTGGCTCGCAGCAGGCGGCTTATACGGATCTGAGTTGGCATCTATTTCACAATACTTTAAAGCCTGTCGCCTTATTCGCTGTGTGCCCCATTCCGGCTAAGCCGTCTTTGTGCCGGGGAAGGAGGCATCTCCAGCTTCCACCATCTCGCAGAAATTCCAAATCCGCTCTTAAGGGATTTGTGCATCATCGTTTTGTGCGCTGCGCTGCGCTCATCATCGTCAGGACAGTCGGGACAGCAGGACCAAGCTTTTGGCATCAGAATCAGGCGTCAGCATTGTGCTCCTTTTATGCGGCTCACTCTTTTCATATTACACGGCATTTGGCTATGACGGACATTCAAATCTTTTCAGCTGAAAACTGTTTGCTGATTGCGCCTTTTCCATTGTGGTGTCCAGGCAGTGATTCCAGGGAATGTGGGCTCTTAAAGGAGACTTATAGTGAAAATCCGCATAATACTAGGCATGCTTTTACCTCACTGAAATTCAGGGAAATTGGCAGGAAAAATGCAAACGTATTTAAGAAGTTGTGAAAAGAAGTAATGAAGCTACTAATAACACCTGATACTTACATAGTAGGTTTCAACTGATTGATCTGATTGTTTTCTTGCAGTTAAAAAAGATTAAGCCCAAATTGGGCTGCCCAATCAACCAGAATATATTAATATACTTTACTATTTAGTAACCTTAAATTAAATGTATTCAGGGCTAATACTGATTGTGGTATTTTTAAAATATCCTACCAGATCCAGGAATGTAATATAAAGTATTTAAAAGGACAACCTGAGCATAAGTTCAAGTTGGGACGCACTTGATCCGAAAAGAAACTTTAAAGGGGCTGCCTTTCTGGCTTTTGTTTGCAAATGGATCAAGGATATTTACCAGAGGCACGGGCTAGATATTCCTGAGAAATGTAAACAGCGCAAAATGCAAACAGTTCAAATCAAATAGCACACAAACAGCAGGACGAGTGGAGGCAGGGAAAAAAGCAATGCACATCCATATCCACATCTATTCAACTTCTGTACATGCGAGCGAACATTTCTGCAAACAAGCTCCGGGGCGGAGGCGGAGGTTGAGGGTGGAAAATGAGCAAACGACTAACCTAAGGACAACAAAATAAACATTTTGAACTCGACTGAAGCGCCAGCCAGCCAGCAAGCCAGCCGAAGGCCCCAAGGACACTTGGAGCCAGCCCCACCGCCCGAACAGACCAGACCAGAGCGGTCATTGGGTGGCGGACTTGGCAGGGAGGTCCTTTCGGGGGCTAAAACGATTCCGAACGAATCCCCCCAAAGGCTAAGCGCAAATATTACAAGCATTATATGAATGTCTATGCTTATGCAAGTGGCTGTGTGTGTGTGTCCATGTATTTAGACGCCAGCAACATGCTGAGCCAACAGCAGCGGGAATGGCCCGGATGGGGGGTAAAATCCGGCCAGGCACAAAATCCGAGTCAGCACTTTCGGAGCAGCCGCCGAGCACGCTGGTGCAGCCGTGTCCGGGCCATATCTCCTGCTCTCCTCCGCGTCTCCATCTTTGGGGCTCAGCAAGTCATCAGCACACATAAAGCTGGCAAGATTATGTGGCCCACGGTGGTGGCAGCCGCACCCATTCCGTGCACTCGCAGAAAATAAACCACCACCATTAGAGTATTATTTTCTACGAGTGCAAGGAGCTATTATTTTTAAATATTTTACAATAAGCTCAACATTTTCGGAAGTATTTGCTTAATTGATTGGGATTTGGAAATTTGTTTGGAGTTGTTTTGTACACAAATCAGGTACTAATATTATGTATTCCTTTAAATAAATATATTTTATTTATATTCTTGGTCAGTATCACTAGGCGAGTCGATCTAGTCAGTTTGCTATGCAAACTAGTCTCTATTTTTTTTAAATTTGTATAGTATATAAAGTGGAACGGGCTAGACCGAACGACTATATCATATAGCTGCTATAGAAAAGATGGGAAAACTTATGAAACTGAAAAAAATATATAACAGTGCCGTTTTCAAAATTTTTCCATCTACTTTAAGATAGGAATTTTTGTATTGCTTATATGATGACTTTATCATATACCTGCTTTAAGGACGACCGTTTAATTTAAATAAGAGCCTAAAAAAGTCAGTAATAGTTTCGTGTTTATATTTTATAAATCTTTTTAATATCTCAAGTTTGTTTTTTTTTAGATCGGTTTACAATGTATAAATTCGTTTCGACGTTAGTTTCATTTCTTGATGATTCTTAGAAGTTGGAATTATGTTTGTGAAATATTCTTTGGAATACTTTTAAGCACTTAATTGATTTCAATTTAATCGGATTTCCTTTAATAAAATAAAAACACAAAAAACTGATTAAATTAGATTTCCTAAGAACCTTTAATAAAAAAAGTTAAAAAATAGAATCATAAATCCTTTCTGCAAGCTATGTACCTTTAGCTTTAGTTTTGTAATTTTAAACAAAGAGTATATAAATAAATCAAATCTTGCTTACCGAATTATTGTTATTTTATTCATTTTGTGGCTTGGGTATTTTTCCAAGTGCCGGCAGCCAGCAGTCAGCAGGCAGCGGAAGTGATGTGATGCATGGGGTGCGGTCTGCCGGGAGCTTGGGACCAGAGTTACGGTTTGGTTTGGCTCAGTTTGGTTTGGGTTCGGGACTCAGGGACTCTGGGATTCAGGGACTCTGGGATCGGGGGGATCGGGGCACCGACGTTCGCTGGGATCCGTCTGCTGGGCCGTCAGGTTGTTGGGATGCCGTGCTGTCGCTGCGGTATTAGACGACAATAGCTCGCCTTTTTGCGCTCGCAGCCCGTGACGTTTGACGCCATGTTTGATGGATGAAAAAGCCATTGATGTTACCAGCTGGGGTGCAAAGGTTGTGCGACTGTGTGTTTGGGGGTGTGTTGGGTGGCCTTTGTGTGTGTGTGTCTGGTTAGACGCTCTAACGGACCCCCAGTACCGTGGCGTATGCAAAGATGGCGCAATAGACGTGAAGTAACCGCCTCCTGCGGCGTAACTAAATCCTTTGGATTTGGCCAAGCCGGCAACAGTTTCGAGCTGCGTGTGTTTAATGCGCATTTTATGAGTGAGGAAAGCCGGGGGAAAATGGGAAATGGAAAATCCCCAACCCAGCCCGCCCGCGGAGGAGTGGCAGAGAGCAGGGCTTTAAAGTGCAAATGGGCGTGTTAAAGTTCGTGGCCTTTGCACCTGGAGGTTAGCAGTTCAGCTAACTGCATGCTGTTGCCAAAAACGGTTGACATTTGGCCAAATTTCCCCCCAAAAACTCGGAACCGAACATCCTGAGCAGACCATGAGAACCCACCTGGCATTAGCATAATTTTGCATAGCTGGCACTTTGGCTTTGTGGCGCATATTTCACACAAGTGGTGCATATTTTTGGGGACCACTTAAAACGCAAAATGAAGTCGCAGCTTAGGGCTCTTCCAAGGACCCAGCTTCCTGCAAATCCGACGTGAGAAATGCGCGTATTAATAAATGTGCCGAAAGGCGTCCATTCCGTCAAACATTCATTTGCCTCTGCACTGGGAAAATAATTTAACTCAAGACTATTAATTACTTGTTTTAGAATTGTAAAGTGGTAAGATCGTATATTCTTTGAAATATGGCCATTTAGCTATCTATAAGTCCGATTCCAAACCATAACAGATTTGTTTATTATGAAAGAGTGAGTCAAGTAATTTTTTTTTAATATAGTAAATAATATTTCTCTTATTATTTATAAGAGAACGAATTAGGATTATTGTGTGATTTTCTATAGCTATTAAATAAGTATATATCTTCTTGTTTGCTTTATATACTACAATTTTAATATTTGTAAGAATAAAATACATTTTATATAAACTATATTTTTAATAGGTGCCTCTAACCCACAAAACGAATAGTACTTAAAGAAACTATTGTCCAGCGTGTAAAGCACGCCTGAAATTAATCATTTAAAATCCCAAAAATATTCTGAATTAAAAAATTTGTCTACGTGTGACATTTTTCCGTTTTCTTTTATTGTCCGCCGCTTAGCACGGCAATTTACATTTCAAATTAGCAAGTTCATTGCTAAAAATTCTGGAATTACTTTTCATTTTCATTACACTCGCCGTTGGGCAAACTTTTTGTGTCAACTGCGGCGATTCGAGTCCGGATTTCGGCTCACGGATTCCGGCTTACGGCTGCGGCTCACGGCTACCACTTGGCCGGAGGCTGCGCTTTTCCTATGCTAATAAATTAATATAAATTCAAATTTGTTTGCCAACTGCTGCCGCCGCTGCAAAGTGTTATGCGTGTCAGGAAAGGCGGGAGGAAAAAAAGGAGCCATTGCGCGACCAAATGGCAAGTTCAATTTGCCTCCTTTTTTGGCCGGACAACATTTTTCTAAATGGCTGCCAAAGTTTCATAAAAACCGCCAATGAAACAAGGCGCTGCCCCATCTCCGCGTCTTGAATATTCAATGGCCGCTTCCGCCCTTCGACATGGAGTGCCACTTGGGGTCGCGTCGCCCAAGGAGCTGACTCTCCGGTCGATGGTGGAGTGGAGTGAAGGCAGTGATGCCCGGGGCCGGGATACCGCCCCTTCCACAGTTGTGAATACATGTGCATGCGATATCAAAAATCAAACTCGCAAACGTTCGGAAAAATGCGAGCGCATTGCGAGAAAATGTTTGGAATTCGATGCGAGACCCCGGCAGACTCATCAAACAACCCTTGCCAAACTGAGCGGAAAGGTTAAGGGAAAATATAGGGAAAAATGGAGATGGGAATGGCAAACGGTTAAGCAGGGGTGGCTGGATGCCGGATCCCAGGCATTAGCTACGCGCATTTAGCCGGCAATCATTTAACAATTTACAAATCGATGTTTAAAGACAACTTAAACGGTTCGCAATCCTGGGTCCGGGATTCTGAATTCTGGATGCGGCCTCCCCAAGGGAAAAGTTAGCTTTAATGTCCTGACGGATTTCGAGCTGTGCGGTCGTCAAATGGCCTCCTTGCTGTCATAACAATAACGGCATTTTTAGCACCTCATTAAAAAAGAGTTCATATCGCAGCATTTTGACTGAGTCGCCGGGCATTTCGACTGGCACCGCTGGATTCGTCCGTTGCTGGATTTTCTTTTTACTGGCCAGCCATAAACGTTAATGTGGAGCAGTCAGCCTCGAAGTGCACATCAATTTTAACAACAATATTTATTTGCCATTTTGGCTTCGACCGCAGCAGATAAAACGGCCTTTCGATGAAAGCATTAATTGGCAGGACCTTGCTTTCGCTGTGTGACTTGGGGTAATAGGAGGGTACAGTATAGAAAAATGTTTCCTTTTTAAAATGGATTGTAGATTGTTAGTTAAGGCAAATTATAGAACTATTTGTGCTTCCCAAGGTATGGTATTAAATTAGAGGAATTAGTCTTCTTGATCTTAATTTGTATCTGAATTTCATTTTATTTTTTTTATAGATCGATGGTAATATTTTTCATACCCAGTAAAAAGGTATAGCCCTATAAAATTTATATATTCTCTATTTATACATCACCAGGCGAATACATTTAGCCATGTCCGTCTCTCCGTCCGTGAGAAAAAACAGATCTCAGAGAATAAACTAAATTTGTAAATGTAGCACGCAGATCAAGTTTATTTCCAAATTTGGCCACGCTATAACTAAGCTATAGTCATCATTTTCGGTATAAACTTTTCGGTAATGAAATAAATGTATTTGTGCTGGCCTGCTGTAAAAATTTGAATAAATTCGGATGATAACAATGGGAGTTATTAAACATTGAAGTTTCTGCGTATGCTGCAGTTTTGCAAGCAACATTTTCTTCTGCCTTCTGCCTTTAAATTTAATATTAATTGGGATACCAGGTATTTTATAGTCGAGCACACTCGACTGTAGCTTTCTTGTTTCCATGTGCCATCCCCAACAGGACTCAACTCCTCTTTAATGAAACTGTAATAACTGAGCTGAATAAACGGCCAATCGTTAGTGACAGTATTAATTACTCTGCAGTCTCAGTTGACCCTACATGGTTCGTAGGCAGAGGTCAATACTCGATTCAATATGCGGGGCATAACTTAATTGCGCACCAGCCGCTATTCTCGGCAAAAATCTCTTTCGAAATCTGCATAAGCAACTTTGCTCAGCAAAATATGAATCCCCGTCTGCTTTCCGTTTTTTTTTTGCCTTCACGTTTTATTCTTTTCAGCTTTCATTGCCTTGCCCCAGCTCAGAATGGTCTGGATGTAAGGCATTTTATTCCATGGAACCGGAGGGAGACCCGGTCTGGGCCGCATAAACAAAGGAACTCGGTGTGTGTGCGTGCAGCTTTTGCTGTCTTTAAGTTTGACTTTATTGTGACAGTTAAAAGCGAAAATAATAGCAGTTAAAATCCCATAAAAGGCGTCTTAATCATAAAAATGCGATTATAAAAATGGACGAACCGGAGAAGAACTCTTTCCCATCTCCGCTGGCTGTTCCTATTTTGTTGGCTTTGCGTTTGGCTTTGCCTTTGGATTTTATGAGCTGCGCTTATGGGTCGGGGATTTCCACGGGATTACGTTATTATGGCTGCTGCCGGCAAGTCCTCCTTCATCCCGCGATGTGACATTTCTAATTGTTTATCATGTCGCGGTTGGGCAGCTTTAACTTTAGCTTTAACCGCCGCCAAGAGCATTTTTTTTTTTATTAATTGCCCGCGTTGCTCGTGTTGTGCGTCTGCAACTGTTGTGCGAACCCCAAAAACGCAAATCCTATAAATTTTTTACTACTTATTTACGCCACTACGGCGCATTTAGCCGTGTCAAGCAATCGCATAGCCCAGGTCGTAAAAGCCCAGTCCTCGCCCCCATTCGATATTCAAATGCACGGAAAAAAAACTCAGATTTCCTGTAGATTTTTCCAAAGAGCAAACATTCTAATTTAATAGAATGCATATCAATGCAATTTACAACAATTAATTACAACAATTTTAATTAAAAAAAGCTCAGTTAAAGTATATGCGTAATGATCATAATAAAATTGACATATTTTTATGTATTATTAAATAATTTAGGGTATTGTTTAACAGCTTATTAATAATGATATTTGTATCCATTTCGTATTATATTTTCTAATATAATTATAAAGAGCATTGATGAGATTTACCCCTTAACATTTTGGTGGTCAAAGTTAATGAAAATATTTATGCTAAATGTAAAAATATTCCTTTGAGTGCTGTTTGGGCCGTTCTGGTTGTCACTCGGCCAGTCGTTTGTCGGCCAGGGGCCGTATGGGTGAGAGCTTTTATTTTTGTGAAATTTCATCACGTTTTTATGTTGTGACCACGTGACGCCAGTGCCAGTGCCAGTGGCACTGCCGTGACTCTGTTATCCCTGGCCCCTCCTGACTGTTCGACCCTCTGAGGCCCTGCCCCCTGGCTGGCCTCGTCTTTTGGCCAAATGGTCCGCTCCTATCTGGGCCAGGAGGCAAGGACAGGCCGCGCCACACACCTGCTGGCACGTAGGAAATGGAAATGGCACAGAAGTCCGGCTGCGCAGCCAGTCAAAGTGTCAGTGTGTAAGCTTGTAGCATTTTCTTAGATTGCCACTGCCGCTGCTCCTGCTCCTGCTTCTGCTACAACGCCATTGTCCTGTCCTGCCCGCCATCATGACGGCATCGTCTTTCGAAGCTTCCTGTCCTGCTTGGCCGCTACTTGAGCTACATATTAAGCGTACTCGTTACGGCCCAAACAGGGTGACCCCCGTAAAATGAAAGAACATAATGAATTCCAATTATATCTTATTGAAATAGATCGATATACTATATGTATCCATATGTGTAAATTAACGCACCATCAACATATAAACCTATTTTATATTATCATGATCCCATTTACATTACAATTATTTATATAAGCTATATCTCTTAAAATATCCCAAAGAACTACTTTGGTTATTCCATTCTTTTAGTAAATTAGGCTAAGGAAATGCTTACTTATTTAGTTTTGCATTGAGAAGAGAGTATCATTTCTAAATTGGTTTGAAACAATATATACGGTAAACAACATTTTGAATTGAAGTTAAAAACAAAAACCCTGTATGGGAAACAGGCTTAGACAGGAATTAAAAGCTGACGATGGCCTCCCTTGCATCCCGTCGTGCTGACATGGTCTCGTCCTGCTCCTGCTGTTCCAGCTTCCACTATATAGTATCTATATCTATATAGAAGTGACGCAGACCCAGCAGCCAGCCCAATATGTTTTCATTGAACTGCAAACGGCGGCAGATGTTACGGCAGAACCCCAACGTAGTTGTCGCAAGTAAAAATTGACGAAATTTATGTTGAAATTGTCAAAGCAGAAGGCGAGTTTCGTCACCTCCCCCGGCCTTGAGTGGGGATGGGGAAGAGGATATGGAAATGGAAATGGATATGGATATGGAGCTGGAGATGGGTGCACGTGGCAGTGGAGAAGTGAACCATAGTTACGCCTCTCAAAGCTTTTTGATATTTTATCGGTTGCCCCGACTACGCAGCGGAACAAAGGCAAGCAGACACGTATTTGTGCGGACAGGACTCCCTTGTGATCCTGTCTTTTTGTCTCTTTTCCAGTCTGTTCCATTCTATTTAACCGCACAACGTGCAATTGTCAGCGGAAACAACGCCATTGAAGTATTTTATGCACTTTCACATCATGGTCAGTTGGCGTTATGGTCTCGGGTCGAGCAACATGTGTGGCCAATGCCAAGGGTTTACAGATGGGCCGAACCTCGCCTCATCCTTTCAATAAGGATACACCAATAAAAAAGAAATAATAAAATAAAAGTTGCCTTACACTTGTGTAAGTATTGATGTAAGCTGGTATCTTTCCATTTCACTTTAGGAAATTACATAATTACTTATAGTTTATATTATTTATATTTATTTTTCTAAAGAAGAAATCAATTTGAATATACCACTTTTTTATATACAAATATATAACTTATATATGTATGCCTCTAATCGACACATGATAAATAAGATAAATTTGATTTTATAAATGATACAATTGACCAAAAATACTGCCCAACATATACTTTAAATTCATTATACATCTGCTACCGATGTTTCGAAATTAAAGGAGGCTTAGATATTATTTCAAATGTATGCACGTTACGCATCTTATGTCTGTTGGATCTGTTAGAGTTAATGGTGTGACCAGAGTCTCAGAAGTGGTATTAACTACTAGACTCTGTCTCTTCTCTTTCAAATATACCGTAATCTGTTATCGATTGCAGTGTGAGGTGGGTCACTCCTCGCTAATTGCTCGTCGCCGCAATCTCGTTTCGTTCGCATACGTTTTTTGTTAAATTTAAGCAAATACTGTCGAATGTTAATTAACAATATCCAAATCTTTGGATAAATTTTTGGCTAACGTATTGTCAAATATTAAAGAAACATTTTATCCATACCCTATTAAATCCCTTAAATATAAGGGAAATTCTCCAGTATCTAATAGAGGCAAATAAAATCATCCCAACATTGTACTACGAATATTCTATTCTTGAAGATTTATTTATATAAATATGTACGTGTAGGTAGCTCCCTGTGGTAGTGGAACCACAGACGAATCGCTTATTAAGCTGCTCGCGGAAGCCGCTTAGTGGCGTGCGTAGGTGAGTCCTTTTTATTGCACAAATATTTGCCGTTCGCGTACTCGCTGCCAAACAAAAAGCACGCGACTTTGTGCCAGCGCCGAAAGTATGCAGACAATGTGCAAACAGGCACACGCACACACACACACAACGTTCACGAACAGGCACACACACACACTACCCACATAGCATAGATAAAAACTAATTTTTCATCAACAAAATAAAATGCAAGGGTGCACTGAACGAAATCGTATATCAAAATGTTCATGCCTTAGTTAGAAATGGGTATTTAACCATCAAAAATATATCTATTACTTGAAAACTAATCTAACTGAAAAATGTCGAATATTACCAAATGTAGAACAATATATATAAATTATTTTGTTTTTATTTATTTATCTAAAGCTTACAATTCGTCTTAAACTAATATCTAACGTTGGGGTTTGAGTAAAAGCAGCTTAGGCCTTCAGATAGGGGCTTAAATAGGTTTGTTTTTAAATAAAGTTGCATATTAACAAAGATTTAACATTTACAAGTTTTAAAGTTTAATTGTATTTACACAGATGCTTGTTGCATATTTTGTAAGTGATTTAGAGGCTAGGATAAATTGGGAGTTCGAGCTTGTGGCGTTAGCTATCATGGTGATGGGATTGGGGTTACGGAGGAATATGGATCGTTGCAAGGCAAGGACGCGTTGTTGCACAATGGGCACAGTTGAATCTCAACTTTGAATACTTTTTAAATTTTAATAATTGTTTTATATTCCAAAAAAGCCTATTAAACATAACGCAATCCTTAAAATTGATGGAAGGAAGACCTAATTCTTCAGTAGAAACTGAGAATATATTTATTTAAGGAGAACATTTTTTGATGTATAAAAAAAGAGAATTTCAGATAATTTTTCAAGTGTGTGAAAAAGCTGGAAAAACAGGGCTGATGCTTCTGTTACTCTGAAAGCAAACGATATTTCAACACGCTCTTTTTTGCCAGCCGCTTTGTAAATGCGCAAATTTTGTAACAAACAAAACAAAATGGCGGCATGCGGCGGCGGAAACGGAAGCGACGAAAGTATCGATGCGTTGCCATTGATGGGTCCACGCCCCCCTGTCCACCCACTTTCCCGCCCCCTTGCTCCGACGAGGGCCTGTGGGATCCGCGTTTTATGCAACACATATTTGAGTCTATTAAAAATGCGTTTAAAATGCTTTCTGTGGTTTTACGGTTAAATTGTTAAATTCAAATAAAATTGATTTTTGTTGGCTTACACCACGAAGCGAGTGTGTTTGAGCGTGTGTGAGTGGGCCCTGCATTCACGCGCATATTGCGAATTTTTGCTTCAATGCATAGTTGGAAAATTAAATGCAAAAAGGCTTACAACTAACCGAGCTATGCGGCACAACAAAATCATTTCCAAAATGAGGGCTACATGTGATCGAAATGTTTTCCCCGGCCGCGAATTCTTTGCCAGCGATTCATTGGCATGCGGATTAGTCGGAAACTTTCCGCTCACCTCGACCACGAACTTCAGGTAAGGTGCGTTATTATCCTGGATGATGTAAAATGGCATAGATTGTATGCTATTTCGGTAATAATTTAAGAAAAATATTCATTTAAATATGCATTCAAATATTTAACTCTATATTTAATGAGATGAATATTACTCATATTTCTGAAGTCAAAATGTAATTTGTTCGTTTCTTAAACTTAATAATATCAGAAAAAGATTTCTTTGTATTTAAATAAAATATGTTAGAAATTTATATTTTTATTTATACAACTTAGAATTGTTATACCAATGTTTACATTATTAAGGTAATAAATCAAGAATCGACCATATGCCAGATTAAACTTATGGTAGATCGTGCACCACGCTGTTCTTAGAACTGTTTCGCTCCCACCACAATATCCCTGCAGTAAAGTCCGCTACCAAGAATTATTATGCGGAATTATGTTATGTTTATTAATGTACATCACACAAGAGGAGGGAAAAATATAAACTTACTTCCTCTGGCTCTCAAGTATTAGCACATCCATAAATTGATTTGTAGAGTGCACCAAAAATTCTGAAGTCTAGGTTCTTTGCACATACTCGCTTAACTAGGATATAATGTTGGAGTCCAATCGAAATGGCAGATGGTAGGATCGAGTTGTTATTAAAAAATGATATAAACATGATATTTGTGCGATGATATTGTGTGATCTGGCATCTAGTCCAGGTGGCAAAAGGCGTAACAATTAATTTAATTATTAAAATATTATATAGATACAGTATACCTCATATTTAAATATTTTTTGACACTAAGGTGCTTTTAACATTTTTATTTCTCTTAGCTTAGGGTTCACTGTGTCTACGTTTATTATATGCGTGATTTAAGCTTGTGGCTTCTCATTTATGGCAAATATTACTGAATCTTAAGACTCTGTCTGAAAGATGTCAATGAGATGCGGCAAGTCATGGACAAATATGTTAGTTGAGCCAATGCCTGGCTGCAGATCGAGTCTGTGACTACCAACTGGAGCGATAAATGCCTCGGAAGTCATGTAAAAAGTGCCAGTCAACAGCCAACAGGGTTTGCAGTTTAGACTGGGAAATAGTGGGTGAGTAGTGGGCTTCTTCAATGAAACATGCAACGTAATTTCCATGTGGGTAACCAGCAATTTCTGGCATGTAACATTTTTCAACATCAACAACTCCAACAATATGGCGGCGCTTCCGCTTTGCAACTCGCCGTGGAACACACAAGCATCCGGGGATATGCAGCCAAGCGCAAACACTACAAGAAAAATCGCAAGTGAGGCGAATAAAATATTATTTTCTAATGCTCGAAGACACAAACAAAGAAGGCTGTAGCCGGGAGGGCAAAATGGATGGATGCTGGATGCTGAAAAAATACGAGTAGAAGAAGGCGAAACGCTGAAGTGAAATCAAGAAAAATTGTTTAGTTCTTTGGCTTCGCTCACTCGGTCTCGGCCCCGGTCCCAGTCCTGGTCTCGGGGCTGGCGGAGAATAATGGCTCGGGTGCTCTACTTGGGGCTTAATCCATCTTAGTCTAGTCACATCCACTACCAAGGATATGGCGGGGATAAGGGGATAAGGACGGGGATGACGACAACGAGGACTTTGAAATGTTGCCAGAGCTCTCCGGAGATGGAGCTCAAATGTAAACAAAAAACGAAATTATTCTGCAGCATTTGTTCGTTCGCTCGCTCGCCTTTTTTTTATATTTTTTAAAGCGTTCTCCTCCATTTTTTCCCATTTCGTTCCATTTTTTTGTGTGCTCATGCGAAAGCGCCTTAAGTTATGCTGCCATTTTTACCCACCCGCCCGCCTTCTTTCTTTTCCGCTGCTCCTATTTTGAGCAATATTTTTTGTAATAATGTTGCCTCGGAGGCGAACGCGGCTAAATGAAATGAATTGTGAAAAATGTGCTCCAACTCCGGCTTCACAGAGACCGTTTCTTGGGCTGGTTCCTCGGCTGCCCCCCCTCGGCCGGGCTTCAGTGGTTGAGCTGGCCGCTTTCGAACTCAATTACATAAGCGCTGCCGCTTGGCAGTTTGTAATTTTTTCGGCAAATGGCAAGTCACATTGCTGCTTTTCCGCCGTTCTGGCCTCGGTCCAAAATCACGTAAAATGTCAAATTGCGAAACGTCAGGGAAAATGGCGCGTTTGTTTTGTTGTCGCCGTCTTCACGTTCTCTCTCTCTCTCTCTCTCTTGTCATTCGCCTTATCTTCTATTTTAACGCTCAAGTATTTGTGCCTCTCGGTTCCCCAATTCCCAATAGCATCCGTCCAACCCATGCACCCCACACACACACCAGCCCCTCCTCAGCATTCAAAGCACACAACAAAAATGCCAACAATCCAAAGTTGAGTTTTCTTTGGAATTTCTTGGCGCTTTTTTTCCTACGTTTCCCTGGCTCCTTTAACATTTTTTCTTCGTTCTTCGCTTTTTTTTTGACATCTCTGCTGGGGAGGCAACATGCGCGCGCCACAATGACAATTGCTTATTTGTGTTTGTGTGCGGGTGTGCGTGTGTGGGTGGTGGGTAGTGGGTGGTGTGTGTATGGGGATTGGGATGGGGATTGGTGACTGCGCGGGGTGGCACTGCCACAGTTAACATGTAACTTCAGCGTCAAGTCAAACGAATGTTGTCCTCGTCCTCGTCGCCATTTTGTTTTTTGCCAATGCTTTTATACACTGAGAAAAGAGCCAGAATAAGAAGCGCTAGGCAAATAAATTTAACATATTATATTATACTGTATTAATACTAATAAAAATTATTTTTAATTCAGCCTAAAGTTTAATTCTCTTTATTTTTAAGCAGAAGCTGTAGAAATTATGATTTTAATGGTGTCTTAAAATAAATCAGAAATTAAACTTTATATTATTGTATTTTAAATCCACTTACTCTATTCGTTGGGTACCAAAAATATAATTAGGGTTTGAAATCTCTTAAAAATATGTCTAAAAGTTTGCAATAACAAGTTTAAGATACCAAATTAGGTGCACATTGAGTTTGTCTGTATAGTTATGTCTTCTTTAAGAAGGGATTTTAAAACCTTAGTGATTCTGTTAGCACTTCCGTGTATAAATTAATTTAAAGTCGAAATTACAAAAAATATAATGTTTTATTTGAAGGATTTTATATTTATGTAAACTCAATGGAAAAAGAAAGAAAAATTCTTCAATATATAGTGATAATATATATATAATTCTTCAATATATACTATTTATATAGTATACAGTGAGGGCATCTTTATTTTCGGAGCTTTTATGTGTTGAATAATATTATTTGAAATCCAGAGCATTTCTGAGTTTATCTTCAAGCTTACAAATTACTTATAAATTTACATCAATATCAAGGTAGAATTGAATAATATTATTTGAATTCCAGAGCATTTCTCTCAAAACTTACAAATTACTAATAAATTTACATCTAGACCGAGCTAGAATTTCTCTCAGTGCTCGTACTGCTGCTGCTTTTTCATGGCTTCCATGACCGTTGACTGCTGACTGCTCTCGTCTTGTCTGTGACTCTTATGGCACTGTTTTGTATGTTTGCGGAGCTGCGTTCTGCTACGCATTCCGTTGGTATTCTACCATTAATACTTGTCTACTTAACGGTAAATTACAGACATTAAACGCACGCACACACACACACTTGCCGAAAAGAGTGTGTGCGTGTGCCTGGCTGTGTATTGGTAATAAGGACGGGAGGACATCCCGCATCCCGCATCCGTTCCACTCGGATGTGCTTATTTGTTGTCAGTACGCGTCAAACATTTGAAAACATTTATTTTTGCCCCGTACGAATGCTTCAATACTCGTAAAGCTTTTGCCAGCTGACAGCTCGTCGCCAGTTGCCAGTTGCCAGTTTATTTTTTGCCATCCCTCCTCCAATTCCGGCCGGAGTTTCCCCAGTTTCCCGGAGTCCCCGTTGCTTCCCGTTCCCAGTCGTGATAAATGGGGGCCGCACTGCCTGTCGGGAAGTCCTCTATTTGTCCCCGTTCGGTGCTTTATGTGCAAGCTCTGGAACTGCTTTCGGGGGTTCCCAAAAATTCAAGAGCTACCACAATCAACGGAAAAGGCGTAAATCAAAACATAGCGTAATAAGTACTAGTTGGAATTTGTAAGTTTAATCTTAATTATAATTTTAATGATATAATATTATAGGTAAGATAGCTGTATTCTAATTGATAATGAACTTCTTAATAATAGGTTATGTATATATTTCTTATATATTTGTATCCCCAGTTTCCCAGTTCATTCCTTCTAAACTTATTACATAAAAACAAAGATTAGTTGGTGATTAGTGATAGATTAGTTACTTATTACAAATGATGTTACGAATTTAACAACGATATTCGATTGCTTGTTAAAGACTTCACTATATTTCGGTTTAAATATCACGAAAATCTTCGACTAAGCCAGAAATTGCATCATTCAATTTGGAAATTCCCCAAACCGATGTCGATGTAAAGTGTGCGCTGGCCACGTGGAAAAGGCAGCCAGATATTCTTTTTGTTTTATTTAATTCCCCCTCGGCTTTGCTCTTATGTGCGGCAAGGCCGTAGAATCAACAAAAGTAAAACAATACCAAAAATCAAACAAACAGAGCAGAACGACTGAAAGGTGATGCACGTTTCCATCTTCAGCATCCTGGCTAGAGGACCGAGCTCGGGCTCCAAGAGGACGAAAGGAGATGCGCCGAGGAGGACTTGTAAAATACTTTTGTGTAACTTTGGCTGAAAACTTTATTTTGTGTATTATATATCCTGTTAACAATATACTTCAGTGCGCTAGCCGTTGCCGTTGCCGTCGCCGTTGCTCCTGCCGCCGCCGCTGCCGCTTCAAAGGAACAACAAAGCCCAAGAGTCACTTAGCACTAGAAGGATATGCGTGTGTGGGTGTGGTGTGTGTGTGCGAGGTATGTGTGTGAGTGCGGTTTCCGTTAGCCAACAGCCTAAGTTGGTTTGTCTCACGAGCAGCAGGCAGCGCCGAATGCTTTCAGCTTTCTTTTGTTTAAAATTTGGTTTGTGTCAGCAACCACACGAACGCACACAGACCCACGCACACACAAAGCCAAATTGTTTTAAAAGAAAGTCAAAGGTCCTTGCTGGAAGTCGAAAGGGGGTGGAGGGCGAAGACGAAGTCGAAGACATGGCAAATAGGTGGCTCGGGCGGACAAAACTTTTTCAAACTAAACAAGTCATGCACATTTTTCGGCCTTGCTCCTGCTACATATGTGTGCGTCTGTTTGCTCATACGCGGTGTATGTGTGTGTGAGAGCACTTCCGTTTCCGCTGCCTGGCAATACAAGTGCAGGAGGAGGCATCGGCTAACAAATACGCTGTGTGTGTTTTCCTACACATGGGTATATGCAAATTTTTTGCCGCCTTCTTATTTTGAGGAAATTTGCATTAGTCCTGCCGGAAACTTTGCGCCAGTTTGCATATATCACTCCGAAACCATACTCGCTTCCAACGGAAACCAATAGGCAGTACTCTTGCTTATCACATCACTGGTATCGATTAAGAAATGTATTTATTCTATCCTAAAATCTCGACTGAGAAAACTTATTATCTTTATATATCAAAGAATTTGTCCAAGAGTTTTGAATTTCTTAAAATTATCTTAAAGTATTGGGCTTTATGTAAAATAAAAAGTTTTTACAGTGGTGCCCAATGTTCTGACTTAAAAGTCGTCAAATATCTCTGCCAGTACGGCCATATTTTGAGTCTTAAAAATGTAATAGGTTTTGGTAGGAAGTTAGCATCGCAGTGAAGGGAGCATCTCCACCCCCATAGAGTATGTACATAGGGATATGCTTGATCAGGGTCACCAATCGATCTGGAGTTGTCCGTCTGTCCGTTTGTGCGTCCGTCTGTGCGAATTTATGGAAAGTAGTCTCTCAGCTTTTGAGCGTTCTGAATAAAAATGAAATAATCATCTGTAATCTGTAAATTAAATTAGTTTACTTCTGAAAAAAAGAACTTTTCCTAAAGAATCTTATTATTTGTCTATTTATATTCTAAGGCTACATGATATGTATTTTATTTATTGCGATATAAATTAACTTTTAGTTCTTATTAAGAATAGTATTAATAAATTACTACACTTAAGATAAAATAACATGTATTACTTAAACCGTAACAGACCGTAATAATACGTTCATGTTTGAGCTACCTTTATTAAGGAACTCTTCTCATGTAAACTTATAAACTTATAATATAAATTAAATTTACTATTAAATTATCTAAAACATATATTAAATATATTCGGATACTTAGCATTTTGTTGTACAAGTTACACAGAGTTAATGAAGTTACAAAGACTTAACCTGATGATAAATTGCCTTTATTGCCAATAATATGACGATAATAAATTTATTAATTAGCAAAATCCGCAAAGTATAGTTCGTTTAACTAAATTGACAAAAAAAACCCTTGGTACCTGGGCTTACTCGGCTTAAAGCATCCCCTCTTAAGTATGCCGGAGATGCTTTCGCTCTGAGGAGCAAACACAAATCACTGAACGGGGCAGCCGGCAAAGGGCCATAAATACCAAATTGACACTATTACACGGCCATTCACAGGACCGCCCCGTGGAATCCTCCCCGTCCGCCGTACGTATCCTTCTTACCTGCATGGTCGCTTTCTCGCAGCCGGCAAACGCGTGGCCGCCTTAATGGACACCTTCCAGATTAATTGCTGCCGGCGACGACGCTTTAACGACACCGACGACCACATGAACCGCAAAAAGAACAAAGCATTAAGCTTCGACCTGGCCGAATGGGGAAAGGGGAAGGTCGTGTGTTTAACCAGTCAAAGTCACGTGTCAAATAAAATGTCAACAAAACAATTGAGTTATTTATTTGGGCATCAGGGCGCCGGGGGCGGCAGGGCGTTTAATTTCGGCCGCCCACCGGAGCCCGAGGAGCGTGTGCCGGGTATTTAAAAATCCATTGGCGGTCATCCGACTAAGCCGAGAGTTACTTTGTCAGTCCTGAGGCTCAAGTGTTGAGTTCATTGCAATGCAAGGCGTTCGGCTATTTTTGATTCGGTCCCAGTCCCCTTTTGCACTGAGAGAAACGCTCGAATTTACGCAAATGTTTGTAAATACTAATTGAGAGGAATAAAAAGATTAATAAAGATAGCTGCCTATAAAAAATATATAGGAATATGCAAATCAAAACAATAGTTATTGTTATAATACGGCGTACGATTTATATTATTAAAATTTATAATATATTTATATATATATTATATATTTTAAAACCGATTAAAAAATTATATATATTTAATTAAATATGCATTTTTTATAGTTCGGACTTGTGTGAATACGACTAAAAGCTAAAAGCTCAATAATTAAGTAGCTTTTGTTTTAATTAGTAAAATAAAACGTTCGGTAAACGTAGAATACTTTGTTTGTTTGTTTGTTTAAGAAGTAAATTTCATTATTTAATACATCAGTGAATACACCGTTTATAATAATAATAGCAAAGTCATAAACAAAATTGATTTAGTTAAGGTTATATGAATTTTAAATTACAAATACTCTGTCTGATAGAGCAGCATTCCCCAAATTAATTATTCATAATGCGAAGCATTTTTTCCGTGTGCATTTGGGCCTCGAGGTTTGCCCAATTGACACGTGCCACATCGTCGAGGATGTGCTCGCCACGGTATCCTTGTGGGCTGCTGCTGCTAAATGATTTTCTAGTTGCCAGGCAGCAGGAGCCGCAGCCGGGATTAGCCGATGACGGGAGTGACGCTCGGGGTCCTGGGACGGGTAATGCCCTAAGCCGAGATGCTCAATTGAAACGAAAATGATATTTGCTCAGGCCCGGCCGCTGGCTGTGAGTCCTGCGAGCATCCTTTTCGGGGCTCGCTGCTAAGCAAATACAAATAAAGACCTTTGATGTGAATTTATTGGCAATCGCCGGCAATGAGGATGTGTGGCGGGGCGTGGCAGCAGCAGCAGCGAAGGGTGGGTGGACTGGGTAAGGGCGTGAGAAACATCGCCGGGAAATTTGCACAACAAATGTTTATGAATTTTGCGGCACGGATAAATGCATAAATAATGCATGTGCGCTCGGTCACTGAATACGAAAGGCCAAGTGCAAATGCCTCATGCATTTATATGCGCATAAATAAATGTTAAACATTCTATTCTTTGTGTTTCTTCACATTGCAATGCTTTTTCATTTAAAGTGCCCTGTGTCTGGGCCATAAAACCTCAAAGTCACTCGCCGCTCGCCACGTGGAAATTATGAGAAGGACAACGTCATAAAGTGAGATATGGCTTTCTCGGAGCTCGATATTCGGAACTCCTTCCTCCCGGCGGCATAAATTATGTAAATGCACGGAAAGCTGTCTCAATCCGGCGTCCCCAATCCCGAGCCTCGTACTATTAGTGCAAGTCCATGGGTCCCCGGGTCCATTAGGCTTACCACACGCGCCACCCAGAAAACCTGACCCTCACTACTACATCGCAGCACCCGAAAGCCTCCTCCTCCTTCTCCATCGCTGCTCCTGAAATTTCGACAACATGTTGCGGCCCGGACAAAAAAGGTCAACATTTTACGGTTGATTAAAGTGCGCCAGGCTGCTCCGGCTCTGGCTCCGGCTCCGTCTCCGGATTCGGATTCACATCCGAAGCTCGAAGCTCGAAGCGATTTCGGGCGCCCAAATTGCTGAAATATTTAATGAAGTGCATAAAAATAATTTGTACAAATATTTCATGCATTTCGGTTGAGAAATATTAAGCATGCACGAGTATTTCGGTTTGTGCTGCCCCCAATATTTTTGTCAAATATTTTTTTGCGCAATTTATTTGTAAAACCGCCGATGGGCAATTTGCGCATATTTGTTAATGGAAATTGTTTAAATGGCCCGAAGTATTTGCCCAAATAGACTGCTGTTGCCAAGTTCGGTCGGATCCCGCGGCGAGTTCGCCGTAATTGAGCGAGGGGCAAAAAGGGAGGCACAAAAGGTCAACTTTTCCATGCACCCACATCCCTGCACCGCCTTCCAGACTGCGAGTCCATTTAAATGTGCCACACAACTCCAGCTTATCCCGACCCCCCACGTCGACTTTGGGTCCCTTTATTAGAGCAAAGAATATTTCAATTATTCGCCGGGCTAAGCCTGGCCGGACTTAGCAAGGTGTTAATTTGGCTAATTTCACTGCGGCCTCGAATATTTCGAATTATTTTATATAAAACAATTTGCGACCAAAGGGCTGTATGTCGGCTCCACTCACTGCGGTATTTATACATTTTTATGCTCAGTTGTCTAGACTCTAGACAACTGGAGGGCGTAATTTAGCCAAACTTAACTTGGTCAAGGTTTGAGTTTAATGAGGGTTTAGTTAACTTGAAGTTTTAGCGGCTGGATTTAACAGATATAAGCCGAGAATAGACTATATTCTTTTAAGTTTTAACTAGAACACTAGGAATATAATATAATAATTCCAAGAAGGTACAAAAGTGAAACAGTCTGTTCCGCTTTCACCATGAAATCTCTTCATTAATCTTCGCTACCGAAAGTGGAGTCTCGATTTAGATCTTGAGTTATTTATAAAGATCAGTTAACAATATTCGTTTTTATTATAAGTTTGTCTTCTACATATTTCAAACTAAGACCCGAAAAAATGATGTCATCAAAATAAAGTTCAGTTTTAAAAGAAAATGTTTAATTTAGATTTAGTTATAAGTCCCCTTTAAAGATAGTGAAAAAGACTTTTCTTATAAACATTTAGTTTCAAATGGGAAAGAACTTGATACTAAAGAGAAAATGCATTTGATCCCTCTTTCCTTGTTTTTATGATAGTTTTAAGACACTTAGAGCTCGAATTCGATTAAGAAATATCCTCCGGACAAGAAACTATTATTAAAACAAAAATTTCTGTAAATTATCTATAACTATATTACTAAAATCACTTCTACGAAGGTAGAATCTTTGTAAAAAATAAATCAATACTCAGTATGTAAGATTAAAACTTATTAAAGGAATTGTGTATTAAAAAGTAATTTACAACATTTATTTTCGGAATCTGACAGTTGTATTTTAGGTACTTAAAGTATTAAAATAAAACTCACTTGTACAATTTCTTCATAGCTTTTTGCTATTGTTTAGATTTGTATTTTTAATTTCAAGCTGTCTTTTTTTCGTCAACAAACTACAAGTTTAACCAACTTTTTCCTCTTTATTTGCTTTTGTTCAATCGCATTGGCAATTGTGATCGGCTTTTTGCTCATTACTATTCCGCTGGTGACAGATTGCCTGCTTTCAGCCAGAGTTTCGTCCTGCTGCCCGTGTCCCTGCCCTCGTCTCGTCCTCCTTCCCGATCCGCAGTGGCACAGCCACCCCGAAGTCCGACGATGGGTGGTTGCAGGCCGCATCGTAAAAAGCGTAACGCATAAATGACGAGGCTGTTTCCAGCGGAACAGTGCGGAACGGAGCTGTAAGGACACGTTCGGGGGCGGTCGATGAGGCTGCAACAAGGAAGGCAGAGCAGAGCGGAGCGAAGCGGCTAGCAGATTGTTGGACAAGTGGCGCCCTTGTTTTGCGGAAAGTGTTGTTTCCTTTTTTGCCGGCGAGATTTTATGGCGCAGAAAATTGAATGATTGATCGCAAAAATAGGCGCAACTAATTAATTTTCGACCCTGCCAGCTTGGGGTGTCAGCGTTTCGGAGGGGGCGTGGCCGCATCGATGTCGTCGTCAAACCGGTGGCCACCTGCAAACAGGACCTTCCCCTTTACTTTTATTTTTTTAAGTAGGAATACAGGGAGGAGGAGGAGAAGGAGGTTCGGCCTTTGCAGAACATTTCATTTGCATAATTTGCAACTTAATTTAAGCGACTTCAGCGGGTTATATGGGATAGTAGTGTATCCTGGGGATTTTCACACGTGTGCCACATTTTTTGAGCCTTGGGCTTGCCACGCCCTTCAGCCAACCGCAATGCCACTTTTTGCGGCTCACTTCGTTTTTGTCATTAACTTGCGGCGACGATATCCCCTTCTATTTCCCGCCCCGCCACGTGGAGATGATTTAACTCCGAGTCAAGATTGTAGTTTCCAGCCAGTCACATGCCGACTAATTTATTCATGACATCATCATTAAGACGTCTTGCCAGCCGAATCCTTTGAAGCTCGCTTCTCCGCCGCTCACCTCGTGTTTACCTAATCGGAGCAGCCTCTGCCAGTTTCCGTTTGCTCTTATTTATGTTTACTTTGCGTCGAGCCAAGGCAACTACTTTGTTTACGTTGGCTTCCTTCGAGCGGAGAGGCTGCTTTTGGGCGCCTAGAGTGTCCTTAGTGGAGCATCCTTATCCGCCTCGCCCGGCCGTGCCGTTCCGTTCTCCGTCCTGGGGTCTTCCATGAATTTTAATAAGTGTAGCATTTCGAAACGTGTGGGTTTCGTCCTTTGACTTGTAAAGTTGGATTCGCTTTGGGTTTAACTCCTTAGCATCTACCTGAACTGACAATAAAGAGTGCGGTTATTCATATAAGCTAAGCTCATTCGTATTTTCTGGCACAAATTTAGCATGTCTGTATAACATCTTAATTGTGACAATCAAAACTTGCCTAAAACAATATCGGTAGAAAGAGGTTTGTTATTGACTTTTCTTTTTATAAAAAACTTGTATTCTGTATAAGTTGGTACTTTCTTCGTTGATACAAAGAGAATGGATTTAATTATAATCCTACTCCCATTTCCTATTCTTCTAGAAAGTCTCTATTTCGACATCAATCTGTGAACTTTAAGCTTCGATTAATGAAAATTGGACCCCATTAGCGTTCGATTTGCAACTGGCAAACCGTTTTAATATCCTACCCACAACCGCTAGACGAATGGCTGGCCAGCAATTGCCGTGTCCTTTGACATCCTGCGACTGCAACAGCAGCTGCAGCTGCATCTGCACTAACCGAATCTGAAGTCGAGCTGGTAATTAACTTTGCAACACTTGCAGTGGCGATAACCGTGACGATGGTAATGGCAGTGGCCATGAAATGGAACCTGGCCCGCACGCAGCATGCAGCTTTTTGTGGCGGTCGTGGCAGGAGCAAATATGTGTGTGTCCTTGTCAGCCGGCCGGTGGTCAAACGATGAAATGTCAACAATGGCTAACGCTACGAATTCCCTTGCTCCCGCTGACGTCATGCGTGCACTTCATCACCGCTGGCAGTCACGACTTCCGACCAGAGTGCAGAGTCCCGGAGTCCAGAGTCCGGACTCCAGAGTCCACCACAGTCCCAGGGCGAGTCACAAAAAGGCGCAAATTTACATTTACATTGACTGAATGATGGCGATGGGCTGGGCAGCCGTGGAACATGTCCTCCACACAGAGTCTGATTGATTTCTAGTGCGTGTGCCATGCACTGGAAAAAGTATCATTTGCGTTTCTTGAATTTTATTAAGGAATTTTCTAGTTTGGAGCATCAACAAAATTTTCATATATATAATATTTACCAAAATTTGTCACCAAATGTATTTATTTTGAATATAAACTTTTAAGCAAATAATGTATAATACTTTCAAATAAAATAATAGTAAAAAAAATAAAATAAAAGTACTTAAAAACTTTCATTTTTTCGCTTATAGTTTTCAATGAAATAGTATACACTAATAATGGTTATATTTTGTTTATGAAATTTCGTGTAAGGCGCTTACTAATAACCTAGGTTGAAGTAGTTGATCGGGCAAATGTTTCTGTTTCATTATTTGGGGACTGTGGGGTCTAGATTATAATCTTTCCTAATTTAATATAAAAATATATTAAAAATAATTATTTTTTCAATATTTTCCAATTAATGTTTGAATTAAGATTACGTTATCATAGGGATGGGGGTTCTATCTATGATTTCTTTTGATTATATAGGGTGGGGGTACGGTGGGGATATGGACCGATAAATAAATATTAAATTCACTTAAAAGCGTGTTCAGAACTGTGCTACAAAACTTTACATCATAAAAAATTAGTTCAATTCAAAGTTGTATATAAAACATTGCATTTTATACTTTTTGACAAATTTTTAATTGATTACAAAACACTCCAATAATGTTGTTTTCTTCAAATTTTAAAAATTACAAATATATAATTGCATTTATATATTTTTCGATATTTCATATGTAATATATATTGTTTATTATATTATATAACAAAAATACCTTTAAGGGAGATCCGATTCTACATGCAATCTGGTTTTGCATATTTTCTTTGTGTGTAGATCGCTTGTACGTATATCCTTTTTGATGGCCGGCAACGAGTCTTGCGTAAAAACCACGAAACATATTTGGTTTGTCATTGGACGCAGTGAAGCGTCCACTAAGTGGACATGGGGGGGAGGCACCAGGGGGCGGGAGTGGCCAGGGGGCTGCTGACTGGATGCGGGCCTTCTGTGATGCCGAAATGTAGCCAGACATATTGACATGGAACGCTTGGCTGTATGTGTGCGTGTGTGTTTCTTTACATGTCCGTACGTGCATGACAAGTGGAGCCTCAATTGGTTGTCCTGCCAAGCACTCACAAGGACACACACACACACTTCCGTAGTGGAAGCCATCGCCGCTTAACTGCTTTTCCACCGAAGCCATGTTGATTTTTTCACTGGCTTCTGTTCAGTTCGTTTCGTTTCGCTTCGTGCCGTTGTTTGTGTCATTTGCCTGCCATGCGGTCGTACGAGTGCTTTCGCATCTGTATGCCAACGGATCCTGTGTAGCCTGTATGTGTGCCTCCTCATATCCTTGTGTGCATGCATGTGGTGTGCATGCAATGTCCTTGTGCAAACTTCCCGCACTTTGTCGTCGTCGTTTTCGTTTCCCTCGCTGCTTGTCGTTGGTCTTTTATCGTTTCCTTGTCGTACTCGCCCATTCTGTCTTTTGTATATCCATATCCATATCCTTTTTTTCTTTTCTTTTTTTTTTGTTTATTTGATTGCTTGGCTGTCTTATTTTTGATACGGCTGCGCGAGTAGTTTCGCTGGTTTTTTCATGTGTCCATCCGTTAAGTTAGTTTTCTGTTTTTAAAAGCTGTTTTGGAATATGTGGTATCAAGAACTCTAACATGGCATTGGGAGGCATCTGGACATTTTAAGTATTTTCACCATTTAGAGACTTGCACGAATTGTTGTGGCTCTCAATAGAGCTAGAATCAGGCCTACCTAGCATCAGGCATAGAATTTAGAATGCTGGTATGGTCATTCATATATGCCATGTTGATACTGGTGCGTATATGAATAATGCTGGGGATTGCTATAGTTCCCAGGATCGTAGAGCGGGTATTAATAGATGGCTAATGGAGAAATAAAACGTGACCGCCCGGAATATAGGGGCGGCGCACTATTAGGACCGACTTAAAATTGTTCAATGCTTGACGGACTGTCAGAATTTACGAATACGGAATGCCCCAAGATCTTGCCGAAGTTAAGTTATAGGATTGACCTTCCTACTTTATTATAGCCTATAGCTTCCAAAAATAGTTAATGCGATCTTTCATGTATGCTTCCTGAACATTGCACATGAGAGTAAAAGTAGTTGATGCGAAATGGATCGTTGATGCAGATGCGACAACTGTAAAAATTCGCTTTTAGAAGATTTCTAACAAATGGCATATAAAATCAAAAAATATATTTCTTCATACCATATTAGTGAAAAGTTTTAACCGTCATACAGTTAATTTAATTAGCTGAATTATTTTTAAATCAAGAGTAGTGTTGTTGGTATCATTAAAAGCGGCTAAATCTGTTTAAAATTACCCAAAACTAATTTATTTGTTCTATTCGATTGTACTATGTATAGTGGAATTTTTTTATCAAACAGATGTGGTAAGGTAGTTTTATCTTGAGAGCTTAAAATGGTACTTAAAATCACAAACGCCATTACACAAAGTTCCTTATAGATGTGATACATATTAAATTCTATCGTGCATAATGCATAATGCATTTTATTTATTTTCCCATCGCGGTTCCCCCTATGCCAACTTCATTTTCCCACATCCGCGATGACAGGGCACTTGTTCTCAAGGACCTCGAGGACTACACATGTTAGCCCCGCGCAACTTGAACTCGTGATTAGCTCTCTGCATTTTTTATCGCTGCGATCAGCATCGACATCGCCATCAGCCCATCACCGTCAAGTGCCGTGCCATCGAGTGCCGGGCATCCGTATCCGTACCCGTATCTGTATCTGTGTCTGCATTTGTTTCTGTTTCAGTCGCTCAGGATCCGGATCCGTATCTGTAAGCGATATCTGTCAATAAAAAAAACTCCCATGAGCACACACACTCGAAGCGTGGCAGCGCGTGTCGCTACTTAATTGTTAAACATTTTGTAACATTTCGCCGAGATTAGCATCGCAAAAAGCGAGAAGCCGCGAGGGGAGTTTGCCAGTCAAAGGGACTTCGGAACGGGGTGTGGTCCTCGCAAGTCAAACAGGTCCTCCTTACAAAGGGAATGCGAGTGGGAATGGGACGAGTGTCGGAACTGGGACTTGGCTGAGGATCCCAATCCCCTGCCGCGGGTAGTTTGTTTGTTGCTGTTGCGATTGTGATGCGCGGATAATCTCCAGCGAGGCACGTGAGCGCTGTTTATTTGTTTATTTCCTTGCCAGCCAGGCAGCCAGCTATCCAGTCGGCGCCTCTTCACTCCGCGATTCCACTTCTCCGCGAAGGTGTAATATGTTAAAGGCAACAACGGACAACGAGGAGCGCGTGCTCCGGACACGCGGCACAGATTTTTCACATGGATAAGCTTTCCGCCTTTGCCATTGCACAATTTCCCGATTCTTGTAGCCCAATCGGGGGTCAAAACTTTGCGGCACAGTGAAATTGGCTAAAATTGAATCTGTGAGGGCAAACACAGTGGGCACTCGATCTCAACAAGGAATTTGGGGGAACACAAAGGATTTCGCCAAAACAATCAGTTTATTTAAGATTGAGATAGACACTTATTAGTACACCAGATGGTACTATTAAGCTCTATATATTATGAAGTATTGATTAAACCTCAGGTTATAGGGGAAATTATATTCTCCTAACAAATTAATAAAATACAAGAAATTAATCTAACTTCGGCTTCTGTTATTAGAGTTCAAACAAAATGAACCATTGATTAGATTAATGTTGACGTTTTTCATTATGCATTTCTTCGGTAGTCCTTTTTAGGGACCTTGTGGAAATCTTCCATAATTCAGAAATCACTAAAACACTTTATCTCGGAGTAGATTAAGATATGTACAAAAACACCAAAGATAGTATTGTAATTGTTTTTTTTTTTTTTTCAAATACTTTTGTAATCATTTCTATGATATGGTATGTATATGTATATTACTTTTGACTAAGCTTAGAATACACTGGCAGGGTATAACTATACGAATTGTCATAGAAGCCACAGGGGTTTTAAAATCCCTTAAATATTAATCTTTAAGTATGCAACAATATGTTTGTATCAGATTATATTATATTTTATGACTATGTAATAGCATAGTTATGGGACTCCTATTTAGGGGATTTCAAAATCCTAATCACTTTTCAAGCATTTCCGAAAACTTGAAACTGGTCTTGTCATGTGGTAGAGATGTTATTTTAATTGGCATGTTTTAAAAACTGTCTTTATAAGTATAACAAAAAAAAAAACTAGTAATAAATACGTTGAAGTGGCACCAAGTTAAAGCCAGAATTTACGTTATCCTTCGCCGATAACCTCCACTGTGGTGGAAACGTTCTCGGTTTCCTTCGCCCTCATTTGGCTGGTCGTCATTCTGTTAAACCTTCTGGCATGTCCCCATGACCATTACTGTGTTGTTTCTGTGGATATATGCCATGGGTGTGTATGTGGCCACTATGGCTGCCCTTTTTTCCCTTCTAATATTTTTGGCGACTGGTGCCGCTTTTTGCGCAGCCATTTTGTGTCGGATCCCCTTCGGTTATCCTGCCATCCTGCCAGCCTGCGCCCCTACAGGCCCTCCCTACATTGGCACTCGACTCGGATCGAGTCGCTAGCATTTTTCGCTGGCATCGCATTTTTGCTCTGCTCCTTTTGCCACTATCCTGGCGCTGCCAAAAACCATATCCTGTGCGCTATTTGCTTTCCTCGATTTCTATTTGCGCCCAGGGCGCTCGTGTGTGTGTGTGTGTGTTAGCCAGTAGTGTGCAGTGTGTACTGTGTGTTGTGTGTGCTGGAGTATTTCTAAGTATGCCGAGCATGTAGCTTTTGGTATTTATGACTATTGTCGGAAAGCAAATATTTGTCTGCAGCGCATAAAAACAACAGTTAAACGAACGGGCTACGTATACGGAATATGGATATATATGAGATGAGATATATATGAGATATGAGATGGATCCTGGCTGTAAGCGTGTGTGTGTTGGCCATGTATTCGCACTCGTAGCCGTATTCCTATTTTTTCTGGTCTTTCTGCCGTTCTCGGTGGGAATAATAAAAACAACTGCAACAACCACAGCGAGTGCTACACGAACAGCTGAAAACTACTGCCGAAAGTGACGTTGCTTTGGTATTTTCCTTCCTTTTTTATTGTTTATTCACTCTTGGTCAGTATTTTTATGCTCCTGCATTTTTATGCTGACCTCAAGCTGGCTTGGCTCCCATAAAAGCTGCCTGGCCATTGGCCATATATGAGCTTGGCCTGCAGACTGCTTGGAAGGGGCGGCGATTATACCAAGATTGGTTGGTCAGTTCTCCGGGCTATTGGGTTTCCAAAGGCCGGGAATGTGGCGACCCCAAGTAACGTCTTGGGGGAAAATATATTCCTCAGAAACCTGTCAAATCGAGTTTATTTACTATTAATTAAGGTATTACTTTCCAAGCTCACTTACGCTTTGGCTGAAATATATATTTTTAATTGGTTTCTCAGCCATCTCCTTTTGACCCAAAGTTCAAATTTTAATGCTTAATAATTGTAAAAACATATGAAATTCATTGCTAGTTAAGAATTTATTTATAAATATAAATATATGTATATAACTAGGATAGTCTATATTTATAAATAGAAAGATTTATATATGATATCCAGTTTAACTCCTAAATTCAACAGTGCATTTTGTGCAGAAGCCTTTTTAAAATTTTAATTTAATTGATGAAATATTATGAATACAAAATTACAGATTATTCTACTTTGTTGCTATTAAAAGAAGTGTTTCACAAATTTTTAAATTATATTTTCTTTGTGCTGAAGATATTAAAGTTACATTTAATTTACTTATCCCTTAACTCTCAAATAACGGGACATATTAGCAACCGTTTTTAAATAATAAACTGAGCCAGGAAGGAACCTAACCTCTGGACGCAGAAGTTTCTATTCCCTTGCAGTTATAAAAATTAGTAAATATGAAGAAAAATGCTTATATTTGAAAAAAAAAATCAATGGAACAAAGGAAAAACCTTTTTATGCAAGCCATAAGATATAGTGATCTAACTGCGATAGACTATCTGCAAAGATTTATTCAAATAACTCCAAAACTTACAACTTCTGTAATTACTTTACCCGTTTGAAAGCGTATAAAAATTACCCTTAAATCTCGGATTAACCATCAATTTATAAATGGGATTAGCTTAAATTCCGTAAATCCACATAGACAATGAGTAAGTGTAGTTTTCCCACAACTTTCATGGGCACAGCTCATGCCACCCAGGGTTACTCGGTTGGTTTTTGAGAGCCAGCACTCTCGGGGCCCTACCTCATTGAATGCGCACTAAACAAACCTCGAAATCGTTCCCATGGGCCCAGTATCACACACATATTCGGGGACAGATTGAAATGACAACTTTTAGTATCGGAGATTGGCCATGAAGTACGGTTAACGACTGGGCGGGCACAGATGCGAGTCCGCGTCGGAGTCGTCATCCGGACGAAGGCAATTTGTGTAAATATTGAAACGTTTGCGCCGAGCGCCGAAATCAGAGAAATCAGAGATTGTGCGGCTGATTGGAGTTGGCAAACGGATGGAGGAATCAGGGGGATGTGCTTCGACAAAAAAGGGCTCTGTGTCCTGTTTGCCTGAGAGCAATATAAACTATTTGCCAGGACTCGCATTGTGGGCCTCGAATCGTGGGAGATTTTACCACCCCAGCAAGAGATAGCTTCTTCCGCTAATAAGCTAAATTCACACCAATTGGGGATGAGTGACTAATGACTGACCACTGACCCAAGAAATGCGCAAAATTCAAATATTTTTCAAATTAAACTTGAAAACACTTTGTCTGCTCGGTCTCTCATTCGGTGCTCGCCCAATTTGTTGTTCTCCGTCGTTTTTGGCAAAAACGCTCTTTACACTTGACTTCAAATCGCTCAAAGGACGCGTTTTATGCGTTTGCGTTTTGGCCAGGGCCCAGAAAAAAAAAAATCATCTGTAGGGCAAAGACAGGGAGCGCGCAGCAAGAGGAGATTTCGGCGGGGGTTACGCATCAAAGCGCCCGTATGAAAAATGGCCAAAGCGCGATACGCCAAATTGAAAGCAAGAAAAATATGGCTGAAATGTTGCTTTTTCAAACGGCCAACTGGCTGTCCATGGCCATGATGATGCTGCTCCTCCTGCCACCGCTGGGGAGGCGCACAGTGGGAGTCGGGAACTGAGAGCTGGGAGATGAGAGATGGTGACGATGATGGCGATGATGCCCAGCCTGCAACTGATGATGGCGCCCTGCCAATGATGAATGCGCCCAAAGCCCGTTCGCGCTCACATTCCGCGTTCTGAACGCAAATGAAATTGGAAAATGTTCTGGCAAGCAAAAAGAAAATTCTACCGAACTAGTGGCGGAGGAAAGGGAATCGGCTTTCCGGGGGTAGGGGTTGGGGTTAGGGGCAAAGCGCTGGATCGGCGACTAGCAAAATGAAAAATAGTCAAGCAGAAGCAGCACGCAAACAATTTGCGGGGCCATCGATGCTGCGTGGCACAGTGCACTAGATATTACGGAAATTATTACAATTTATTAAGTTGTTATCAACGTTTTTTAATAATTAAATTTAACTACCTTTTACTTAAATTTTTGGTATGAAACCAAGGTTATAATTGAGAAGCTCCAGGGATGTTAATATAATAGTTTATTATAATAGGAATAATATATCAAACATTTTTAAAATTAATATTAGTAATGAGTTAGAATAATATAATGAGTGCAAACTTAATATTAACTTAACTAGACTTAATATTTACCTCTAAAATAAAGCATTTATTAAAGAGTTTTTATTAAATATTTTTTATTAATATTATTAAAATAATTTTTAAAATTGCTGACTGATTTTACATGGGTTTTTTACAATGTCAAATATTATATAAAACTTCTTTATAAATAGTTTAAGGTAATTTTAAAATAAGTTTACCGATAAAATACACGTACACAATAATATTTATAATATTTATATACATATATATAATATTTATATAATAAACAATTGTATTTCACAATATACAATTCGTACATTCCTACTAATTTTCCAAATAGTCTTCTTTTCAGATTGTATATATGCCCTATGGGACCAATATATGTTATAGCTATAGCCACTATTTTTGATCATATCTACTCCAGATATGACCATTTTTAATGTTTCTTATATTATATTTAATGACTTAAAATAACAGTTCTAATTTTATAAAAATCTGACTAGGAAAACGGAGCTCAGCTTTAATTTTAGTTTGCCGCACCACGTAAACCTATTTCATATCAAATTGTAACGATATGTCCTCAATAATCTTAAACGTAGATAGCCAAAACATTGATCTTAACCAACTCAGTATTATTAGTATATCTCCTCGCATTCTTTGACTACACTTTCTCCTATTCCGCCTACGAACAAGCCTAACAAGCACGTGCTTGGTGACCACTTGAGTGTACTGATCGTAGCGCAACAATAAAAATTAATACTTATGCCATATGAATAATTAGAAAACAATTACCAAATATTATAAATATATAATATTTTTTAGTCATAGTCATGTTTTGGTCAAATTGCAAACAGCAAAGTATACAAACTTTGGGTTTTCTTCTTTCATCATAGTTTTAAGTTCGGTGAAGATCGATTTGTTATAAGTATATATAGATCATCGATGTAAAGCACAAAAGTAAATTTATAATCTACTCCTAACGATTAGTAATAAATAAAATGTCACCCTTCGAATCACAGTGCCAGCCGCTTTTTTGACGCTGGCCATTTGGAAATATAAGTTTTATGGCTTTATGCTGGCCGGCTCTAAACACGCATATGAAAGGCGCGTTGCTCCTGGCTCCAAGCGCCATCCCCAAATCCCAGCCGCCAAGTCCAACTGGCCCCGCCCCCCGACCTTTGGCAGCCCCCAAAATCTGGAAATCTCCGGCGTAGCCAGGCACTGGCAGCTGAGCAATTTATTGCCGCTCCAGCGCACGCCAAATGAATATTGGTTTCGGTTTGGCCAACTGGGGCTTCTATTTGATTTTGGCTTTAGCGTATTGCCAATATTTGTATTTGTCTTTGGCGCTTGTCGCTGCCCAAAACTTCAAAGTATCATTTTCATTTTGACAGGCAGGATGGGAGGTTTGCCAGTCGACAAGGACGACGGGCCACAGGCGTTTAAATATTTGAGAAAATCGGGGGGAACCACCAGTCGGGGCTCGTCAGCAGGGGAGTAGGGGTAGTCGGGATTGGCCACAGAGCCGAGTCCACAGAATTCACAAATTTCACACCCTCTCACGGCTGTTGTTTGTTTTTGCACTGGAATGCAGATCGAATGTGATTGCCATTCGCAAAGTCGTTATTCCCAACATCATTAAAAGCGAGTCACGGCTTTGCATAAACATCGCGTCCGAGGAGTGCAGGGAACTGAACCCGCTGAATGTCCGATTATAAACAAAGCCTGGGACCAAAATCCAAAGACAAATAAACCACAACGGCCAATAATAAACTGGGCCTGAGTGGGAGTCATCGCAGGACTGGATGTGGACTTGGATTTGGACTGGACTTGCATGAGAGCCCGAGGAGGCCGGGCTAAGGGGCAACAACAAACAGCTCTGAAATTGACATTGAACAAACAGGGATTATTACTCGGAATGCTCAAGGAGCCGAAAGACAGACGATATTCAAAACTAAATTGAGCACATGCTGCGCCACTTCACCGATCCGACCCGACCCGACCGGCCTCCCCACTCGAGTGTCGAGTCTCGAGTCCATTTTTGGACTCGCTCGCAGTCGGAAAATCCCAGAGCTGCGGCTGCTGCGCGTCCTGCATGTCCTGCTCATGTGTCGGGCGAGACAGCATGTCTGTCAGAGCCTGCTTGTGTCGGCAATGCGTGCGGAATTGAGACTGGGAGCCAGGAGGCTGGAGACGGAGACGGTCTCTTGTTGACACAGATCGGCACACCAGGCACAAAGTTATTGGGTTGAGCTACACGGCAAGAAAAGCATTCTGAAACTTAGAAAACATAATCCTAAATAAAATACCTATTGATTTTCATAGAAGTTAAGGGATTTCCATTTAATTCAACTACTTAGCGGGCGATGATAAAAAAAAAAGAATAAATTAATAATATATCTAACGAAAGGTACCAGAAAGCATGCCAGTAAAAATATACCCATTACTTATATCAATAACACACTGGGAAAACACTCTGGGCACATCCCTTTCAATATAAATATTAATCAAATAATACCGCACTCCTTTGCCGAGTGTACTTGAGCTGCAGCGAGTCGAGAGCAAAATCTAAACATCTGCAAAATTACGCGCATAAATCCTTTAACACTTTTCCTTCTTCCTGGACACTAGACAAGCCGTAGTTGGGGTTGCATTTGCCACGCGGGGCATCGTCAAATTAGCCCACTTTACGGTCGGCCCTGCTGCGAGGCCTCCGCTCCCTCCCTGTCCTTGCTGTGGACTACTCTCATTCCTCATAGCGGGTGCAGTGCAGCATTCCTTCTGCCCATTGTTTACGCACGTCATATTTCGTGGGCGGAGAAGGTGCACAGGAAGAAACTACCATAGAAGTTGAGTTTACAATATTTCGAATGATTCTGGCTAGTTTTAATATTTCTTTTAGCATTGTTTATAATTATTTGAATTCATTTTTCAGTCGGATTTTTTTATTGGCTTCTTCTTGTTGAAATACGCTTTATAGCTTAAGAAATTAAGGGTTCCTAAAGCAATTATTTACGCAAAAATTATTCAATATATTCATTCAAGATTCAATTTAACCCGCTTAAAATGATATTATCCTTTAATGCCAAATTATAAAATGTATTTATATTATTTCTCTGATATTTGTTGACATGTTTTTCTGGTGTGTATGGAACGCGTGTTGCGTTGACAGTTTGCTGCCTCTTTCTACGCCCCAGCAGCTGCAGCAGTTCCTTCTTGGATCCTTCGGAATCTGAGACTGAGTGCCGATCGCCGAGTCCCGTTGCCCGGCTGCCAAAACAAACAATGACACCTCCGCTCGCTGCATCTGGGCAACTTCCACTTGACTGGCCGCCAATAGACGACTCGAGTCGAGTTAGAGTAAATGTTTCCACCTAATGACCCCTATCCCAGCGCCAGGATGGTGGTCCTGGTCCCAAGGCACATTTTCAAGCCGTCTTCGGCGGCTCCTTCGCCTGGGTTTCTTTCTTGCCACTTACCACATGCCACTTACCACTTTCCAATGCCAATGTCTGTGCCTCATGCCTCCTTAGCGCGCTTATCATGCTCAAATGGTAATTGAAGGGCCATACAGAAACTATTTATCCCGAGGCTGCCGAGCGTGCTCATGTTGTTGCTGTTGTGGTTATTCAATATTACTTCGTCCTCGGCCATTGACAAGGGCTGAAAGGGAGCGGCGGTCTCATAGACAATGGATGCATTGAACCCGAACCCGAATCGGAATCACAATCTGAATGGCAAGCCATCCGAGGAGAGGGACCCCGAGCGCAGCTACCCTTTGCCGCTTGTTTTCCTTTTCTCCTCCGGTGTTTTATTAAATTTGTTTCCAGTGGCCCGGACTCATCCTGTCTGCCTGCCAGCCAGCCCTTTCTGTTCCTGTTTGCCAACGAGTTTTATGACAATTTCCACTTTTTGCCATTGTCGATTTGATTTTATTACCGTTCCTCTCTCTCCCGGTTTTGTCTGTCGGCGGCTTCGAACTTATCGACTGTGTGATGTTGTCATCATTATGCCGATTACCGGATGGGTTTTCGGCTCTGCCCGGCCCTGCCAAGGTTAATTGAATTTTCGCTTTTGTGCGCTTCACTGTTGCTATCTGGCCGATATGACCGGAAAATAACTACCTATCTTTATGGGGCCTGTAAACCATAATTTCGCCACAGCAGTGGCCAGGACACTAGTGCCTGACGCCCATCCATTAACCTTATCGACCAGATTCCCCCGCCGACGCCTTTACGGCGAAGGATTAATTATGCACGCGCCTCCGAATTGCTGTCGATTGCCGTCATAAAGTCAGTCAGTCAGTCGGCCAGGCGCAGGTGGACTTTGGCCGGAAAAAAGTAGGTGGATGACTGCCGTTAAATAGCCGTAAAGGTTTTATTTGGCTAACAATGGAACCTAACCGTAGGATCTGTGACATTTCGATAATTAATACTGCTTGCAGAGAGAGATAGTTTTTATGCACTAATCTTGCAGAAAACTATTCGGAAATATGGCGTAATAATATCACAAAGATATAATAAATAAATAGGTAATAATATAGTAAAAGAAGCTGTGAAGCTAAATCCAAAACCGATAGTAAATATTTTATTTTGTTCTTCAATTTTTAGATTTATTATTTTATTTCTTTTCAAAGAATATAAAACATTCGCTTGCGATTCAGTCGATGTCCTCTGAGTCAGACCTGGGCGAGTGCTCTTCCTAAACTTCTAATAATTGTTTTAAATTCTGCGCACACTTGGCACCGACTTTGTTGTGTGGATGCGAAGCGAAAAACATTCAACTCCGGGGGATTGGGGAAAATTTCGTGCAGCAGATACTTTCCGCTGCTTTGTTATAATTCCACAGCACAAATGTTCCGGCTTCGCTGGCCTTTGTGCCAGTCGGAATCGGTGAATAAAGTTTTCAAAGTTGCACCAACAATCCGGAGGAGCGAGGTGAGGAGCAGCGGAGCGGGAAAACCCAAGCACGCTATGCCAATTCCTGGTACAAGTGCTGCTCGATGCCAACAAGTTCGCCAAATTCTACCAGGTATCCCGAACGCAAGGAACATAAACCTGCCTCCTCCAGGACTCCGACTCCCTGGGCTAGAAGTTGCCCGCTGAGCCAAAGCCTAGTCTTAAGCCGAGGAAGTTGCCAGTTCAGAGGAGGAGAAGAAGCAAGGAAATCCAGCTTCGCTTCGACTCAAGAAGTAGCGCCAAACTTTTGTGCACGGCCCCATGTTTGGTTTGTCTTTCCAGCTTCCGCTTTTCATCTTACCGCTCCGCTTCTCTTTCGTCCTTCATTTCCTTTGCTCGGGATGTGTGTGTGTGTTTGTGTGGGCGTATAGTTCCACCATATAGTTGGCTCTGTGGACCCTCGACTTCTTCGGACCGTCGGAAATGGGGTTTCGGCCCCGTTGCTTGTCAGTCGTCGCCTCTTGGCTTCCTCAATAGCCCATACAGGGTGATATTCCTAGGCACTTAAAACTAAAAAAATTATGTCTTTAAAAGACATTAAATATTGTTCTTATTAAATTCAGGAATTCTCTGAAATTTAATTTAGGTTTGACATAATTTCCAAATGGAAATTAAAAGCATAGAGCCATTTATGTAAAACCACTTTCAAAGGAATCAAAATTTTAACATTATTGAAAGTTTTTGAGTATGGAAATAGAAAATATAAACAATATTATAAAAGGTAAAAATATTAACTATATCTAAAATAGATTAATTAATTTATAAAGGTTGCAAATCTCTACAATTGCAATAGGATTACAATAAAATGAATAATAATTAAATGCAACCATCATTCATCAGCCTTATTGAGAATTCGTTACCCTCTTCGTTGTTTTTAGTGACTTTTATTTGATCCATAATTTGGTTTTCCACTGGGTGGTCATAATGCCCATATTCCATCAGGTTGGTCCTGATCCTGGGGTACACCCTTTGGCCGGTTGTTTATCGCCAACTTTCTGCACCCGCAAAAAGTAAAGTGCAAGTGCAAAAAAGCGCAAAAAGAAGACAAGGCCATCGTTTTCCTTCAGCTCTGTTGTTGCTGCCGCTGTCGATGCTGCCTTTGTTGTTGCTTTTGTTTTTGTTTGGTTTGGCATTCTGGTCCAGTCGTGCCACTCAAAGTGGCAGCAGCAACAACGCGACTCGAGGATATTGTCGCCGCCAAAGTTGCCGCGAGTGCAAGTGCAAGTATGTCTTTGTGCCCCAGCAGCGACACCAGCAACACCAGCAACACGCCCCTTTATGGCCGACTTGGTCTCGCTTTAAAGCCAAGACATCAGGGAAAATACAACAAAAGAAACACATTTCCCCTGCGAGCATGCGCCCTGCGGAAAAATGGTCGCCGGGGAAAGCGACAGCCAATCGGCAGGCAGCTGAGGTGTGGCCTCCGCTGATGAAGGGAAATCCGCTCTCGCAGAATTTCCCTCGCTGCTAATAATCACTTGAGACATGCGCGCTCTGCCGCGGCGAGAGCGGGGGTTGCACAGGGGGCGCATGCAACCCTTGCACCGGGGCCGGGGTCCCACCCCTGGCCATACCCGTCACGTGCAGCAGGAGCGGCACCAGGAGCCGGAGCAGCGGCAGCGGCAGTTGTTGCTCCGTTGCTTTTGTAAACAGGCGCAGGCGCTCTGGGGGTGTGTGTGCGAGTATATTTGCGAGTGTGCGACTGTGTGACTGTGTGCGGGGGTACATTTCAGCTGGGATTTTTTTCCCGAAGCCGAAAGCAAAGTGAAATACTTTGATTTCGCTGATTGTTCGATCACACGCCAACTGACAGCGAACGCGGCTGGTTGTCCTCGGATGAAAGCGAAGAATCCTACCAATCCAAATCCAAAAGCCAAAAGACTCAACTCGTTTTTCGTGAGTGTCGCGTGTGCCGAGCATAGAAACTGACTTAGAAAATAGTGCTGCGAAGTGGTATAAGATGCTGGAGTTCTACCCAATGCCCACGAATCTGAATCCAGTCGGTGGCGGCTTGTACTCGCTGCAGCAGAACCATGGCGGCGCCCGATTCCTGGACAATCCCAGTCACGCTGGCGGTGGCAACACCTTGCACCTGGCCAATGGCAACAGCAATTTACCCACGAGCATTTCCGGCAACAACAGTCCCACAATGGCAACGGCTTCATTAACGGGGCAGCAGCAACAGCAACAGCAACAACAGCAGCAGCAGCAACACCATCATCATCAGCAACACCAGCTACACCACGGAGCTTCGACCACGCCAGTGCCAATTAACAGCTGCCCGACGCCCACAGGACACAGTCCCGGACACAGCCCCCTCAGCAGCAGCAACAACAACAACAGCAGCAGCCTCAACTCCGCCTGCAACACATTAACAGCTGCTGCTGTTGCTGCTGCGGCCGCTGCTGCTGCTGCGGCTGCTTCTGGGGCAGCTACTGGCTCAGTTGGGGCAGCTTCATCGTCGGCAACAGCTCCCGCAGTCGCCACCTCGCAATTAGGCGGAGCAGTTGCTGCCGCAATCGCTGCTGCTTCTGCTTCTGCTGCGACGACGGCTACACCGGCTTCAGCGGCAACAGGAAGTGGAAATGGCAATGGCAATGGAAATGGAGGCAACAACGGATGCGGAGCTGCTGCAGCAACAGCCAGCGCAGCAGCAGCAGCAGCGGCAGCGGCATCGAAATTGTCTGCCGATTGTAGTGGACGCACAGGTATGTTCCAAAAGTATTTTGCACGGCAGTCGAGGCATTTACCGGCTCGTTCCGTCTCTGGGGTTTTCACGCTTTTCGTTTTTGGCATAGTTGCGTGTGCCCGGCCTGCGGCTCAGAGCCCCAATGAGCTTTCCCTCCTCCGTCCTCCGTTCAGGTGGGCAACACTCCGGTGCGAAAGATTTCCGGACAAGGCCCCCAACAAAAACACCAAAGCCGTGCCTGCAGCTTGCGTGCGATGTTCTTGGTTTTTTGGGGCTGAAGGAATGTTTCTTTTCCGGGAAATACATATATGTTTCCTTGGTTTTCCTTCAAAGATTTTCCTATCAAATTCAGTTTATATAATATTCGTACAAATTGGTAAAAGATTGGTAAAAGGTTTCCTCGTTTGTTTCCTTAAGGGAAATTTGTTTTAGTTTGCAGTGATTATTTGTAAAAGCCCAAACATTGAATTATTTACTTCATATAAATGTACTTTGTTGTTTTATTTATCATCAAATCAAGGAATTTGTACCTCTTATATATTAACTAAAAAAGTTTAAGTTTATTAGATAGCTCGCTTCCATTAATAGTTTTGTGTTTTTATTATAAATCCTTCAATATAGAAATAATGCAAAATATTCATAAATACTATCTATATATATTATACTATATATATTTCGTATTTAGCTTTGTTATTTTTAACAATAACAATGTTTTAAATTTAATTTACTTTCTTCTTATATCTGGCATTCAATTCTCAAACCTATTCTATCGTTTTCATTGACTTAAAACTTGATTTTGCCATCCTTTTAAAAAATAGTTTGCATTGAATTTATTAAACATTTAAATATCATCAAAGAAGGATTGCTCAGAGGCTTTTACAATTCATGAACTTTAGTTGATAGCAGCTTTTATTTGCATAACTTTTTAGTTATTTTTGCAGTTCGACTTTCCAGCAAACAAGTATAATTATTATTTGGCAACTTTCTCATTTAATATATAAATAAAATAAAAACCGATTGACCTATTAAAATCAACTGTGTTAGCAGGATTTGTTGCGATTCAATTTAGTAGCGATTGCACATTATATGAATTCCTTATTTAAATAGCTGACATGTTTGCCTTGGGGCTCGATTGATTCCATGGAGCATCAGAGCAATGTTTTTCGAAATAAATAACCATAGATACTGTAGACAATGCATGACATGTTTGCCGCTCTTTGAGGCAATGCAAATAAAATCCAATCAAGCCGGGCAAATATGAAACTCGGGCCAAAACGAACATTGACAGCGCCGGGCAATGAATTATGAATTTCTGATGATGTTTTGGGAATAGTTTTGTGGGTTGTGTGTGTGTGTCAGTCCGACCGAAAGTATTTCCAGAAGTATGAACGCAGGTTGACCACAAAATAATTTTGACAATGAACCTGGCTGACATCCCAGGGGGGCGTGGCTCGGCCAATAAAAGGCCATTAAGGCAGGCCACATCCTCCCTTGCCCACCAGCACTCACACACCGCTCTTGCGTTGGCATCCAGGCTAACACACACACGAGTGCCGCCTCAAAATAGGCAACACTTTTCAGCCGAGCTGCATCGCAAGTGTTGCTGGGAAAACTTTTGCGAATTTCCCTCCGAAATGCCAAGTGTGCAAACAATGTGTGATGCGATGCATATGCATATGCGGACCAGACATCGTCCGAGGCTAAGTGGATTGTGTTTTGGCTTTTTTCCTGCAGGAGACGGGCTTTCAGCCCCACCAACTGCTCTTTTTGCCTATGAAATTTCTATTAATGTCTGCATTCTGCCATTTGCCATTGCCGAAATGGCAGCAAATAGTTTCCGTTTCCGCCTCCATGGTGCCAATCCTCCGGTCTCGGCTGCTAAACTACTATCAGTGGCCCACACTTTGGCTTCAACACTCAGTGTCAGGTATTCCACCGAGCGTATCAGCATATCTGGCTTCTGCGGTGGCTTCAACTTCGCCCATCTGCAGGTATTCCAGGTGCCACTGGCTGTGTGCGAGTGTGCGGCGGAAGTATGCGCTATATGCATAGCTCTATGTCACTTTGGCGCTGAGATCCAGGTACACAGAGCGAAAAGTCACCTGGTGAATTAGGGAATAATGTTAGCCAGCTTGAGCTCACTTAGAAAATTGAAAAACTTTAAAGAAATGTTATTATTTGAAGGTATTTAAATAAACAGATTGAACTTATACAAAATATTGTACAAGAGTTGCGGAATGTGAGTTATTCTAAGAGGTATTATTTAAGTAATGATGATCCGATTTGTTCTAAACATTTCTTTAAAGAGTTTAACAATTATTTCTTGAATGTTTCTTCTTTCTTGAATGTTTGAATTTCTTGAATGTTTCTAGGTAATAACTGTCCTGGCTAGGATATATTCTTTACAGAGAGTAGACTAGAATTGGGCATTTAAAAAAATATAAAAAGAATCTTTATGCGAACTAACTTCATTTAATCGACGGATATACTACCTTTCTTTTACTGAAATGTAGGCTACAAATTTGTTTTCAATACCAAGAATTAAATAAACAGGGCCTTAGTTTAGCTGATTTGAATTTTTTGTGCTTTTTATTACATTTGTTTACCTTCTCTTGGATAATATAATTTGATTACATCAAAAGTAACTCAAAAATAAATTTTAGTAATTATATTTTAAATAAGCAACAAATACGATTAGTTGTATTATGTTTTTTTAAGAGTAGAATTGTCCTAATAAACAAACTTCTTTAAATACACAAAGTTCTATAAATGCTTTTCCGCAACTCCTTATGAAATTAAGATTTTTGTAAGGAATATAATATTGTATTACTGGTGACTTGAGGAAGTTTTTTCTCCCTGTATTTATATCACCTTCCACTTTTAAAGACCGCGTTGTCAGCCGTAATTAAAGCTGTCCCATTATGAGCTGTCTGTCAAAAGGCGAACTGCTGCCAAAATCCGCGTGGCACGTGGACCGTGCCCGGACCCGGACTCCGGTTGGCAGTTAGCCCGAATTACTGCCGGGAATCGGGAGTCGGGAGTCGGAGTTGGGCTGCCTGTGCCGTCTCCCGATTTATCTCCATAGCCCTCCGCCTGCCTGTCAATGTGTCAATAAATGCTCCATATAGTGCGGCAATCGAGGGGCGCTGTGGCAGATAAGCCCCTTTATCGGCGATAAGGCCGAGGACACTTTCGACGCTGTCATCTATTAGCTGGCTCTATATATTTTTCTGTGTTTATCATCGAGTTGATTTTGGAATTATCTGCTGTTTAATCTATGTATTTGACATGAGTGTGCCGCACTTGTTCAAACTGTTTGCGTTCGATGTTTGTTGATTTTCTCGACAAGATTCGGGCCCGGCTTGAATGGAGGCTCCACAAAAACCGGAGAGGCCCTCAAATGGCAGCGCCCTTTGATAGCTGAAACAATGCAGAAACCCCACAGAACCCCAAAAAAAACCCACACACAGAGCAGAAAAAAGCATTCATAAAACTGCAGCAAAATGCCATAAATTTCGATTAGATTACACAAACGAACCCCGTCGATGCTCTGAGCTCTAAAAAAAGCGGCCAAATTCAAAACGCTGCTGCCCCGGGGCTTCATCGAATGAATCATGCTCGATTTTTGTTTCGTTGCTGCAAAAACCCTTATCGGCAATGCGATTGGACACGGATAGTGCACAATGGCATAGGGCAAGGATGGGATGGAATAGGAGCCAGAGGATATTGTCAACTTTTCGCTGCACTGGCTTACATCCCTGCTGGCCATATCCCTGCTATATACTCGAATTGCGAGAGAGCCCCCACACGCACATCTGCATAGATATGGCTATGGCAGCGCCATTGTGCCAACCATAAATCATGCACATTTTTCTGCCACTGAGCCACAGCCATATAATATAACACTCCACTCCACCGCCACTGCCACTGGCTTTCCCCATTTCCCGTTTCCCATTCTCCACTTTCCCCGCCTCGCTGCTCATTTTTCAAATGCTTCCATACATTTTTCGTGGCGGTCGTCATATATTTTTTATGTTTACTGCTCGCTCTGCCAGGCGGCTTTTGTTGTGTTTTCGGGTACTACTTTTTATGACTGGTTTACAGTTTCAAGAGCGCCTCTACGGACGGAGGATTAGTGGCGTTCGGTACTGCAAGGAACCTAGCTAATGGCGTATCCTTAGAGGGAGATTCGGCGTTGAATATCAGTTGAGACGAGTTAAAGCAAGCAAAATCAATTGAACCATTGTAGCTGGCACAAAAAGGTGAGCGGGGCAGATGCTCTCCGCTGATACCGAACAAATACAGAAAACTTTACGTTTCAATTACGCATCAACAAGCTTTCAATACAAGCTGTTGCAGCCCGGCGACAGATAATTTTTTCCCTCAACAGTTTCTTTCTGTTTTTTCTCCCACCCCTGAGACTTGGCGACAGCGAAACATCAGTGAGAGACGCTGAAGCATTTTCACACGATTCGATTGTCAGCGAGGTCCTTGCGCCATCGGCAGCACATGTCATGATAATTTCGCAGTGACATGTGCTGCCATCACGTATACGCCACGTACGCCCATCACAGGCTAGCAAAAGGGGGGAACAGGGAGCCAGAGAGCTCTGCACAGAGAGGAAAACATTTCTAAAAGAACTTTGACAAAGCGTTCAATACCTATATTTACTTTAAATATTATTAACCTTTACAATAATATTGTTGGTTATATATTAGGGTATTGAATATAAGCCTTGGTAAGCCAAGAATTTCGTCTGATAGGGCTCTATATTCACTATAAGCTTGGAAAAATCCTTTCAGTGATTTACTAAACACGCATCTCCCCCTCCATTTTCTGTCATTTGCAGAAGTGGGCCACATCAAGTGCGAGAAGAACTTCGAGCTGTGCGAGGGCTGCGGCCAGAAGATCCACGACCGCTTCCTGATGAACGTGGGCGAGGCCAACTGGCACGAGCAGTGCCTGGCCTGCTGCTACTGTGGCATGCAGCTCCACCACACCTGCTACGTGCGCAACTCGAAGCTCTACTGCAAGATGGACTACGACCGGCTGTTCGGCGTCAAGTGCGCCTCATGCTGCCACGCAATCCTGCCACAGGAACTGGTGATGCGTCCGATTCCCAACTTCGTCTTCCACCTGCCCTGCTTCGTGTGCTACGCCTGCCGGCTGCCGCTGCAGAAGGGCGAGCAGTTCCTGCTGCGCGACGGCCAGCTCTTCTGCTATCGCCACGACCTCGAAAAGGAGATGTTTCTGGCGGCGGCCGCGGCCCAGCACTGCGGCTTCGTCGGCCTGGACGAGGAGGATCTGCTGAGGCCGCGAGACGGGCGGCGGGGTCCCAAGCGGCCGCGCACCATCCTCACCTCGCAGCAGCGCAAACAGTTCAAGGCCTCCTTTGACCAGTCGCCCAAGCCCTGCCGCAAGGTGCGCGAGGCCCTGGCCAAGGACACGGGTCTGTCGGTGCGCGTGGTACAGGTGTGGTTTCAGAACCAGCGGGCCAAGATGAAGAAGATCCAGCGCAAGGCCAAGCAGAACGGCGGCTCCTCCGGCGGCAGCGGCTCTGGAGGCGGACGTGGCACCGGCAACTCAAGTGCCACCGACGACAAGGAGTCGAACGACAAGGAGGAGAAGTGCGTCAAGCAGGAGCTGGGCGGCGACAGCTCGGGATATCTGGGCGGATTGGACAGCAACTTTGCCAGCCAGCCGCTGAATCCCAACTTGCCCTTCTCACCGGATGGTAAGTGGAGATTGCAGGGAGACCTATATATAATATAAACCTTTATTAACCTTATTAACTTTGCAGATTACCCGGCCAACTCGAACGACAGCTTCTGCAGCTCGGACCTCTCGCTGGACGGGAGCAACTTCGACCAGCTGGACGATGACGCGGACTCGCTGTCGCTGAACAACCTGGAACTGCAGTCCACCAGCTCCTCCGGCAACCAGCACTCGCACTCCCACTCGAATCCCCACGACATGCTGGCCAACCTGAACAACAGCCTGATCAACCCGATCGACAAGCTGTATCTCATGCAGAACTCGTACTTCAGCTCGGAGCACTAGGCGGGGTTGGATCGGCGGCAGACTTTAGTGGAGGGATAGCGACGAATTTATTAGCGTTAGAGTTGCAGGCTCCGATCGGCAGCTGTCACTTTGCGTAGTTCGAGGCGGCGTGTCATTAAGTTGGAGTTGCATGACAAGACACCACACACACAAGATACAAGATACATGAAATGTGATTTTTTTTAAGCTAATTGAAATTTTAAGATTCTTGGCAATTGGAGGGCGAGGCGAAGCATTTTGTTGTTAGTCTAGACTCTAGAGAGGCAGAGCGCGTAGAGTGCCCACAGTTCCCGCAGTGGCAACACGGTCAATGTGCCCCCTTTGTTTGTAAATAGTTTTAATATCCCCAAGAAAATTGTTATTAAATGTAATTTAAAGTCAATAATTGTATTAGCAAGTGCAATTTAATCTGTTCCCCAAAAATATACATCTTAACCGAATCCACTGAATATATTTTGTCTGCAAATGCTTGGGAGCTGGGAAAATGTTTAGTACTTTGATAAATGTTCCCTCTTTGATGAGTTTTCTCATTTGTCTACATAATAAAACAAAGTGAGTGTTTTAAAAGTCAAGGAAATGCAGTTGAAAAAGTAAGATGTGAAGGATAGAGCGCAAATTATACTGGAAACATTACAATAGATGCTGACTTCGGCAAGCCAAAGTTTGAATGCCTTTGCAGATCGCAAAATAAGAAAAATAAAGAAGCCCAAGAGCTAATGTTTGTGCCAACCGATTCTCAGAACTGTCGGCCATAAATCGAACACGTCGCAGTTCCTCAAATGACTCTGAAAAAGCCAGTACTTCTTCCAGCTTAAGACAGGTTAGAATCAACTTAATCAACAACGGCAACAGTACTACCAACTTCTCTAGCAACAATACCGCGAGCAGAAACAAGAATCTCAGACGATCGTTGGGCGGTCAGGAAGAATTACCAATCGTTGTTGATCACTGTGAGAATCTGAATCAGATTCGTTAAATCCACAGACAAGATACACCCTAAAATGCCAGCCCCACAACTCTGTTTCCATTCTAGCTTTTGACTCAGATGCATTCAAAGCTATCACAGAATCCCTGACCCTTAAAAAAGTGGCATTCCATTCCTAGCAGTTAACAGAAGATAGATCCCATACTGATGTCGTCCGTGGCGTTCATAATTCCGTCCCGGGTAAAAACATTATGGAAAGTCTTACCTCGGCTGGACACACTCATCGATTTGTTAATAGACCTAGAAGGTGCTTCGACAAAACTAGAACTTATACTAGAACCGACTTGTAAGGATAATGTCGTTCAATGCCACCGGTATCAAGCCTTCGGACACCAAAAAACATTGCTAAAAGCTTTCAACTGCGACAGGTTTGGTTTGCAAAACGTTTGGAGGCCAGCTTAAAGGATATTCATCCAGTCAAATACGTAAACAGTGCCGGAGCTATATGCTATAGTTGTCCGATCTGTCCATTTTCCACTTATATGTATAATAATGGGAGTAGAAAGCAGGCAGTCGCAAGTTTCATTAATATAATTTAAAAGCTGAGGGACTAGTTTGCGTATGCAGTCCATTTCTTTTTTCCTCTGTCCAAACTGGAAGGGCATACAAATTTCAGCCTTATGAAGTGCATCCTTTATTGTTTTAATTAATTTTGCAAATTTTCTGTAATACTGATGTTGCACTGCTTATCAGGCAACTTGAAGGAATTGCACTGCTTTGCAAAAGACACCCCACCAACGCATGGTTCGTGCCACCGCTAGATGAGCAGTCAAGCTTTTAGTATAACACAATTATTGCCCAATGGATCAAGGATTTTTGAGATGAGTAAAGTGGTAATTCTTTCGTAAATCAGAAATATTATCAATGGATCAAATGTATTTCAAAAGCTTGGATATAGTGACTTCGATGGAGATTATTTGTATACTGTAAAATCAAGAAATAGGTTTTTTTTGTAACACTCCTAAAAATTTTAATAAATTTGTACCTCCCGTAAAAAAAAAAAAAAAAAAAAAAAAAAAAAAAAAAAAAATAACTTAACTAATATTAAGGTTCTCAACCACTTTATAGCAAGCAGTGTGACATTGTGTACACCAATCAGTGCCTTGCCTCTTTACATCGACGGATTATGTTTTCTTTACTTACGTGGTTTGATTACGTTGTTGCTTGTTTAGTGTTACCAGTTGCTGTAAAGAACGAAAACTGCTCTTTGCTTGAAGAACTTCTAACTTTATCGACGAGAAGCCAACGGGCACATTATCGCGTATTTGCATTAAAAGAAACAATAACAATGGTAAGAAATTGCCTTTTTTCGGGGATTTATAAACTAATTTAACGCTTTCCTGCTATCTGCAGCTGTTCTACTCGTTCTTCAAATCGCTGGTAGGCAAGGAAGTTGTCGTGGAACTCAAGAACGACCTCAGGTAAGCGGCGATTGTTTACCGCCTCGCGACGCGTGTTTTTGCCGGCAAATATAATACATTTTTATTATTTTCTTTTGCTGTAGCATATGTGGAACTCTGCACTCGGTGGACCAGTATCTGAACATCAAGCTGACGGACATCAGTGTCACGGATCCGGACAAATACCCGCACATGCTGAGCGTTAAGAACTGCTTCATCCGCGGCTCCGTGGTGCGGTACGTGCAGCTGCCGGGTGACGAGGTGGACACGCAGCTGCTGCAGGACGCCGCGCGGAAAGAGGCGGTGGTCAGCACGAGATAAAGATCGGCATCGGGAGCAACTGTCCATCATTAGGTTCTAGCCATCCCCCAAAAAACGCCCTACAACTTAAGTGAAATTCTGTTAAAGCGAAACAATAAGAGGAATCCTCGGAAGAAATGCATTTACACTTGATGAGACTGCCGTGTTTCGATTGGAGTTTTTATCTCTAGTGGTGACTTGGAGAGTTTAAGGGATTTTGTTTCAATTTGATGTAATGTGTATACTCTACTTAATTCAAGAACTAACAGTGTTGGTAAGAAAAAAAAACCTTTGACAATTTTATGGGATAAATTCAATTTTAAAACTCCACCACATGTATCTTTATATTGAGAAACTGGTTCTTAACGAAGGAAGATTGCGTTGTATGCCCTGTCTACTTAGTCTCTTAGTTTCACAGATGAAATTAAGACTTCTCAGAGATTAAAGAGCTAGAGCTACCAAATATAGTGACAACATATCACGTTCGTTTAAAAACTCCACGACAAACGCATACTAAAGCTAGAATATCCCTGGATTTCGCTAGAAAGTAATATATTTTATGATTATTAGTATTGTGCTGATTAGTTTTCAAAATTATCGTACCATCTGAAGGTAAACTTGGAAGTTATTAAACAACAACACATTTAACTGTGTTGACTGGACCAAAGGGTGTTCCTAAACATGTTTTTAGCAGTACTTGCCTAGCAACATTTCCTTTTTAAAGCCGCCAAGTCAGATTTAATTTGAAATAAGAGCATAATGAGGCAATGGTAATATGTTAATATATCGCACAAAGCACAGTAAGTTCACTAAAGCTGTCGTATTAAATTTCTTAGATAATTTTCAAGACTTTCAAGTACCAAGCTTAAGTAACTTTACCAATTTCATGTATGGTGACATGGCACTTGCGAATCGTGATATTTCCTAATAGTTATTCTATGGATTTATGCAGTACAACTTTCGATACGTTCAATGTGATGGCTTCCCTGCTAATGTCCCTGTTTTGATGTGTCAGGCGACTTTATCGCTCCACGCTTGAATGGAGAGCCTGCGAAATGTAGGTCAGCGAAGGGCCAAGTTTGCGTCATGTTGATAATGGCCCCAGGAATTGGTCCATAAATTTGTATAATTGTTGTAGCGATGTCTTGATGTCTTGTCTACACATCGGCCGGTCGCCTAAGCCCGATACTTACACGGCTGCGGACCCCGGCGCGGGGTGTACTATATGTTATGTACATGTCTTCCGTTTTACGATTGCCGTTATTGCGCGGCCCTCGAATTCAACCTTTTATCCCCAATAAAACGGAGGAGCCGGGCGGAATGCTTTTAATTTCTGGACCTCGACCCGCTCGTTAAGTGCCTCTTCGGCGTCCTGTGCCGCCGAATTGCTTTGTTGGATGCGGAATGCGTACTTAAAATGAAATACGCATTCGTAGGAAATTTCAGTCCGGCATTTACATTTCGGAATGGACCGGAGCTGGCTCTAAACTTTGGCAGTTGGTCAGCTTCGCCAGCGGAACCTGAAGCCAAATCGCGCAATCAAAAGTTGAATGGTGCACTGAAAATAAATTCTCCAAATTTCTTATAAGGTTCATAAATCCGCAGTGAACAACGGGTTTGCTTTTATAGTCAGATTTTGTACTATTAGAATATGAAATAAAACGCTTCTTCTAAACTAAAAAAGGTAGAGCTTTAGCCCCAACCTTTTAGCTTACGAACTTCGGAAAGCAACCTTTGTAAATATTAAATGATAATAATACTGCTTTCGTATTTAAAGAAAATATTGATTTTTAAATGTTTTCCGTGTGGCACAGAGTTCTGCTCGTCTGACGGCGCATAATTGAACGGGGAGACTTTCAGACGGTGGATGGGGTCAATCGCCGGCCCACCCGGAGTCCATCTTTCATTATTTGTGGTAATTGGGTTCCTGTTTCCGGCGCAGCTTCTAAATTCAGACTGCGAGGCGCATTTTTCGGGCGCATTGTTCGCCGTTCGCAAACAATGTTTTGCATTTGGGGTCGGAGCCAGAAGGGTGGGGTCCTGCTTTCTGGCTCCTGGCTCCTGGCAAGTGTCCCCGTCTATTGCCTATCGTGATAGGCAACCTCCGCTGCGCCGCCTATAAAATTTTGTAATATACTCTGCTCGGGGTGGACGTGAGCCCCGCAGGATTTATGGGGTACACGCTTAGAGAGCCGCCCGCCGCAGAAACATGGAATATGGAACAGAGCGTAACAGGCAGCTAGTTCATCAACGTGTTGAGCTGTGCGTGGCGCGTAAAAGTTGGCTCGTAAAGTTTCGCAAGGATCATTCGGGTTTTATTAAAAAATAAACTATACAAATTTGACACAGATTATTTATACATAAGTACGGAGCGAAGTGCGCAGAGCGCATGAATATGCAAACGGGATGTGGGATAGATGAGCATAAACATAAACATGCGGCATTGTGGAAATTTAAATGTCCCTGCGGGGGATTCCCATAATGCAGTGGCTTCCATTAATAACATACATGTGTGTCCTCCCATCTCTGTCCGGAATTTGAATTTGCAGCTGTATCATATCATCCGTTCATCCCAAGGGACTTTTCACCAAAATTGAATTGTGGTGTTTCACTGAACCTCGGGTGCGAGGTGCTTCACCTTGGTTCACCCAGTTGTGGGTCGTAAATTACTTACTGACACTTACAGGCAGCGGAAGAGTTTCAATTCCGGGAAAAGTGACCATTAACTTCGAGTGAACTTAACCAAATTATAAAGTATAAATATGACTGGGAGTTCGGAGTGGATTTGGATAAGTTTCTTAAATCAAATGAAACATTAAGTTGTAATATTTTTCCTTCTTAAGTGTGCAACTCTTAGTCTAAGGTTTTTTTGAATGACAACTCTTTTTTATTACAATATTCTTTTAAAATAAATGTAACATTTATGAAGTATTATTCTCGTAGATCGAATTGTGGTAACCACACTTGCTCCGGAAAACAGTTCATTATTATACTATTTACAAATGTAATGCTTACCCTGTTTTTTGGCTGTTTATTCACACAAATAGACAATCGAGTTTTGTGTAACTTAACGGAGAACAGATAAAACCAAACGTTAGACTGACATTTCAATTAACATTACAAAGTTGCCCAGCAATTAAGAGGAACTCATTCGAAGTCATAATCCGTTTTGTTATTCAATTAAGATTAATTGTTTATGGCTTTATAAAGTAAAATGGAACCATTTAAATGGAATTTAATTATCTTTTCGCATGTGTGTGTTCTTAGTTATGGAATTAATTGCTGTATCAGTGTTTGTTCCAGATCGGATTTTATTTCAAGTTTATTTTAAAACTTAAGTGCAAGGTTAGGGCGGGTTTGGATTAGTTCAGTTAGGGAAGACTATCTGATTTGGTTAGTACATCAATACCATAAACTTCGATGTCAAAAAGGACTCCTTTCCGTGTTCTGTGACATGGAGTTTCTCCCATTGGTGGGCAACCATTATGTACGGACTAAGTCTAAGCCTACGCTACGCCTAAGCACACCCATTGTGTTTGAAGACTTAACTCTCGATTAGCATTAACTAAGCACAAGTTGCACGCCCCGGTGATCTGATCATCGACGCCTCCACTCGGTCCCCCCTTTGGCCGCTGCCGCTGGCCAGGATCCCCTTCGTCTCTCACTCTTGGCTAGCAGTCGCTTCTTACTGCACTGGAAGCTCTTGGAGTTCTAGCTGCCGTCGCACCAGCTCCCTGCTCAGGCAATGGCAGCAGGAGCAGGCATCGGCGTCCACCGCTACCGTATCCGCTGCGTCGGCTGCATCCGCCGCTGCATCCATTGTTGCCGCCATCGCCAGCTGCTCTCACACGCTCGACACCCGCTCGTTGTTGTCCATCAGTCCGCCATGAGCCACGCCCACGCCCACTCCTCCGCGGTGGCTGTCGTAGCTGAGGACCAGTGTCGAGGGCTGGTTCTGCAGCAGGAGTCGTTGCTGCTGGTGCTCCTGCTCCCTCAGGCAGCTGGGGTGCCGGGCCAGCAGGGCGGAGCCTTTGCGCATCAGCTGCGGCGTGGCGCTACTAGTGCCACTTGGAATTGAGACGGAGTTGCCGGAGGGACCCGAGCCCGGGCCTACGTGCAGCAGGCCGACCTGCTCCTTGAAGGCAGTACCTCCTCCGGTGCCGTTGCTGGAGCTGCGGTAGTAGCTCTGCTGGCGGAAGGCACGCATCTGCCGGGAGCTGCCGCCGGTTCCGTCCACCTGGGTCACAGCCGTTAGCATTGAGGGAGTGCGTTGCGAATCGCCCCTAGAAGACGGGAAGGCGGTCGGGAGCGGGTTCGGCAGCGGAGACCGGGACATGGAATGGAGGATGGGGTAGGCGAAAAAATAACCAGAAGAAGAATATAATATCAGTTACGTATTGCCAATTAGTTTTCAGTAATATTAGTGCTTTTGAAAGTATTCATTTTGAAAAAACAAATCATATTAAATTGGGGTGCGCTTCTTAAAACTCTAGGGGTTTCAAAACAATACTTTAAAGGCCTGAAAGTATACAATAAATAAATTTACACCGATAGTTTTGAGTGAATATTTGATTTCATTTGCTGTAATTAAATAATCGTATGTTTTTAAAACTCTATGTATATGTTCTGAAACATAACTAGTTATACCACCTACAGGTAGGTATAAAAGTGCTATAAGAAATTGGTTTTGAATATTTTAAAGTTCATGTAAAACGACAAACTATTTATTGTGAGTATAAAAATTAGACTGGTTAATGGCTTAGCTTAGTCATGAAATACAATTTTTTCAAATATATTTTGTTATTTAATTAATTGAACATATCTCCCAATTATAAAAAAATAAATATTTTAGGCAAATGTAGCAAATCTGTTTAGCCAAATGTTTATACTAGAGATGAAATAAATTATTACACAATTCTAGTCATCTTTTAAAGAAAATCGGGAAGTGCCACAGAAATTACCTCGTGTTTAAAATTCCCTAAAACAGTGTATCTTTTTGTTCTCATCTCTAAGCACTGTATTCAGTTTCGCAAGCACACAAATATTTATCACAGTTTTAGACACCTTTAAAAGGGAAACCCTATATATTTCTATGGCATGTCAAATACAAATTTCGATATAACTCCTGAAGCAACAAAAACTAAGCCATTGAAATCACAGCTTTTATGTAGAAAAATTCTTTTGATGATTTCATTTAAGGACTCCACTTTATTACCAAGTTCTGGCATTACAAGCGGTGTGCTTTACTCACCTGTTAAGGCTGTAGGCGTTGTTGTTGCCACCGCCGCCGCCGGACTTGCTGCCTTTACCGGGACACAGGTGGAAGGCGCCGTAGATGAGCGGGTTGACCAGGCTGTTGGACATGCCGAAGAAGAAGATGGCGTCCTGCAGATCGTCGCCCAGCTGCAAGCAATGCGGAGAATTCAAATTAATTTCCCCATTCAGACCCTTTTGTGGTGCTTGTTTATGTTTGAGTGGGCACATTGTGGGCGTTTTGCGGCGGACCTGTGTCCTTGTTGCCACAGGATACCCTCGGCTTGAAGGTGTTTTCCTTGGCCCCAGATTAAATAAATCCTTTGTGCACTTTGGTCATCGCAGCTCTTTGACCAAGGGTCCCCTTAATGGCATGCATTCTTTTTATCATATTGTGAGTGCTTTTTATAAATAATAAATGTATTCCTTTATACACTAATGAGCTAATGCCAGCATTTTCATGATTACAATAATTATAATTAGGTCCTGAAGCTAAATGACATTTTACTAAACCACGAATATCAACAGATGTGAATTATGATTGTGTATATTTTTCGAAGTATATGTTTTAGTAATTTATTGTTTTTCGCGTATTGCAAAATGAAAAACAAATAATCTGTGAACAACTATTCCTAAATACATATGTACATGTTGAATGAACTATTGTTTGAAAATGAAAACAATACTATTAATACAAAAAATATTTTTCCCTAAAAGTCATTCTCACTTGGCTTTACAGGATATTTGAGCTGCGGTTAACCGAGCTCCTGCTTGTGGTAATTCCTGCTCGCTCGGAAGGGGCGATAAGATGCCACCTCCTCCACAGGAGCCGGATTTTACGGGCAATCTCTGGCAAGTCATCAAAGTTGGGACGCCGTGTCCGCTGGCGCCGTTAAGGAAGAAGGAAAAATTGCGACCGGCCGGTCGGGTGCCGTAACGATTAATTAAAAATTGAGCATAAGAAATCATTTTTATGTGCGCCGGAGTCGTTTGCAAAGCGTGGAAAAGATTGTGGCCCTAAACGGATTTACCATCTGCGACTAAGCCGGTCGCTTCTATACCCGTTCCCGCTCTTTACAGAAACAGAAAAGAACATAACAGAAGAAGGCAGCCAAGGGCAGTAAATATTGGGCGGAACAACAAAGGCTTCTTTTGACACCGTCCCCCGATCCCGATCCGTCGGAATAAACTGACAAATCGACTGCTGATTGATGTGCCTCCGCATTTAGGCGATACCAGGAATCGCTATCTGCTTGTCATTCAGCACGCCGGAAATTTCGGGCCAAAAAGGGACCGAAGCCCTTGAAACCCAACTCCTGCTCACACCCACGCCCCGAGACTCACCCTTTTGTCGGGATTGAGGAACATGAACATAATCATCATGACGTAGTAGGGCGTCCAGCAGATGAGGAACGCTATGATGATCACTACCGAGATGCGGAGCGACTTCATCTTGGCCTTGTGTATCAGCCGCTGGCGGTTCGTCTGCGTCGGCAGCTTGGCCGTGGAATAGTTGGCCAACTTCGATCCTTGGAACATCTTTTCGCTGCCTGTTGGAAGTCGAGATTTGTATATGGTTTCTACTGAGAATCGTGACATTATTTGAAACTCACTGGAAATGGTCCGGAACGTGGACATGTAGGTGCCAAAGAGTATGCACAGCGGCAGCAGAAAGGTGAAAACCAGCGTAAATGTGGCGTACATCTGCTCCTGCCAGTCCGCCGTGTAGAATCCGTGGGTGACGCACTGGTAGAACTCCTCAACGAAGGGCCCACGCGCCACGTGGAAGATAAAGAACTTTAGTGCCATCCGTCAACATCAAAGAAGGCAGCACCGCGACGAACGAGGAAATCGAGTAAAGGTCAGGTGAAAATGGAGAATAGTTGCATAGCATTAATATTCGTTACAAATTAATATTAATTAAAGGCACTACCTAGTATTGTGAAGGGCACAATGTTTCAATAGACAAAAGCAGCTGCATTTGGTATGTGAAATTATATTCCAAAGTATATAAAGTAATATTCTAAAAGTTTCCATACTGTTATAATAAAAATTTAATAAAAATTTATATAATTTGTATAACATTGTTGTTAAAAAATATCTTCCTCATTAAATGAGTATAAATTAAAGTTATGTATGCATTTTAAATCTGGTTAAATTAAATATATTCATATTGGAAAAACAATTCCAGTAGAAATACGATCCATTGGTAGTGCCACAGATCTAAAAGGGTTTTAATATATCTTCAAAGTGTGTCTTAAAGTATGAAATAAAAGTTTTGTGGTACACAATACACTGTGCATAAGTTTTATTATTTACGACCTAACCTTTTTAAACATTGTTTAGGACACCTCTTTAAGGGATTTCAAAACCCTAGTGATTTCTATAACATCTCACATTTATGGCTTTATTAACAAGTAGTAAAGGCAATAGGTTTTCGCAAATAAGACACAGAGAGTGTGTTCGTTCGGGAAATGTAATTAGTCCTATTGTACCTAGGTAACGTGAATGATTTACTCGAACTTTGTACCTAGGATACAACTCACATCACTGACTGCATTAAAGAGTACGGAAGTAAATACAGACATGTTCCCATGTAAATCCACATGTGACCCGTAGTTACAAATTGCTGACACAAAACGACGCTTTGATCCTGCTTCTCGGCGGGAGACGAGGGTAGAGGCGCATGGCGAAAGGACCTCAGTTATGAGTGAAAGGCCTTTTCGGGCGCTTTCCTTGTGCGAGTCCCGCTCCATTATCCATTGTCGACTGTGAATATGGCCGTAATTGAGGGAACGTTTTCGGGAATTGTGTATTCGCCTTGCAGGAACCATGTTTCTCCATTGTTGGGGCATCCTGTGCGTTCAATTTACTAGAAAGTTGCTACTCTCTACCTGCCGATGCAGGACGTCCCCAAGGACTCTCCCCCTCGAGGTGGATTTGGGGTCTGGCCAGCGCTGATAAAGCCGAACCTGCGACCCATACTCCAAGGATGGATGTGTCAGCGCATAACTAATACGCTAAAAGTCTTTTTATTTGCGCTTTTTATGGCTTTCTTGTCAGCCGCTGTGTTGACACAGCTGACCCAAATGGGGAAAATGGTGGGTTGAGTGCGAAAAATGGGGGAAATGTTGGAAATGGTCTAACTTTCCACGCACAACTGCGGCGCCGTAAAACTACGAAAAATCCCGAGGACTAACGACGAGCGGATAATCGTATAATGGTTGATTCTTATTAATTTCGCACACTTATAACTTCCAAGTCATTGCCCTGGGCGAAACAGGACATCGCCAAAAGACCAAAATGGTCCCGAAGATAATCTTATTAAAGATAAAGATCCCTGACCCAAAAAAGACAGAAAACAGATGTTGGTGGCATACAATTTAAACACTCGAGGACTTTTCCAAAAACTGCACTTCCCCAAACTATGTTTGGGGAAACTTCAGCTTAAACTTTTAATGCAGACAATTGTTCCTATTAAAACCGGACGGAAAAGTCTAGAAAACATTGGAGTTTAAAACAATTAGCCACAAGCATTGTAACCAGTTCCAAAGTGTTTTCTTTGAAAGACTGCACGTTGCATCCAAAAAACTTTGCACGAATGGCCTTCCGGAAATGAAATAACAGGAGCAATTATTCGTGCACTTATAATACAATTCTTGTTGGGCGAAAGTTTAAAGGATGCTATTTCAAACCTAATTAGAGTGCAGTTCCAGTGAATTCAAATTCAAGTGGAATAAAGTTGCCATTCGAAGACCTTAAAGGTAATTGAAAGGGGGGCCTATTTATATCAAACTTAAACTACATCAATAAATACATTTTATATTTGTTTAGCCAAATAATGTATTTATTTTTAACGTATACCTTAAAGTCAGAAGCTTTAAAACATACAAATTGTTTTAATAAAAAGTTATATCGAATCTATCGATGCAAATGTGAAATGTAAGCCTCCAACTACCAGAGAACGCCAGGACATACAATTCCCTATTAATAGCCCAATTGTTGACGGGGAACCTTTTTTGCAAACAATGTCAGTGAGACACACACTGAAGTCTACTGAAAAAAATGTGCTTTCACCGCGTGGGCTAAATTCCCATCAACTTTTAATTGATTCTGGGAAAATTGTAATTTCTCTCACCCAAAAGTGGTAATTGGGTTACAATACACATTCGTGCAGAATAATATCTTGAATGGCCTTGACACTCTGCTACTCTGCTACCGTGGCAGGACTGCTGCGACTGACTCTGGTTCTATTATGTCGCCGACTTTCTATTGTGTCGCTTCGAGTTCACGTCTTGGGTATTATTGTGTCGCGGAAATGGGTGTGAGCCCCTCGCTTTCACTTCCCCTCGAACGGGAGCCAAATAAATGCTGTTCAAAACATTTGTTGTTTATTGGCAGCAGAAGTAAATTTTCATTTTGGTTTTTTATTTGAAACCAACGAGCTCAGCGGCGCGTCTCATATTGGATTCGATGTGCCTGCTTACCAACATGTGCCGGTTGCTGCCAGGACGAAAGCGGGGACGAGGACGTGTGACAGCGGAAAAGTTGTCCGGGAAATTGTTTCGGATGATTCCCTTATTCCTGGCCGGAAGGTTCTGGCCGCTCTGGCTCTGGCACTGGCTCCGTGGTGGCCGTCACGTCTGTAAGCCGCATAAATTTTATGTCGCATGTTCAATAAAAGGAAACGAAATGAAGAAAGTTTCTCCGGACGCAGTCAACTCGGGGGCGAAAAGTGGACCATAAAAATTGGCATAATGATTGCAAAGTTCCTTTTAATTGGGTGACAGTGGCCCTTTAATTATGTAGCAATATCGGCGGGCCTTCTATAAATGGATTCGATTCCGCCCGCAATATCATAATAGCTTGTGCGGTCCCAATAAAATATTTAGGATTAGCGTGACAGTTGGTAAACTCTGGCTGGCCCTATTTTAAAATGCAAGCCAATACATTATGTTCATTTTATTATTATTATTGTTGTCAAAGTGTCTGAGGACTGAGTCCGCGAGGCTGGGGCTGAGAGAAGTCAGCGTCGGTGACCCCAACCCACCTCAAATATCTGCCAAAAATAATGGGCGGGCGTGCGGAGGAACAGAAACATAAAAATGTAATTAGACTTAACATTTTTTTGTGGCATTTAAACAAGTCAGACACTTTGACAAGCTGGCACGCACACGCTTTCCCGGCCACCTACACTCCCACCCAATCTCGGCCCGGAATTATTATTTCACGCAATATATTACTCTGATAAAGAAAAACGCGGCTCGCGAAAATTTGCGGCAATGTGGTTAATTCTCCTAATTAAATGCGTTAAATTATATCACACATTTGGGAGCGACGCCAGGGGGCTTAGGCGAGGGAGTTGCATAAGTAGTTTGGGAAAAGCCAGGAAAACTTTCCACTCAACGGGCAATCAGCCTTCCCTCCCAGCCTAAGCGCTTTTCTGTTTTGGGATCTCCAAGGTAAGCCCTCGATAAGCAAAGGTCAAGCCTTTGTGCCCACTTCCTTTTACGGTGAGCCAACTCTTTAACAGATTTTCCCGAATCGAGGCTGGTCACAAGGAGAGCAGAGTTTGTAGCCTCTTGGGGCTTCACTTCACACTTTTCCATCAAACTAAATTAGTTACCGGCCCCATGGCAACTTTGAAGTGGCATTCTGCTAATTAGCCACCTTAGAAGCAGCCGGGACTCAAGTGTCCTGGCAGTGGCTCCTCGAAGCAACAGTCGGCACGGCACTCAAGCTAATCTGATGAATGTTGGGGCCACGGGGATACCTTGCCCGAGGCCATAAATCAAGGCCAACGGGGCGGCCAACGAATCGAGTGTGTAATCGGGGACACGCGGCATACATTATACAATCAATGTGCCGGAAAGCTGGAGCCAAGTCCTAGAACAAAGCGAAGGGATTCCCATTAATGTAGTCCCATTCGGGCTTATCCGCCGAGACGAACGAATATATCACTCAGCCTATCTGCACACAATGAATCGCGGCGAATATGAATAATGTCTGTCGTCAGGCAGACACACACTTCCCGGCAGGACCTTTTTCTGTTTCTGTTTCCTTTTCATTTTTTCGGGGGCCTTCGAAAAACCCTTTGTTGGCCGGAATTCGATTGGCTATCCTAACCCAATCCCAATCCCAATCCCGACGCATCCCATCCACCGGGGGCGGACACGTGTGCGTGGGCGTGGCAGCGGCCCAAAGCCACATTTAGAGCACACTTATTGTGCGAGCGGCAATCATTTTTAATGTCTGCACACACATTCTGGCTGAAGACTATTTGCGCCCGGCCACTGGGCGTATACGTGTTATAAAGTAAACATATTACTTCAACTTCATCAGCACCCCGAGTGATGGGATGGCGGAGTTTCTCTCGGGGCTTCTTTGCCGGCTGAGCCCCGGATTTAACTTAGCGTAATGGAACGCCCTCGGTAAGTGACTGCAAGTGGGCCAGATTATTTTCACAGGGATGCCGCATGCCTTGTGCCATCCCCGAGACTTGGCTCAAAACTTCTTTGACACGGAATGCCTTCGTGCGTCGGCTGTTTCTCGGAAAGAGCTCGGCGTCAGACGCTTTAATGCTGCCTCAAAGCAAACCCGTTTTACACAGGAAAATTCACTTAAAATAGAGACTAGACATAAATAAAGTGAGCTAGGAAGGGGGAACTTTTTTGCTGACAGGAATAAGACAAGTTTTTTTTTTTTGCTGTTCTCTTTGAGAGAATATTTATCTGCATACTTTAAAACAATAGTTATATTTACTACTTTAACGAAAATAAAAAGTTAAAGATACTTAAATATATGAGGAAAGTTTTTATGTAGTCAAGGAAGTAACTTGTATATTTTTTAAGTTATATAAGTTGTCATGACTGAAATTAATTAAGGCAATAAAAAAATAAATATTCCCGTGAGCTAGATCTCACCTCGTTCCCCCAGTATCTTCTTACCTGTGGCAAGCTGAGCACCAGCGACAGGATGTAGGTGCCGCCGAGCAACCGGTGACACCGCTTGGCCATGTTGAGCGACTTCATCGGGTACTTGACTGCTATCCAGCGGTCCACGCCGATCAGGACGAGGACGTAGGTGCTCAGGTAGAGGCTGAACATCTGGAAGAGCTTCACCAGCTTGCAGGTGAGCTCATTGGCTAGCCACTGAACCGTGTAGCACCAGGCGGCCTCGCCGATGATGCAAAACCAGGTGACCAGGACGTCGGCGATGGACAGGTGGAACATCAGCGAATATATGGCGCTCCAGGTGTGCCTCGAGTTCCGCCGCGAGATACGCGTCTTGTAAATGTTCCAGATGGTCAGCAGATTGCCCAACAGCGAGAACAGGGCCATCACGGCCAGAACATAGACCTTCAGCAACCCGGAGCGCGACAGCTGCGGGGCATGGTCCATTACGTGCTCGGGCACCTGTTCCGCCATCGGTGGCGACTCGTGCCGGCTGTTCGTGTGCGCCAGCGAGGAACTGTTGGCGATCGCATAGGCGGGCAGGGGCGTGGTGGTCACACTCATATTAGACATATCCGTGGCCAGGCCCACGCCCAAGTCCAGCATGTTGAGCGTGAAGTTGGCTATTTCCGGAGCGGCGGCGGCCACGAGGCGGGTGAAGTTGCCCATGGCGGACCAGTTGCCCACGACCACCTCGTTGTCGGCCTCCAAGTCCATCGAGGAGTTGGGCACGGAGGCCAGGCGGTCAAAGGCGGACGAGGGCGGGTCATCGAAGGCCCACTCGTCCTCCATTGCGGGTGTCTTCTCTACTTAATTGGTTGATTCACTCAGTTTGGACGGTTCCGTTCAAGTGAAGTTCGCTTACATCTTGATGTTACCCTTAAAGTTCTTTCCTCAGGCGTTCATATGACATTATATTAGGTATAAACTGCAAGTATAGAAGACATCAAATAAAATAAGTTAACTGTCAAATACCTATTAAACGTATTTCAGCCAAAATTGTCCCTCATTCAGCATCTTCTAGGTACAACGATTTCCTGGAAAATAATTTACCTGCTAGCTGGGAAAAATTCAATCATTGAAAGCTTAAAAGGTGGCGTAATTTAATGCTTAAGCTAAATTCTATTTACACAGTTTTAGTAAGAAGCGTTTTGATGTTGATTAAAAAAGAGCTGAATAAGAGATTCCTTAAATTGTTCTCGACTCTTAAATCTTATAAAAAAATACACAAACAGACCCAGAATCCGCAAGATTATTCTCGGAATTCAGGTAAGGCATTTTATATATTTTATTCAAAATGCGAGTACACATCACCGGCCATTAAATGAAGATTAAAAAGCGCTTAACTCATGCCCCACCATTATTCCCTTACAATGTTGGCCTTATACCCATTTTCAATTAGTTCGTTTCAACGCAAAATGATTTGCTCGCCACGAAACCAAAGTCTTTCACGCAGCTGTCTTGTTTATTTGATTGTTTTCCAGGAAAATAATTTAGCTCGGCACCGGGCCAAAGTCGAATATGTATTGATTGCTTAGGTGCAATTCAATATATAAACTCGCTAGACAGTCGACTGCTTGGGGAAGGGATACTGGAATTCAGCTGGTAACCCCAGTCAGAGGCATCCTTTTAAAAACCCATTAAGAGAGAACACCAAGTTGTCAAAGGAGAGCGCGCTGTGTGGTTTTCGCTTAACAATTTTATGATTTCATTTAAATGTTGTCCGAGCATAATGGCCATTCACCACTTTAAATTGCCATTAACATTAAAACGCTTTTACCTGTTTCCATTACCCACAATTGTATGTTAAAACTGGTCTGAAAGGACACCCTGTCAAGGCTGACATTAGGTCCTTTAGTTATATTGCTCCCAACAAATACAGAACTATTTAAAGTTTAACTCTTTAAAGTGGCACGAGAGCATTAGTGTGAAAAGCACTTTACTTTGGATTATCCAGTGGCTCAGGTGACCAATTCCAGCTGATTGGCTCCGGACTGCCTCACAATAATGACCGCACTCGGAGCAGTAACAATTCCGCAATGGCTGCAGTTGACCCGAGCACTTGCAATTACTCGGCTGCAATTATCCGCAGCCCTCGAAGGCGCCTCCACTTCCGAGTACGAGTGCAAGTACTTAGGTATTTGCGATTAAGTCTTAATAGATACGATGTATCCGCCGTCGCCTTGGGCTTAGAACTCGACTTTGCCCATGCCGCTGCTGGGTGTGCAGTGTTGTGGGTTCAAAGTAAGATTCCATAAAATTTCATTTTCCAAATTAATTTATGAACATAAATTAAATTGGACGCTTGCTTTGGCTCTTTTTATTGCGTTCTCCCGCCAATAGGAAAACAATAAACCCAATTCAGGGGGTCCGAGTAAGCGGACAGCGTTTTTGAAAGCCTTGTATTCCGCTCAATTGATGCAAATCAATTGCCGGCCATCGAGCTGTTAATTGGACCTGTTCGTATCTATGCATGTGGATATATCTATCTATCTTGGTGGCTTTTATCGCTAATTAACCGTGTGCAAACCAGATAATGGCGCCTGACCTGCTCGGCTCGGTGTCACTAAAGCAATTTGTATCTGATTGCCGCGGCCCGCATATATCTTAAAGTGAACTTTCCATCTCGCACGTTTAATCAACGAGATTAATACACAAATGCGCATTTGATTGATCAGCAGCCGGCAGCCGGGGCTGTTGCTCGCCGGGGTCCCAAAAAGTGTCGAAAATCACATCTGTGCCATGTGCCCGGGATCTAAATAATAATACCCGAAGCCCCGAAGTGGCGACAGATGAGCGACAGCGGGAACTTGGGAGCCGAAAACTTTTTAGCCAATTGTGTGCACGGCCTTTGATTGATTTGTATTCCTGCAGTAAAAGCCCCGAAAAAATCACATACAAACACACCAGTGAAATCCCTGTCCAAACCGTCTAGACAATGCCATAATTGATACTTTCTCCATGTATCGGTATCGGGAGAGAGCACAGTTCAATGCTTTTTTCTGTGCTTAAATTTAATTGCTGCAATGCAACAAAATCATCATTCTCATGTGTTTTTATCCTTTGTGCAAGTGAAGCCTCGTAGACCAATCTGTTTGAAATTAAAACGACGACAGCACATGGCTTTATTCAAAAAGAGCGAAATAAATAAATACTGCATATTTGTGCAATGTATCTGGCCACCAATTAAAACATCATTTACATGCATCTGCATTCGTTTCGGCCAACACGTCGTATGCATAACAGTTCTGAGCACTACGGGTAATATAACGCCGTTGATCTCGGTATCATTTCCCCCATTGTGACTGGGGAAAAGTGTGTACATTTTCTTGGATTTCACTACTCTTTTGATTATTGTCCAAAGTTTTCGGTACAAACAAAGTTTTGTGCAAATGGACGGCGTTTTAGTCGACTTGCTTCTACAGTTCATTTTTTCCGCGTTGTTTTATTTTTTCGCAAACTTTGCCCATTCACTTAGATTGGATTAATTCCTGAAGCAGTTTTCTGTTATTCTTACGGCGCTACTTTGTAATTACTTGGCGAGTTCATAAACTGCCCAGACACCAGCGCGGCCGATCCATTCTTCCCTCCAATCCAACGGAAAGGAACGAAAATTCCTTTATTAAGGCACAGTGTCCCAAAAGTTTTCACTACTTCCTCCACTTGTCGGTGGCATATTTGCATTCAGCTTGGCTAATACTCGGGTTTGAGTTTGAGTTTCTGTTTGTATTCACACATTTCACATTTATTTGGACACTTTGGGCTTTGTCTAAGCTGAAGCCGAAGCTGCGGTGTTTGCACAGTTGGGCCGCTTCTTTAAATACGGGGGAAATACACAGGGCGCAGGAGCACTGTACAGTGAACTCCACTGCCTGCTGGCTGGCTGCTTGTGTTGCCAGCTTAAATATCAACATGTCATTAATTTTTTGGCAGCTGCACCCCCGAGCCCTGTCAGAACTCTGCCGTATCTGGAGTATCCGCGTACTTCATTATGTATCTGCAACTGTATCTGTATCTGCGATGTGTGCACAGTCCGCTGTTTGCTTAACATCACACAGCTTTCATGAGCTCTTGAGCACTTGATGCCATTTTGATTATTGCTCTGGGTTCACCGCATAGATACACCACGCACACACTCACACACACTCTGGGTAATTTATGCGTTTTGATCTGATTACAAATTTATTTTATTTCATTGAAATTTATTTAGCCCCCGCTCATCCATTTTAGATTAGGCAATTTACTCAATTTCATTTCGACAAATAAAATGATTCTGTCGATTTAAATTCCGTTTTTGTTTTTTGCTAATAAATTAATATGCTTTAATTAAATGTGGCTTCAAGCTCCATTAAATGATGATTAATGCTTAGCCAGAACATGCCACATAGAAGTGTAGTAAATACTTTTCGCTATTGTTCTAATTAATTGACTCTTGAATGCTTGAGCGTACTGAAAGCTTAGTTAATTAATAAGTGTTTTTGCTAAGATTGAAAATTAAATCTAAACGCTCCATGCGATATCATTAAACTTGCCTTGTTAATTTTAAAAAACTTTGTAGTTGCTTAAATTTAAATTTAAGTTTCTTCACTAAATAAATGCACACTTAGATTTTTGTAGTAAATATCAGGATAAATTTGAAAACTTTGCATTAGCTTTGATGAACCAAATTCCAAAAAATTGCACTTCGATTGACGAGATTTCGGAAAACCTTCGCTTTGCTTTCGCAAATATTTCACTTTGTTTCACTTTATTTTCGCTTTTCCGCTCTCGTTTATTCTATCACTTAGATGATTCAGTTCACAGCAAACTTCATTCAGGGGGCTCCTTTCGAGAACTGGGAAATTGGATTTTCCGCGCTTTTCAACCGTTGCGGCACCTCGAGTTCTGGCAACTGATTTCAAAAATCCAACGCGAAGTCAAATCGTCGCGCCAACCGCTCGAGCAGGCTGCATCCAACATCGAACATGTTGCCAGCGGATTCATTCATAAAAGCTTCGGTGCTGCCGGCCACCTGATGGAGCGACCCTCGCTGGTGCGACTCGCAACTTGTTGGCGTCCCCGTCAAGGGCATTGCTCTGCAGACATAACTCATACGCACTGTGAGCCCTTGCGCCACAGTGGGGAATGCTGCAGGGCTTTATTTATATAGTAAGAAACTGTTATTATTTAGCATCAATATAAAAATTTAGTTTATAAATAGATTTGCAGTAAAATAATTTAAAATGTAATTAAATGTAAAACAATTATTTATCCATTCATTTTTGGTGTAACTATGTAACATGTAATATATCAATATATAAAAATCTTCAAAACTATACTGCAGGAACACACACAATTATTAAGACTTTTTTGTTGATCAAAATTGATATATTAGCATGTTTTTTTTATTAAACAAATGCTTATTTTAAAATGATCTTGTTTACAGACAAATTAGGCAAAAATTTTGCGATATTTTGAACAAAATTGGTGCTCCTATAATACAATTTTCATGAAAAAGTAAAAAAGTATAAAATAAATAAGATACCACAGACCAAAATGATTAACCACAGGTTTAAAAACGCGTTTTATGAATTCAATCTGCGTGATTGTGTTCCCTTATGATCTTAGAGATCAAATAGAAGGCCATGTCTTTATCGACTTGCCTGGTGATACTTATTAAGAAATCATATACTTTATAGGGTCGGAGATTATCGCTTCTGCTTGTTACATACATTTTAGGTCGACATAAAGCAAAAATATATCTGTAAATTTTTTATTTACTTCAAGAATCTAATATTATATATAATATAAAATAACAAACATCTTACCCCAAACGTTCGCGATAGTTAAGGAAAATACCTATCTCCTCTTATGGTCCCAGAACAGACGCACATATGTAAATCGAATCGCCTGGCGATACTAATCAAGAATATAAGATACCATTTGGAAACTATAAATATAAACTATATAACGAGACACTTTATTCAATGCCTTACAATTAGAAAATTAATATATATATTAACGGTAATTACTCATTACTAATCCGTACTTTTCCCCGCTAGTTTTGTGATATCTCCCACTGTGCGTGGGCTTCATCCTTCACAACCATAAAGTTAAGGCTGCCTCCGGTCGTATTTTTAGCCGTGCTAACAAGTCGCTCCTGCAATAGTTGCGACTGGCGTGTCTAGATTTAGTAAGAAATGTTTATCTTTCTTTAATGGAGCGCCATGCCAAAAGCGGCAATCGTATTTGGCCAACATATTTATTTAGTCTAATTAGCTAATTTGCACACATGCACAATTGGGTAATTAAAGTACGCATGGATATACCCTTTTTGGCGAATAACAAAGCATTAAGGCGAGCTCACGGCACATTCCACGTTCAGGTGTTCCCAGCGCCGCGGCCTTAATTAAGTTTCCCCAAAATAAACAAGTACATTTCCCAGCAACGCCATCCCTTTCAGAGGCCGAAAACGAATTCCGCTAAATGAAGAGTCGAGTTCGAGATGGATGCTGCCATCTGTGGTTTTCCACACAGAGCGAGTGAGCCGGTTACCTGTCATTAGCCCGAAATGCAGCGTATTTCTGAGCCCGACAGAAAACTACACAGTCGCCCCAGGAATCAGTGGCATCTGCGAGTGCCTGGAAGTAAATAACACTGGCAGGATACAAAGGACCCGCCATGACAAATGACGCACTGAGTGGCAGCCCAGTCACGTGTGATGAACCGACACTGAGTCAACAACAATGTCAGCTAATGCGGAGAGGACTCGTGTTGCCACCCAAAACAAAGCAACCTCAAAAAAAAGACCACGAACTCATCCCGAAAACCCATCTCTTGGGGGCATTGTTTTCCAGACACTTATGTGAGCAGCGGATATCGATGGCAGGACCAGGACTCACTGTGAGGCGTCTCTTCAGGTTCATTTCGTGATCTCATCAAACGAACAGCGACAACTGATGACTAAATAATTTTCTCCCCCGCCCGGGCATATTGTGCGCTCACCGATAAAAGTGATTTATGCAAAATGAGCTCTTGAATATTCGATGTTCGCAGCGAAAAACGATCAAATATCATGGCTGCCACCGCGCTGTGTGGGCAATTGTTAACTAAATTTGCGCATTGCGTTGCGGCAGACAATCAAAATAAATTTTAATACATTATGAGAACGGGCACAAGGGGCCGGCTGCCGGCTTTGACGCAAGATTTCCCTCCTTTGGGCTGGCTGGCATATTAATCCCCGCATAATAGTATTACCAAATTGGCACGAAAAACAATTTTGAATTACTCGCACCCGGCATTTCCATGCCGACTTGCTCCCTCGAAGCCCGCATTTTTGCCCCCATTTTCCAGGGATTTTCCGTTGAAAAAAATGTAAACTTTGGTGGCTGGAAAATAATTGAATTAATACCGATATTAACTATCATGCACGCGTGCCCGCATCAACTCGTGTGTGCGGCTTTTTGAGCTACGGCCAGGAATTCCGGCCCTTCTCCGGTTGTGTAATCCTCGCAAAGTGCATAATTTGCCCGAGAAAATTATGGCATCGTGTTTGGGACTCCCGCTTCCTGTTTCGCCGGTGATTTATTTCACTTTTGCGCCAAGTTGTCATGGCATTTGACTCGGATTCCGAATTCCGGGACCCGGGCTCTCGGTTCCAAGGAGCATGCATGCCCGTGAATCGTTTCGGTCCCCCCCGGCGGCGATGTTATCCGGACGCGGCGGTGGCGGCGGCTGGCAAAAGTTTGTCACTGTTGCCAGAATCTTCGGTTCGGGTTTTATGTAAAGCATGTCTGTTTTTATATGCCAGTCCCAGCTCGACACAATAAAGGACGCCGGCTTAAAATGTGAAGTCGCGTGGCTACTTGGGTGGGGAGGCAAGTCGACGATGGAGACGGAGCAGGTGAGGATGGATTCCGCAGCAGCCTCGCATCCCAGCCATCATTAGCTTCGGATGCTCCGCTGATTACGAGGCGGCTAGAAAAATAAACAAGCCCATTCCCCTCCCGATGCCCATCCCGATCCCTGTTCCAGTTGCCAGTTCCAATATTGGGCCTGGTCCACGTCGTACACGTGCCAACGACTAATGTGCTGCTGGAGTGTGCCGCATAAATAATAGAGTTTATGAGCGTCGAGGAGCACCCCAAGTCCCAATCCCGCTCCCAAATTGGCACAGATTCGAAACAAGAAGGGCTAAGTCGATATTCGACGGTGAAGCGGCCCAATGACCCAAATCAAAATTTTGCATTGCAGAAATTAAGTTTGCCCCCATGGCAATCCAATAAAGAAGCGGCTCGTGAGCGACGTGTACGTATAATGCAAATCGTATTAGAGAAGTTACGACATTTTCCGAAAAATCCGAAGCGAGGCGGAAAAGTTGCTTGGCTTTCGATCCACTGTGCGCGGGCTCGGGAAAATGTCGAACGAATTGATTTTCAGCTAGCTTTTCGGGCTGCGGCTACGACTGCGGCCGGATCCACTTGAAGCTGTTGCCCGAAACCCGGAAAAGTGTCCCGTATTGGGGTAGCCATGATTTTCCGTTCGCTTTTCCCACTTTTCCGCCGCCCTTCTGCCCATCATCGACGGCGCACGGCGATGTTCATTTTGGAAAGTATTCGGGCACATTTTTTATGTTGCCCCGACGTGGGCTTAGACCGGCTCTTGCTTTCCTGCGCTTTCCCTCGCTTTCCTTTGCTTTCCCTTTTTCCTTCCGATTCTCCCCAGCTCAGCTTTCCCTTCGCTGAGTGCTTCAAACTACTTTATTTGGACATCTGGTTGTTTGAAGTGTTTTTGCTGGTGGATCGACTGGGCGAAGCTTTAAAGCGATGGAAACATCTTGGAGGCCACATGCCAAAACGGAAGCATAAATTCCCCTCTTAAGGAATTTATTACATTGCCGTCCTCGAGGACGAGATGTAAATACGCCCTGTGTAATAAGTATCTTGTAATATGAAAGTTTATTCTTTGGGTGAGACAAAGGGGACTTGACCTGCCAATTTTCGGCTTTTTTATGGGATTGAAAATGAGTAATATCTATACTTATGTATGTAAAGTATTTATTGATATTTTAAGCTCTTTATTTAAGATTTTCAGATATCCTTCTTTAAGGTACTTCCATTTGAAATGTGAGCGTGGCTATCCAGTTTATTAAATACTTCCCCAAAAAACAATGAATGTCTTACACCAATTTAAGTATGTCACTTTGAGGGCCCAGAACAAATAGTTACAAGAGTTCCAGCAGCAGAAAGGAGCTAAACTCTCTAGGGAAACGGCGAACTTGTTATCCTATGTCATTGTGCGCACTCCTATAACAATCCAATTATTCCGTTGTCAATCAAACTTCGGAACTCGTGCAGGCATTGTTTGGATTATTAAAGCTTTCCTCGGGTAGTTCCGTTGGCGCATTCAAAATGTTTTCCAGCATGGGGCCCAAGGCAAGGAAATTAAATTTCGGGGCTCACTTATTCGCGATACATTCCCCAAAGAACCAATGAAACACTCAAACTCCAAATGTAAATTTTAAGATACATGTATATATATGTACCAAAGGGAGTTACGGCGAGATAAAGCTTGCAATTCCAACTTCTATTTTCGCCACCATTTGCTTCCACTACACATCGAGAATAAATAGGAGATGGCTGTAAATATATCGCTCCTGTATTGATATTTGATGCAAAATCGAACAAATAAATCTTACTTTCAATAAATTAATATTCTGTTTGTTAACCAATCATTTTTGCTAATAGGGAGAAGTTATCAAAGTACATTTTATCAGTTAAATATTGATATTTTATCTTTAAATGTATATCAAAATTTAGATATGATATTGATGTATGTAATTATCATTCCGATACACGTATATACATCCAAAGTAAGGCTGTCGGAAAATATTCATATATCGAATCTGTATCGATGTTTGTCGCAATTGCCGATATAAATCGATATTTGAACCTTGCAAAATATGAGCGAAATCAATGTTCCGTTTGATATATCGAACTTCGTCGAAAAAGAGCTATAACTCGGTATTAACTATATTTGTGCAATATATGGAGTGCAATATTTTTGTCGACCTGCCTAATCGGTTATTTTCCCTCGATATACATCCAAAAGCCCTAGAAAACCCAAACATTTTTACCGAAAATTGACCGATAATCCATCAAAGGGATCCCGTTGACATGGCACATTCTAAGCAAATTCATAAAACAAAACACAAAATATGGGTTATCAGAGACACGGTGTGCATGCTCCATTTGGCACACGAGAAATATGACATTAAAAAATTTACAACCGTACGCTATCCGCATTTTTAAAACACCAGCTTAATGACGTGTATATGTATGGTGTGACTGTGTTTGCCGGAATTACTTCTGAAGCGCTAATTAAACATTTTTACGAGCCTCGAATAAAAGAGCCGTAAACGCATGCAAATACGACTATATTTACGTTTTGGGGGCGCCAGAAGCGAGTCCGAAGTTTGGGTGTGCGTGCCCAGATTCCAAGTGACTAATTGTGCCCAGATACGGATATTCTGGCCGGGAGACCTGGACACCAATTGGGATTCCGATGCACAGGCGGCCACTGAACCTGGCTGTCATTCAACCCTGGATGGTCCACGTTCCGGCAATTGACAATCTTGTAGCCATAATTTCTGTCTGGAGTCCCGCTGACCCTTTGCCACTTAAGGGCAAAACAAAAGGGTTAGCATTCGGGCCCTCCACAGCGGTTAAATATATGTCACTCTTACTTTGTATATTAATTTATAACAAATTGTGTCTGCAGCGTTTTACTGGCCGTATGTGAGATATAAATTGGCCACTCAATTTGTGTGAAAATAAATCTTAAATCCCCAGTCAGCTGAAAATTTATTTTAAACATTTAAAGCTACTGAGTGGACACTGCCCAGTACTTTGTTTATTTTGTCTGAGTGTCGGAAAGCAGAAACCTGAAAGTACATAGCAGCTGTCAATAAAAGGTTGCGATTTACTTCACTTCAGTTCCAACGACAGCAGCATTGTGTCTGCAACAGCAGGCCTTTATCGATATTATTAGAAAAATTCAATTTCTGGCCGGTGCAGAGATAGGACCTTGTCACTGGCGTAATACTCTCGTATTTGTTCAAATACTCTTAGAGGGACTGGATGAAATGCGAAGGAAAGCAGTACCGACTCTGGACGACTTTCTCCGACTGAATATTGCCATTCAAAAGTCAAAGGAAGTCATTCCGCTTCGCGCCCTGCACATTCATCAAAACATAAAGCTCCTGTTGTTTAAGCGCTATGAGTGTTTTTATTGATTTAATCAAATAAACAGCAGCCAGGAGCACATAGCCCCCAGCAGTCGGGGGAAATGAGCAGCCAAGGAATTGATCCGTGCTGCTTCTGACAGCCAGTCAGCAGGAGTTTTCCCGCCAGGCTGGGTGGAGCAGGTTTGCAAGTGAAACTGGCTTTCAGAAGCCGATTTCCCCCCGGTGCCGCCCAATGTTTGCGGTGTTTGTTGCTCCCCAGCACGACAGGTAACAAGGTTGAGCAGGTGTGGCTTCGGTCTAGTAGGGGGCTAGGACTCTCAACCCCCTCAAAACCGTAACCCATACTCACACCAAACCTCCTACGACGACGACGGCGACTGGCGTGTCAAAAGCCATGCAAACAAGGAGCGGGACAAGCTGCAAATTGCTCGACACAAGGGAAAAGCACGGCGCAGCAGAAGGAAGTTTCCATTTTGAGGGTCGTAAAAGGAATTGGGCTTTAAATACGCGCGGCCATTAGGCATTCGGTATAATTAAATTTGAATTTTCTCCTTCCTTATTCCTTCTTATACTGCGAGTCTGCTTCTCTACTGCAATAACAATTAGCGGGGGCTTTTGGCAGCTGAAATATCACACTGCGAACCGATTAATTAGACCCGCCTGGATGAGGCTTTACTGGCCAATAATATATAACAATTATTAAACGCCACGAGTGACGGATGCCTCCAATTAGGCCGTATTAATAAACGTCGCCGGCCGGCCATGTGTACTAATTAAAGCCAAAGTCTTTGTCCTGCCATGTCCTTCCACCTCGAGGACCGTCCGTCGCACATGCATAATTGAATGCGTGCCGGAGTCACACAAATCCGTAGCCGTCCCTCGGCTACACATACGTTTAGCTGATTCCTTCGAACACGAACGGCATAAATGAGCCGGCTAATAGCCAGGACATCGGCTCAGGGCCAGGACACTCCCACGCAGTCCAGTGAAAAGCGGAATGAATACGAAATTATCTGTTTGCCGCCCAGCCAGGACGATGTCAATTGTTTGTTTGTTCCCTCTGACTTGGTCTTGGACTCTGGCACTCGAATCCTCGAGCTCCAGGCTCTGTATGCATCACGTGCTGCCCAATGTGGCGGAAACTAACGCCAAAAGCCGGGGCCTGGCTGCTCCAGCTACTGCCTTTGGTCCTGTTTCTGCGATAATGTCAGAGGGAATTGGACGCAAAATGAACCGCAACCAAATGACTGCGGCTCAAACCGCCAGCTGGCGAGTGAAAAGTTCCCAAGATGCCGCCGAGGGAAGAAGTCCTTGGCAGACAGGCCCGCAAAGTGCGAATAAAATTTTATCTGCGCAAAAGTAATACATGCCATCGACTATAGGCCTAATACCAAGTAGCAAATGCAGATGCTGACAACTACTTTACGAAAAACTTCGAGTTTTTCCAGGAGTGGTAGCTTAAAATTATTCAAATAATTGACAAAAACTTGCGAAATATTTTAGTTCCCTACAATATGTACAGCTTATGAAGAATAGTCAGATTTGAAATATACCTCAAAGTCTTCAAAGCACGATGGAAAATATTTAAAGAAAGTCCGAAGGTTGTTAACTTTTTTTAATTTCCATGTTGTATACTATACTAAATTTATTTAAATTAAAATATTTTAAGAAACATTTAGCAATTATAAAATATTAAAAAGGGAATTGTGATAATTTATAAGCAAAAATGAAAAAAACTTTAAAATATTATAGAAAAAAATATAGATTAAATATTTTTTAAATTAATCTTAAGGAGTTACATTACTGTATATATTTTTTATCGATTTTTTTCTTATCCCTTTAATTTTGTATACTTCTAAGAATGTTTTTAACCCCTTTACCATTTCTCAAATCAGATTATATCCAAAGCTATAGCAATTTGAATTGAGCGCTTTTGCACTATTCTTTATTTTCCGTTTTTCTTAAACGTGATATTTCTCCAATAGGCCAGGATAACCAACAAATTTGTTACTTACTCTTTAATATACGCTTTAAAACATGTGGTAATTTCATTCAGATATTCCGATTCCTTCCGTTAAAAAACATAACGTGTTATAACCTTTACCTTTACCTAAACAGACAACTATGAATGCCTCACACCAAGTTTATATCTTTAGTTATATGCCATTTTTTTCTCTGTGTTTCGATGTTGACAAACCGAAGGAGGATAAGCCCAAGACCCGTGTACGCTATACAAGTTTAATAAGAGACAAGAAACGCCACGTCAGCTGGATCTGTGCCAATGGCAGGGAGGAGAAGGAGCTTGGTCTAATGCGCTTAAAAATGTGACTCCTCTGCGAAATAGCATCAACGGTCAATTCGAACAATAACGAAGGAAATCGGCAAGGGCATCACCTTTTTGTCAGAACCTTTGAGCGGGGCTAAGCCTGTCATCGGCTCCCAAACCCCGGAATTAGTCCTGCCCCGAGGTCCTGCCAGGTGTGTTTGGGGTCCAGAAGTGATACACAAATATTTGTGTAAACACGCCTAAGCCGATTGTTGTTTTTAAAGAACTCAGGGGACCATACATTGGAAAGCCTTTACACAGATAAACAAGGAGTGTGTGCGTCCTCCCTGTGATTGACACATTGATGGGAAAGTTCCCCTCCGGCCACTCGCAAGGTGAAAGCTAATCTGTTACACGTTTCCATCATGGCGACACTTTAAAGTCAGTATCACAAATCAGCAGGTAATGCAATTTACAAACACTTAACTTGGCCCACACCGAATGTGTCGACTCGAAATCAAAGCGAGAAAATTAATGGCGGCCGGGCGTTGGCGTCCAATCAAAATCAATACACTTGGCAAATTGCTGATACATTAAGTATCCGCCGTGCGACCTCGTCCATTACGCCCGGCCGGCCCACTACTTGAGCCCGAATTTCCGAATTTCCCGCAACCACCTGCCCTATATATATATTTTAGTGAACAGCTTAATCAACAGGCATAGATCGGGTCCATCGAGAGGTGTTCGTTCGGGCCAAATTAGGGTAAAACGTGGAAGGCAAACACTGCAGACTCATCCTACGCTGCGGAGGAACTCGTTCCGGTGCGTGCAAAATAATGAGAGATGGGATCGGGCATTCGATGAGGCCAACACGCGCTGTCGATTCGTTTTTTTATGCCTAGCTATGGCAGTATCATTAAAATTATAAATCACCCAGGCAGGCCGAGTTGCCGATTAGGCGAGGGCAGAGAACCAAAGCACCTGTAAAGGTGTTAAATCAAAACACGGAAGGCGAAGCGTATACTTAAAATAATAAAGCGTTCTCGACCAGCAAAGGTTGGCCATTCAGGGCGCCCATTTGCGCCTAAATGGAGGTCCTGAATGAACCGGTACATCAACCTCCACCACGCTAAACCAGGGATATTTGTACAGGTGTTTCCCAAACTCCTGCTCCGCACTAGTTCCTTGGATGGAATCCAGCACGGCTCTTGTGGGCGCGTGCATAAGTGCCTGGCAGTCTATTGATTTTGGCCGCCTTAAATGCAAAGCAAACAGGTCAGAAACAAGGACATTCTAACGAGTGGCAGACGCAGACAGAGACTGAATCGGAGGCAAAGATGGCCTTTGCCCGGCCATTCACAAGCACTGTCAGTGTAAACAGGACGATGGAATCTCACAGCACACAGCACTCACACATTCCGGACACAATGAAATAAAGCAATGGAATCGTACGTGAAAATCAAACAAATGCGTGCTCGGCTATGAATATGCCAAATGTCAGCCGGCAGGGATTTATTTTTGCACCTCTCTGCCTTTGGTTGGTTCAAGGAACCCAAGTTCAAGAGCGATTCGAACGCTGGGGTATTTAAGTGTCACAAAGTCTGGGCAAGCCACTTTCCCTGTTTATATGCGAGTAAACAAGTAATCAGGACAACGCGACGAGCTAAGTGAAAATGTCTAATCACCGCTGATAAAATCGCTTAGAGGCTAATGGAGTTGATCAGTCTCAGCGGCGTCTCTGTCTCGCCGATTGATTCCTCCTGTCTCGGAGGCAAACACTTGATTATTCAAGCGCCCGCGCTTCGGTGGACCACGCAGTGCTTCAATTAATTGCCAGGACCTCCTCCGAGCAGCCTGCGAGCGCGTTTTTACAGAAGCGTGCAAAGAGCCAGCGGCCCTGGGCCTTATAAATAAAGGCAACGGGTTAAGAAACTCATTCTTTAAGCAAAACAACAATAACATTTATTCCCCGCAACAGCAGCAGCAGCAGCGACTTGCTGACTGGCAGCAGGTGAGTCGAGGAAACATGACAGCCAGTCGAAAGCAAAGTCTGGCGACTGCCGCCTTATTTATATTCTTCCACAGCGGATTGTTGTTGTTATCCTTCCCCCTAGCACTGCTCTTGGCCAGATTCCCATCAGCTCCTGATGAACTTCACAAAGGGTTTTCGTACACTGGCATTAAGCTCGGCAGTGCAGCGCACCCAGCCAAGGAAGAGCTCTTTATCAGAGCTCTCATGTGAAGGTTGCGCATTTTTCACTCGGTAAGCTCGGCGGTACGAGATTCTCATAAAACGACTTGTTAACATATTTCATTTAAAGCTCAGCAGCTCCCAGCGAAGCGTGCATATGTTGTTCAGAGTGTGGAGAAGATTGCGGATTTTTTTCATTTTCTTCAGCGTTTCCTTATTTCTTTTTCAAGGAATTTCGCTCAGAGTTCGTAACGGGCTTTTTAAGTAGTTTTTGTGTCAAATATTTATAATTAACAACTAAGAAGAAGTCGCTGCGGAAACTTACGCAAAATAATAACTGACATAGCTCGAAATATCTTGGAATGTTTTAATTAAAAGAGAAACTATAGTATGTAAACATTTTCATGGAAGTCTTTGCTAAAAGAGAAAAGTTAAGCTCGAAAAATGTTTCCTAATAAGAATTAAAATTTTAATTTGAGGTGTTTTTGTCTATTAAGCCTCTTCATCAAACAATAGTAGAGATGAAGAATTATTTATACTAAACTAGTATAACAAGAAGCCCGCTTGAAGACGCACTTTCTATAGCTACTTTAATTAAATTTTCCCCATTAATATAATACAATTTTATTCAACTTTTTTCTCAGAATCGCTTTATATCCCCACCAATGTCATCTCCTTTTCTAAGAACTCCCATCTGTACTATATAATATGCAGAAAGTAAAGGAAAACAATTCGGTGCGCAGGGGAACACATGTTGCGGTCCTCAGCCAAAATCGCTGAGCACCGCAAATTGTGATTAGCAGAGCCAATTAGACAGGAGCATAAATAAGGCAAAGGGACCGACCGAAGGCTGGCTCCGAGGACAACAGGGAATGGCCAGAGCAAATAACGATAACAATAAGAGGAGCAACAGCACGATAATACATTTAATGCAGCGATTTAATTAATGGAATGTGCGCAGGCCGGCCGGCCGACTGACTGCGGCCCTCCGGTCGGCTACGTGATTTATGGGCGGCGCTTAATTATTAAGAAGTTATGCAGAGTTTAAACATTTATTGCAAACAAAACGGCGACAACGCCTCGCATACCAAGTAGCAGTGGGGCTCCCCCCGGACATTGAGCTGACACAAGCGAAGGACCAAAGGACCCGCTCCACTGTCATCGGTTCACCCATTGGGTATCGCCTATTGGGGTTTTATGGCTTCGGTGAGCACTCCGACATTTTGGCCAGCAGTCCTGGGTGCTGCGCTGCGTTTTATGAACCTAACGGCCAGAGCCATAAATATTTTATGCGTTATAAAAACTGGCACTGCGACCAAGTCGTTCGGTTGGCTTTAAGCTACTTTCGGTAATTAGTGGCATTTAGTTAAAAAGGCAATAAATACCTTGCTGCGAGCCGGATGACCGTGATTTATGCCAGAGTCCTTCCATGTCACAGCCAATGCTAATTAGTAATAAAAATCACCGCAGCCGCCAACGTCGCGCCCCAAAAATAGTTACAGAATTGCCATAAATAAAGGCAACGCCGCCGGATTGTCCTAATTCGTTCGCTTCGGTAAAGGCACCTTAAGTTGATCGCAATTACGGGGATCAGACTGGGCCAAGTGGCTCCAAATTGCAGTTAACCGACGAGCAGCCAGCAAAGTAGCGATTATGGAAGGCATTTACACCGTCAGCCCATGAGATGCGGAAATGTGAAGTTAAGACTTTCCCATTAAGCGCCTCCGCAGCGGAAATTATTATTATTACGGGCGCCGAAAAAGAAGGCCGCAAGCAGCCGGAGCTGGCCGAAGGGACGGCCTAATCCATGACTGCCAACAGTAATTAATTTACATTATTATCATAACAAACTGCTCGAGCAGCACGAGCGCAACGCCCACCTTATATATACTTATGTGGCATGGAGTATGAGTGCTTTTGGCAGCGTATGGACGCCCAAGGATCCTCGGAGCATCTTCATTAACGGCGGGCGATTCAATTAAGTCCAATGAAATGTACATAAAAATTTCCATTGTTTGCGGAGCCTTTTCAGGGTCAGTGTGGCGTCTCAAGGGCTCTCCGGCGTCCGGAATATGTGGCGGCTGGTAATTATTTTTGGCATACCACCAGCGACCCGGCTTAAATCTAATCCACAAATAAATACTCTTTTTAGCTGGCAGCCATGATTTATGCAACACTACTTTAATGCGCACGGGGAAGCACCCGCACTTTACATGTGTTTGACTGTGATATCCGTGTGTGGGTGTGTGTGCGACCCCAAAAGTTTTCCCTCATCTGAGGCCCGATGCTCAAATAATCATTATCCGAATAGTTACCCCTTTGGGCTCATTAACACATCATCATCAGGCTCCGCTGCCATGTCCCGAGTGCGGCGCGGGGTAATGTCCTACTGCGGACACAACACATCCTTAAAGCTATTTTCCTTATAAACATATTTTGAAAAACAGGCCGAAAATGACTCAATCGTGTGGATTACGAACTAAAGAAAGTTTCGAGGAAATGTTTCCCTTAATGACTTTGCTTGTATGTTAATCGATTACACCGAAAAAGGAAGTAGGATTTATCATACATTTAACATTCTGTATATTTCTATATGTCATCAAACTTACTATTTAGAATGTTTTCCCTTTAATACTAAATTAAAGTTCAACTTTCCTAACGATCGATGCACATGCAAGGAACTCAATATTTATTTTTTCCACAGTTTAAAGTTGGCTTCGTTTGCGCAACCTTTAATCTTTTACAAACATAGTATATAAAGCGTTTATATTAATTACACTGTATTCATAAAATGTAACACATACGGCCCGCGGCTAGCCACTGTTATTTAAGAAGTGAGTATGGATGCATTTATTACTCATGCATTTATTACTGGATAGTATGTAAATGGCAGATTTTCTGAAATTTGTTTCTGGGATATAGTATGGTTGGCCACAGACGCGGCTCGTGTGCAGCTTTTGTGTTGGTTCACAGCCGGAGATATATTCATGCGTTGAACAGCTTGTGCTGGTGGCGCCAGAAGCCAAATAAACATTTCATGTGCACGCTACCTTCAGAAAGTGGCTTGCCACACATGTTCTGACCATGAAAGCTCTCCGCCTCTGCCGGGAAAAGTAATGTATCATCAAAATTCTTCAAATCATGTCATAGTCCTGTTCCCGGAAGATGGAGCAGATGCGTCTGCCGAAATAAATGGCACAAAATGTGTGGGAATTTCGGTTTTGTTGGGGGGTGAGTGAGCGTGGTGTGGCGGAGCACTCGTACTTGAAAATAAATAACATGCTAATGCTTCATGTGAGCCCGAGTTCCTGTCCATGTCTCCAGTGGATCGGGGCCCGCATTTACATCCAGTGAATTTTCTAATTCCGGGACTCCCCGGCTCCCCAACGCCGATGCCACGCAAACTTAAAAAAATTCCACTCGTTATAAATAAGCTCGACAATTTGTTCTTGCTCCACGCCTTATCCGCTGGCCCCGCCTCCCATATTTTCCTTTTAAAGGCCACACGTGACACACGATGGGTCGAGTTTGGCGCGAAAGTGTCCCCCCGGGAGTAGTCCAGCCCGCATTCGATTTCAGGCTTCATTAAAAATGTTTAGTGCTTTGTTCACGCATCTACAGAGCGCTACCCCGAATAGCGACGAGCTAAAACGCGCTTTCCCGGGAAATCATCATTCCTATATTCTGAATATTTATGCAAAGCACTCGACGCCGACCCAGAACCGCAGGATAATTACTGCACTTTCAATGGCAATGTCCTCTGTGTGCCGCCCACTGATTTACTGCACTTGAAATAGCTAAAAACTTTCGCCATCTGCACATGAATATAATGGGAATATTAAACAAACTGAAACAATGTTCAGAGCTGGCAACTTTGCGTCGGTCGCCAGAGTCAAGAGTTACTTCAGGGCATCCCTGGGGCCAGGACAAAAGGCGGAGGCTGGGCGGATGTCCCAGTCCCGTGACCCATTTCCCGCCCGGGGCAGCGGAGGACTTGCAAATTTATTTTAGACAGCATTTTATTACGTGGGCCCCGTGCTCGCTTTTGTTGTTGTAAACGTCTTGGTCGCGGCAATAAAATATTTATTATATACTTAGTCAAATTTTTTTCCAATCGCCGGGTGGCCTGTGCATATATTTCGGCGAAAACGTTTAAGATTCCGTTCAATAGAATTTGCCAAGTCAGTGGGTAGCAATTAATTCGCCTCCGCAGCAGCCGAACTTTCCGCGAAAAGTTTCGCGCCATTTCAAGAGTCATTGGCAATATTTGTTTGCATTTGGCCCCGCGAACTTTTCAGACTGCCGCGACCTCAAACGATTTATTTAATTAAAAAGTAAACGTGAAAACGTTGCACATACGCCGTGTTGTACGGCGGTCTTTACTTTCTCTTCTTACTTGTTGTTTGGCGCGGATCATTGAAACTGGATATTCGTAAGGCGGAACCTGACGAGTTTCCCCCATTTTCCACACCCGATTTCGGCGGCTTTTCACCCCGGACTTGGTGCGTGATAATTTTATGCAATTGCGGTCACATTAATGGTTCGCATTCGGTTTGATTTAGGACTCGAGTGCGTGGCATGGAATTTGCAATTACACCGCCTAATCCCCCGCCCGATTTCCACTTTCACTTCCACTGCCAGTTCCAGTTCTTTTCTGTACCGCTGACAGCTCAACTTTGAGCCTTTACGGCGGGCACGTGTTGTTGGTGCGTGTGATTTATGCTTTATGGCTCGCTCTCCCGCCCCCACAAGTAGGCAGCACTCCTTTTTCGTGCAGACCAGGAGCCGCGAGCCACGAACCACGAGCCAGGAGCCAGGATGTGCGTGCTGCCAGTTTTTAATTGCTTTCCCGCTGTCGGGCCCACAACTGAATTATTGATGTAGGTCAGAGAGAGCACACGGTACGAGTATATCGCCGGAAATAGCCTGACAACTAACTGGGACTACTCGATAGAGAGAGAGAGACCCTTGTAAGCCGAAGTGCATGTGCTGCAGACTTCAATGTGTCAGTCACTTAAGGGTACTCGAAGTGAACCACTTTTGCAATACTTCAGCCACAGTTCAATGAGTATTTTTGTAGCCACTGAACCAACTGAATCTTAATAAGCTTTCATGTATTTCAAAGAACCAACATGAACAGCTTCTGACGGTGATATAAGCTACCAAAAAAGAAGTGGTAAAAGAAAGGTTGTTCATGTTGCTTAAATGCAAATACAAAGCCAGACCATGTTGAATAAATAAATAAATGCAAACATTTTGCAATTCTTTTTGCTTTTGAATTTTGTTTAGTTTCGATTTTCGATGAATCTATCTATTTATTTTCACAAAATTAAATATCTAACGAAATTGTTTGCTGCTAAAATACCAGAACTCGTTTCATGCATACTTCTGTTTATTAAGTCCGCAACTTTTAATTTTAATTGAATTTATGATTTCTGTTTCATATTAGATTTCCGCTCATGAAAATTGAAAACTAATTTTCCATTTAAGCGTCCACAAAGAGTTAGCCTTAGGAATAACTTAGTCACAGTTAAGGGCCTATTCTTAGGTGAAAATTGATTTGTTTGCCATTCTATTTAGCGGACAGCTTAGCTTTGTATTTTAATTGGCTTTTCCGCATTTTGGGCTGTTATTGAGTTTGGACAATGAATGGAAAGCCGTTTTCAATTGCCCATCCATAAATAAGTGGTTCGAGGTGGCGGAGACACGATTTCAAAGGAAAAGGCTTATCGAGCGCAGACTGTCAATGGGGATTTAATGCCATTAACTTGGGGCTAGAATCTGTCATTAAGGCATTAATAACTTTCGAAAGCGGCTTATCGAGCAAATTGACAACAATGGAAAATTACAAGCGGCAGACAGACAGATAGGCGGCAGTCCTCGGGCTACTTACAACAATATCCCGACAAAGCGGCTCAGTGCTCCACATTCCGTTCTAGGACAACCGAGGAGGTCCTGGAACTGGTTCTAGACGTGAATGTGGAACGGGATTCCGGGGGGTCAGAGACAGCGTACATTTGGCGAGAAGTTATGGCACTGCCATTTTATAAGCGAACGTGTAATTTTGCGCCGATAATCAATGAATCAGCTGCATATGAGAGCCGCCTCGACAAGGACGAACTTTTTCATTTGAAAGTAATGAAAGACATTCTGCTGCGAAAGTACAAAGTGAGGGCGCGCCGCGAGTAACAAATAAGGAATAAGAAGTGCCCCGCCCCCAGGACACTTCAGAATGTTCATCTGCACCACACATTCAATTTGAGGAGCAGCAAAAATGTGATAAGATTTATGGGGCATCTTCAAAAGGGAGCGGCCGGGAGGGGGACGAGGCCGGGATCCCTGCTGTTCCCGAGCGTGAATCTCATAAAACAGACAGTGACAGCAGCATCGCTATGAGAGCGGCAACGTCAACGCCGTTTTACATTACGCAAGCACTCCAGCCACAAGGAACTACACACATCCGCAAGACACTGGCGAAAATCGTGATCTTCAACATTAAATAAATCTGCAATTACTGCTTTAACGGGCTTAGAAAACTGTCTGTAATCCCTTAGAATAAATTTTAAAACGTTTTTATACCCCAATCAGGGAATTTTACTTTTTGTTTAGATTTCTTAATGCATTTTGCCCTTGAAATGTTTTAAAATGTAAGTAAACAACTATTTGAAATATTTAAAAATGTTATTTAAGATTTTATCAAAGGCAAGAAACTGCTTTAAGCCATTTGGAATTTCTAGTTCAATACAAGCGGTAAGTTCGCCGATACTGCAAAGGCCTCTGGTGTTCTTTAGACTTTGTTTATTTTTTAAGTTCTAGTCTAAACCTTCAGAAAAAGCAATAACGAAATAAGCTTTTCGAAGACTACAATAATAAAACATATTTAAAGCACTTTTTAAGCAAAATTGTCTTAACTTTATATTAATATATATGGCACATTTCCATTAACTTTAAAGTTAACCCATGTTCTAGTCGGCTTAATTTAATAATAAATCAAGAGTCTATACTTTGACAATTAGTCCCGATCAAACACAGATCGTCTATTTGTCAAAAGACAAATTGTTCGCTTTCAATAGAATTCAATATTTGCGGGGTAAATTTCTAAGTAGATGAAACGATTTACAAGGAACATTATAGATAGAATTAAATGTAAGCAAACAAATTGTTCTATAAAAAGTATCAGGTAACAGCTTTAGCTCAAAAAAATGTATTCATACATGTATTCTTTACAAAATCGAAATCCTAACGTAAAAAAATTTCGCTGTACGAATATCTCTCTTAACAAATAAGATTGTAATCCAAAGAAATTAAATATTTAAATTGGCAAAGAATATTCAGAATTCTTCCCATTCGCAAACCCATTTTTCAGTGGTAATTTTTTCGCAATGAAGCTGCGAAGCAGTAGCAGCCTTAAATTCAAATGCCAGTACCTACAAGTGTGTGTTTTCATGGCAACTCTCCTCTCTGCGCTGTCACAATCAGCGTCACAGTCGCACAACAAGAATTGCTTATAAATTTTTTGGGACTGACTTTGAAGGAGTGCGGGACGAAGCGAAGCAGGTCCTGCGTGTCCTTTTCTCCATTTCCTGCTTTAGATGCCCGGTCGCGTGTGCCGGGCTTCCACACACCCGACAGATACACTCGCATCCCATCCCGGTGAAGGGCCCGAGGAGCCACATTGCGGCCAGGAGGCGACTTATTAGGAAGCCGCAATGTGTTGACAGGCCCGGGCAATCAAATAACAAAGTTTTACTCCGCCCGCTGCCGTTCCGCCCGAGCAAACTTTAGTTTTGATGTACGAGTGCGTATGTTATAGTGACGCAGCATCCGTCACGACAGCCATTAGCTGGCAGCGTTAACTGCAGCACGTAAAGTGCTTAATCGGCTGGCAAGGAGACTATGGGATGACTCGTGGCCTGGAATGAGTCCCTCCGAATGGATCCTGCGACCTGAGCCACACACACATAACCGCTTGGCTACGCACGAGTTCATTTGTTGTTCTGTCAAAACGGTTAATTGATTTAAGCGACACGACGACACACACGCCAAGCAAACACAATTGCCCAGTACACGCTCCGCTGGCTGAGAGCTTTAATCAAATGATGTGCAGTTTGTATAGTAGATGTCCACTTAAAATGGCATTAAATGGTGAAGTAACTGGTAGTAATACAGTTCCAGGTAACTTTAAATGTTTTAAGTTAATTTATTTAACACAATTTGATAAACTATGCATATAAGGCAGTGGTGGTCAGAACAGACCTGGGACGCGGATCGGCAAATACCTCTGGCGGGCCCCTGCCGGCACATGCACGCTATCAACGTTCGTGTGACTTGGTCCCCGGGCTTAATTTCGCAAATTATAAGCACAGCTAAGTGCTGTCCCAATGTTCTTTTTGTAGCTAAACCTAGCCGTTTTTAGGTTAAGTAGCTATTTTTATAGCTATAGCTAGTTTGTATGCCATAGTAGAGAACATTTAAGCTATTTTGTTTTCTCATCTCTAAAGAACTCTATTAAATTTCAGGCAATGACAGTATGTGACTGTAATGGTGCTATAAAGGATTTTATGTCACTAAATAACTTTTTGTGTCTCTACTTTTATTGTTGTTTAATGTTTTAATTATTATTTAAATTGAATCTAAATATATTTACTTGTCACTGACTTCATCTCTTCAATTATCTTGTGCCCGCAGGACATAAAAACTTGCAAACAATGTAATTAAGCGGCAGAACTGCCTCAAGTACAACCCCCGATGTAAAGCCTTGCTTTTTGTGGTTTTTTAAGTAAACCTTGCCTTTAAAATATTCTAGGTGAAACAAATGGAATTAAAAGAAGCGTCTGGCAGGAAACCTTTATAAATTCTCTTAGATTACAGCCTGTCAACATCAATGAAAGGTCACCCAGTTACAGTAGAATACAAATCCTTTGCGAATAGAAGTAAAGAAGAGATTTGTAAGCATTTTTGTAAGACGTGCTCTTCTGCACTCTGGGCATAGACCGGCGTTTGTGTTTGCAATATTCATGGCGAGACAGGCGGAAATACCTAGACAATCCACAGGATGCAGCCGGAAACCCATTCAGCAGAGCCAAAACTAGTGTCACTCAATGGGAAACAATCTTATATTCAAATTTAAAATATAACAAGCAGGAGTGGAAAGCGATTTATAAAATCCGTTACTCTCTGAACCAAGCATCTATTTCTTTATTTGTTTTTTATGTTCTGTGTGCTTATCTTCTGGCAGACTTAACTGTTTTTGCCAAATCCAAGCAAAAGATAAATGGGGCGAAAAGTTATTATTCAAGTCACTAGTTAGCCAGGAGGTAGGAGGCGAGGGAGACAAAAAAAAAACACAGAGATACATATGTAAAGTCCTCGCCCAAGTCGAGTGGAGTGTCCACATGCTGTTTACTTTTGAAGACAAAGTGCAAAGTTCTCCAAAATGGCCACGTGTGTGGCTTTTTCGGCCAGAGTTTGTTGGCCGCCGGAGACCCGATGGCCAGGATTCCGATTCTTCGATCTGAGCTCCTTTGTGGTGGCGTGCGAATGACAATGGCTTACTCGTTAAATATTTATTTATGTTTTTGGCGCTGTGAAGCGAGAAATCAACAAGTCCAGGACCCGATGCCTCCCGGGGCTGTGACCTTCCATGTTTGGGGTCTCAAGTGCCCCCGGGGGGTCGAAATCGAATCGAAACATTGGAAGTCGAGCGGGCTTTATGGCCCAGTATATTGAATTGCCATTTGACTGCCGCTAAATGCAGTTTAAGCCAAGATAACCGCGAGCTGCCATAAAAAGTGGCTCCAGGTAATCTCCCAAGGACTCGGGTTTCCTGCTCCGATTCCCTCCAACAGTATTAAATTAAAAACCCCATCAAGGGCATTAATATTAATGGCGCTATTGCGACGTTTTATGTCAATTTATAACAATTTACTAAGCCCCCGTGCAACTTGCATTTTAAAACGGATAACTGTCGTACCCTTCTCACCGCAACCGCCTCACCGCCGAGGAAGACATAAAGTTAAGCCCCAATATTTCACCCAAAATAAGCAGTGTAATGCTGGGTAAAAACGAATTGCGTAGACTCACCGGGACACCATAAAACTTGGCTAAACAAAACTTGAGCGCCGCCCAGAAATAAAACAGCTTAAAGGATACCACACATACGCCGGCCCAGGCGGAGGTAAATAAAAAAGGCCTGAGTGTCCACTAGAGGGGCAATCATTAATAATAGAAATGGTCGTCATATTTGGCTTTAATGAAAATACTCATTATAGTTTAATAGCCGGGCCATGAACCGACCAATAAATGAAGTTACATGTTATTACTCGCTCTTACATATGAATAGCTTCGGTACAAAGCGAATAACAACTCGGCGAATATTGCTTTCTAATGTTTCCATGGAAACCCAGCTCAGGTTTTTCTTCTTCTGTATAGCGGGAAATTAACGGAGCTTTAAATGGCCATCAAAAAATTATATATAGAGGCAGCGTGGAATGTGGAAGGTGAAGGTTGTTCTGGAACAATATAACTTTAAAAATAATTGCAATCACTATTCGACTGAATGAAAGCACACTTATAAGACACCTTCCCCCGAAGCCAGCCCGCAGATGCTGTCTTTTCCGGAAAAACATGTTTAACAGAAGCACAGGTTTCCTTGGTAACTAAGAAATAAATTGAATTGCGTCTTTGGAAATCGATTTGATGTGCAATGCCAGAAAAAACTGACACATTACATTGACTGTCCATTATTGGTTTTAGAAGGAAATGTCTATGTTTAGTTTGGTTTGCTTGAAAACTATGAAGGAAGTACATTATTAAAATGAAATATGTGCCCAGCTTACGGTTCAGACTATAAAATTTAAGTTTTTAAACCAAAGAGAGCCCGCCCACAAGTCACAACTAGTCAACCTAATCCAAAGCGCGCTCAACCTTTTCCATCATTTTGACGCAAAAGCAAGTCCTTTTACGTGGATGCCAACCATAATTGTGCTAATTTAATTATATTCGCTGCAGCGCTACAAGAGTGGCTTTTTTGCAAGAAAATAAATTTTGAATTCGTTGGAAATGCACTGCATTTACTAATTGCTTAGTTACCAAAGAGAGATACTTTAATAAAGGTCAGTCTTTAAAAAACTTATATGTTAAAAATACCAGAAACTATTTAATTTTCATTGCTGCACCGAATGATTTCCCAAATAACAAATAGGGAAGAGTTTCATCAAAAATAAGTGTCTAAAAATATTCACAGAGCCAGAGACATAATCCTTTTTGGGGCCACTAAGCTTAATAATACAATAAAAGGGATTAAGTCTAAACCGAACTGCTGTCCTCACCAAAAATAGGCATGTCTTGGGGAAAATAATAAAAATCAAAACTTAGAGCAGCGCACTTTGGAGAAGTGCCATTTGCTGAAACAAAAAGGTTAAACTTCAAGTTCTTGTTTTGTTTAACTTTTACACGGACCCCACTTCCCAACCTTTAGGCCCACGCATAACCTACAACTGAGGAGCAACTGCGTCTAACTCGAACATGTTGCAACCGATTGAAGGTTGGACGGCGAACACAAGTTGGCTGTGTTTTATAGGATACTTTAATGCGTTAGGAGATAGCGAGTGCTCACATTTATTTGGGCAATTTAAGGCCAACACAGCTTACACTCATAAGATCGACTAAGAACATAAGGAACTCAGGGGAAAATATATATTTTACTGAGCCTTTTTAGGATTAAGACAAGTAGAAAAAATCGCCATATTTCCCTTATGGAAATTAAATTTTGTTATACCCTTTGGTATTATTACTTTGTCATGATATATGCTCAGTGAAGGAGGCATCTTCGACCCTTATGTGTATATATATTCTAGATCAGCATCAACAGCCTCGTCGATCTAGCCATGTCCATCTGTCCCTATGCCTGTCTTTCGATATCTATGCAAACTAGTCTCTCAGTTGTTAACGTATCGGCCTAAAATGTTTAGCATAGTCTTATTTCTTTGGTATGCAGTAGATGTATATGTCGTAAACGAAATCGGATATACCAAAATGGAACTTTATATTTGCTTCTTTAATACAGATTTTTAATATGCTTATCAGACAAATTAGCATATTCTGCAATGAAATATAAACTTGTTATTGTTCCGTATGCAAGAATTTATATTCAACACTCAGCAATTTAGACACCGAAATATAATTCTTGTACTGAATAATCAAACTTGACATAGCACAACCCTTTTCATCAAATAAAGTTGAATAAAAAGACATTTAAAAATTATTTGCACTGTATTTAAATACGATTTAAACTCGATTGCAAGGACAATGTTTATATGGACAACGCAGAGGCGGACTAAATTCTCGATTCTCGATTCTGCTTCCGATCCTGATTCCTCCGCGCTGCCAGTGCCTCTGTGCGTTCCGTGTGTCGTCGGTGTCCCTAAACGTATGTACATGGGTGGTACTTCTAGGAGATAAGATACTCGTACGCCTAACAGTAGCGCGCTGAGTGTGAGTGTCAGTAGGTGTGGTATAAGTAAGTAAAATACAATAGATCCGATCCAATGGGACCCGAACTGAGCCCTACTACGAATAGAAGGTCAGCACGCTCGTCTGGTTGCCGCGCACGAACAGGAACGGCGGCATGTCCCGACTCAGGCTCTCCAGCCAGGCCATGTAGAGCGGCGCGGAGACGATGTTCTTGCGGGGCATCGGCAGGGTCATCACGACCAGATCCGACTTGGTCGACTGTTCCCGCAGGTACTCCCGCAGGCGCAGATAACGATTCGTCTTGTCCTGCACCGCCAGCAGATCGTCGTCGGTAATTAGGGCTGTAAAAGTGTAGGAAAAATTAATGAACTTAATGTTATAATATATTTATGAGAAACTTTAGAGACCAAGGTGATAAAGGGGAATTCAGATGTCCCCCTATACCTTTAAAAATAATAACCAAAAAAAAAACTGATATAAAAGCATTCAGTAACATTTAAGAGCATACTTTCAGGCATTTAAGTTTCTTGAAAACAAATTAATTTTGGTAAGAGGTTTATTGTATTTATTACTGCAAGTCTTTGCTACTAATAGGTATTTCAAAACTCTATAAGATATGAACATTGATTTGTTTTTGCTTAAGGCTTTTCTCTAAAAAAAACCGAATGCAATAAGGAATTTGCCCTCATGGACTCACCATCATCCTCGTTGAGGGTCGCCCTGCTACTGTTGCCGTTCTCGTTCTCCTTGTCGGTCACCACAAAGTCCTTGATCAGCTCGTTGAAGAACTGCGTGGACGTTTCCAGCGGCTTCTTCGTTATGTCCGGTATCAGGGTCAGGTCGGAGTAATCTATCCGGAACTTGGACAGCAAGCTGGCCATCGAGCGCTGCTCAAACTCCAGCTCCGCCTTCTTGTTGGCTAGAGCATAAACCCTGAGGGGCGGAAAAGGAAACACGGCACAAAGGTAAGTCGGTCAGTAAAGGTGCGCAATATGAATGTATTTTGTTTGCTGTACGAGACAAGAGTGGGCAGCCAGAGTTGCAGACCTTTTAGTGAAAATCTGATTGTCAGATTTTAATGGAAAAAATGCAACATTTTAAAATATATTTGCATCTTTGCTTAACATTTATCTTTTTTGAAATTGCTCTTGAAATTCAGTCTTGCGAATTTAATTAAAAATTTACCATGATAGAAAATGGTGAACTTTTCTATACCATTTTTAAGAAAACGTTGAACTTTTTGACTGACGTATATGGTTGTAAAGCCTCCGCTCGAAATATCTATATAATAATATCATTTTCAGCTTAAGGTGATGCGGAAATCAGGGACAATCAAGTCACTGTAGTCAGATGCCAGTTTCCGATGGAAGTTTAAAAACAAATTAAGGTAATTCAAAGGCAGAAACCCATGTAAATGGATGCAGTGTGAGTAGTCTCCGTGAGAGAAAAATCTACAGGAAAATTCACACAAAGAAAAAACATCTGCCTCTGGATACCTCTACCCATTCCGGTACGCGGCGACCTTGAGGCACTAATCAGCCGCGAAAAATCTGCACTCCTTGGCGCAGCAGCACGGGACTGAAAATTCCCTGGGTGAAAATTACTCGCTGCGGCTTTTTCGTTGGCCAGAAGCCCCGCGATAAAGCAGACAGCACAACAATTTCACAGTAATTCGCGATACGAGTAAGCTCACCTCAATTTGCAGGATTGCCAGGTACGTCGGGTGCTGATGATGTAGGGCAGGAGGAGGGTGAGTCCTCCGTCGTCGTACAGCCACCACACATCGATGACGGCGTGGCTGCGCTTCCGCGTGAACTGGGTGAGGTCCGAGAGGACCTCCTTGGGCAGTTCGGCGCCGCCAGGACCCTTGTACAGGGAGGCTGGATCGTCGTGCTTCAGCTTGGACTTGCGCAGCGAGTTGGTCTGTGGAATGCAGATTGCTCAGCTTATTCCGAATAGTCAATTTCCAATTAACTTACCACCAGATTGGCCGTCTTGGCGTCCAGGGGATCGGGCATGCCGGACACATCCTTCGACTGATTGCCCGCGATGAAGGACAGGTCGCTGGTGCTCGAGGCTAAGTCGGGCAAAGAAGGAACAATTTAATGCGAGAGTTTCAAAGAGGAACAAGGAATAAAAAAGTCAGAAACACAGCCACAACATTTCATTCCGAACATGCACAGACAACACACAACTAACAGAGAGCTGCAGCCCGGCAGCTTTTAAATTTTCCGACTATATATATACATATATTCAAAACAAACAACCCGAGGACCCCTTGGGCCACGTGTGCCCATGTCGGGAGCGGGATGAGAGTCAAAATGCCAAAACCAATTCCCCACCGAGTGGAGCCGCTGCCGCCCTGACTGGCTGGACACTGTAGGAGTATAATTTAAAATTCAAATTTACGAGCATTGCATTAATTTCGAAGCGGCAGATTGCTGGAAAAAGGTTTTGCCGGCGCAACACACAGATGCTGTCGGTACGGAAATCCGGAGTCCTCCGGCTTTTCGAGGACTTGAGGTTAGGTTGGCCGTTAAATGTCGTTAATTTGCTGGAAAGTTTATGGCTTTGATTGGCATGCTCACATGCAGCTAACATGCGTGGTAGTTTTGTGTGACTCTTTGGGTGAGTGCCAGTGGCAGTGGCATCTGCGTGTGGCTCATTCATATTCATATTTACCTACGCAGCCTACAACAACTTCACATTCCATTCAAGTACTCTAAGACACGCAAGAATCTGGGCACTAAAAACACAACTTCACCTGCACCGGCCCCGGGCCACGAGCGCATTCTCCGCAGGCCCTGCTTGAAGCGCACTGCGATTCGCCAAATCCCCGGAAGAAACGAAGGTGAATGGTGGGATTGTTGGATTGGGTTTGAGATTAGTTTCGGGGTCGGGTGGACCTTCTGTTTAGGGTAAAATGGAGTGGCATACTCTCAGGTTCTCTAAGGAACTCGTTGTACACATACTTTACTCTAATAGCGTTTGCGGAAAGAATGAATATCAAGTGGGAAAGTCCGATAAGTATCTCTCCTTTCGATTAAACTAATTTTCGCCTCTTTGATACAGTTAACTTATTTCCGATATATTATCTTACACGAAATCGATGTATCGCAACGTTAAGATATCGACATTGCGTCAATACCGAAATATCGGGTACACGTCGATCCCTAGGCTTGGGTAACTTTTCTGTATGGAATTTATGAGAGTATGCCTACCAATTGTATCTACCGAAGGCCCACACCTGGGTCTCACCTTTACCATTTGACCCCGGCATGCTACTTACATTTCACTATCTTCAGGCTGTTCTGCTCGCTGTGGAGCAGCTCGTTGCGGTTGCGGTCCTCTACGGGATTGCAATCGTGGTGCAGAAGGTGCGATTTGATTGTGTGGTTAGGCAGGTGCGGATTTAGGGGGATTTCAGGGGCAGAGAGATACATGCAAGATATAATCAGAATTATAATTAAGTTATAATGGTTATTCAGCAGCGTGAAATCCTGCCGGATCGCAGCTCCTTCTCACCTTGTGACACATTGCGACTCAGGGAGTCGATGCTGCCTCCCAGACCATTCCTGGCACTGCTGTCCGCCGCCTGCAGGTCATTGGAACTCTCATTCGGCTGCAGTGTTCGCGGGACATCGGCGACCGTCTTCCAGCCATCCTGCGAGCCCAGCAACTGGGAGCAGTCCAGACCCTGCGGAACGCGAAGAATGGCCACCGACAGGTACATGTCCAGCGCCTTGTGCATCACGTTGAAGTATTGCTCCAGCTCCTTGTGCTCGCACGTCTGCCAGTCAGTCTTGTAGCCCATCAGAATGATGTTCGGCTTGAGCTTCCCGATGCCGGATGCCTGCATCAAGGCCCTAGTGCCTGACTCGAAGTCCTCGCCATCCACAAGAGCGTAAAAGCCCTTGACGCGGTGCTTGCGGAACCAGTTGGCCGCCCGCTCCTGCAGATATGTCCGGTACTTCTGGGAGCTGGAACCCCGGAGCACGTGGCCGCACACCAGCAGCGACAAGTTCTTTGTGAGCATGTAGGCCAGATCCACGAGAACGGGCCGCGTGTTGGGCAGACCCGACAAGACCAGGATCTGCGGCCGGTAGTTCTTCACGTGCTCCTCCACATTGTTCAGCTGCTGCACCGACATCAGGGCGTTTTTGTACGTCTGCGCCTGCGTGGTAGAGCCCCAGTTGACGTCCGGCTTCCGGTAGGCCACGATTAAGTACAGCGCCAGAACCACGGCGAAGGTGATCAGGGCGGTGGCCCACGAGATCAGGAACATGACCGCCACGCACAGAGCGGAGCCCAGCAGACTCAGCCACATGTTGTAATACTAAGAAAAAGGGAAATCAGGGGAAATTCTTAATTATCCCTACTTCCAACTCACCTTAAAGGTCGGACGCCAGCCCACCGGCTTGGCCAGACTGGCATGGAAGGTACTGAAGTTGATCAACATGTAGGCGGCCAGAAAGAAGTTCGAGATGAGCGGGGCAATCAGGTTCAGTTCTCCGATCAAAATGAAGCTGCAAAAGAGAGTAGGAAACTCATATATAATATATACAATAAAAATAATAAATAATCCGTACAATAAATGAATGTTCATAATTTTATAATGACTTAAATATTAAAATAAAAATAAAGATACTCACGCTGATGCAATGATAAAGGTTAGCACATAGCCACGAACTGGCTCATTATTCTTGCCATAGCCCTTGGCGAACCAAACGATTTTCGGGTACAACTCGTCCTTGCACAAAGCCTGCAGAGAATAAAAGCTATTAGAATCTTAAAAAAAAACTTATTCTAGATTCCTTTGTCACCTGAAAAACTTTTGGAGCCGAAACCAAACTGGCCAAGGCGGAAGACAACGTGGCGGCAAAGCAGCCAGCGTAAATCAGGGGGCCAAAGCCAGAGACCAGTTCAATCACCTGGAAGGAGTTTTGAAGACCAAAGGAGCATTCACCTGGAATGTTTGAGAACAAAAATTATATATTCAAAAGTAAATTCAATTAAGAAAAATTGTTTACCAGGTTGGCAGTCGAGGAATGCATAAGAGCCATTGACCACATCCGTCAGATTTCCAGTGGCATCGCGAGCAACTGTGGCACCGCACTGCAGGACCATAATCAGATAGGTTCCTGTGGTGATAATGATAGCAAGGATCGTGCCTTTTGGAATGGATTTTTGGGGGTCCTAACAAGAAGTTGATGGAAAATAGATGTTTTACATAAATAATACACTTTAACACTTTAATCATTAAATGCTTTTTCTTTAAATTCACTCTTTACTTTATCTTATTATTATTTCTTTATTGTCGCCGGAATCGTTCAAAGCCATTAGAACATGACCGGGCGTTTTGAAAGGTGCTAATAAAATTCATCTCACCTTTAAATCACCGGAAATATTAGCTCCAGCCAATATACCCGTGGCAGCTGGGAAGAAAATTGCAAATACTGAGAAGAAATCATGCTGGATGCCGCCCTTTTCCTGGCGATAGTCCGCAAACAGATTATTTTTGAACAAAGTGGCTGCAAGAAAATTCTGTTTAAAACCACAAATCATCTACAGAATTATCCAGACTCACCATTGTAACCCAGAAAGCCTTTGGACAGTTCCAGATCACTCTTTGGTCCAATGAAGCTGCCAATGACAAAGTCAGCAATGGCCACCAGCAGGATGATGAGTAATCCGATTTGCGCCTGGTCAGCGGAAGGGAAACACGTTAATTGCTCAAATTCTCGTTAGGATGCAAATTCAGAATACGCACCTTAGCCTCCCACTCCATGCCGACGACGACGATAATCAGAAGCAGCAGGATGGTAACGCAACCAATGATGCGCACGTCCTGGACGCCGCCATCGACGATCGCCCAGTCAAAGGCGGTCATCATGGCCAGCATGGACTCACAAAAGCCCACAACATACATGGCACAGGCCACAGCGTTCGCCAGCGAGAAAATCAGACCGATGGAGCCACCGAATTCCGGACCCAGCGACCGGGATATCATGTAGTAGGTGCCACCTAGAGTGTGGAGTTTGAGAGTGTGTGTCAGAAAACCACTTAGAGCCATTTAAAAGCGACCACATGGGGGCCCTGGGAGTGGGAGTGGGAGTGGGACTAGGACTCACCTCCCTTGATGACACCATTAGTGCTTATCGCCGACATCGACAAGGCCGTGATGGTCGTGACAGCGGTCGTTGTCAGTATTAATACGAAGCCCTCGATGACGCCCGCCTGGCCCACCACCCAGCTGAGTCGCAGGAACAGCATCACGCCCCAGATGTTTAGCAGGCAGCGGATGAGCACACCTTTGATCCAGCCAAATTTCAAGATGCCATTCATGATGCCCGACTCCGGGTCCTGATTGCGCGTCAAGCTGTGCGTGTTCTGCGGGTGCACAGACAGAAAATCTTAGTCAATCATTGTATGCCCATGGAAATAGTTACAACTTGGATCCCAGGATAAGATCATATTATATTTATTTTATTTATTTATTTCTAAAAATAAAACTACTGATATACTATGAAAAGTGATAAGAGTACCTAAAAATATTAGTGGTATAAATTTCTAAAGCCCGCACTCAGAAGCAATATTAAATTTAAGTGAGTGAGAAAAAAAATCGGGCAGACAATAGATCCAAAATAGGATACATTTTCTGTAAAATGACATTAAAAATGCGTACAAAATTAGCCATTAAACTTCTAATTAATTTCGATTTTAGCCATACAATTATAACCTTGTCGCACTCTGATCTATGTCTACATTGAGTATGTGGGCAAAGCCCGGGCAGAGCCGTGGGAGCCACTGCTTAGAATTGGAAGATAATATTAATTTAAAATATCGCAAAATGTTGTGTTAAATTAGTTTAAAATATCGGTATATCAATATTTGAAACGAATGCAAAATATAAATCGATTTCTTATCGTTGAGATATATGCGCTTTAAATTCGATATCGCTTCCACTACTATAAGGACATATTTAGTTGTTTAACATTCCAAGTTTCAATCTCAGTGTTCGCATGGGCGTCGAGTACAAAGGGTGTGGGTGCTTGAGAAAATTTCAATAAAGCTGTCTAGTGTTGATAAATGATTCGGCAAACAGCCGCAGGCTGCAGGTGGGGTAAATATCTGTCTATTCTATTCGTAATTTTGGGTCAGGGAGGAAACAGGGGGCTTAAAGGCTCCTCTCCTTTTTCTTTTGTCAGGCCCAAAAAATTCCCCCCGGGAAATAGATGACTTCAGCCACCGGGAATTCCGACAAGAGCCCCCAGTCATGACATTATTAATAGATTAATCATACGCCCCCGAAACCGCAGCACCCGTGGAGCCAATTGAACCCGTGAACCTTGCACTTTTAACGAGACCCGGTCTTAATTGCTTATTATTACAAGATGCCCAGTTGACATTGAGAAAGAGAGCTCTTGCCATAGTATATGCTTAATTAATACACCAAGTCTTGCTCAGCATTTAATGTACAAAAAAAAGAGACTTTCTTATCGAGTTGCATCATGGATTATTTTTCGGAATTGTGCAAGGCATCCATTTCTCGAGGGGCCTTCAGCGGCAGCCCATAACAATTTATTTGCTCTTATTGACAGTCATTTGCTCAGCCAATTGTGAGACAAAAGACGCAAACAATTAGGCGAAAGAGTGTGGAAATCAATTAGCCTCAATTGGTGGCGTTGCACTTGTTCTTCACTTTGGAAAACTTTTGAAAGTGATTCATGGCGAAGTGCTTAAAAGTGAAAAGTCAAACGAAGAGTCAGTGGACTCTGCGCCGCATAGTCAAATTTAATCGGTAAAGTCTGCCGAAGAGTACTATATTTTCAGTGCCGAAATGAGTGCGGGTCCCCACGGCCGCAAATATTGCATTTGACAAGGAATTTCCAAGAGACTTCCACGGGACTTCCCTGGCTGGCTGCAGTGCCAACGACCGACCAATTTAACTCCTGACGGCATTCACAGTCACGCTCATGTGCCTGCGACGCCAATGCCTTTTCGACTGAGCCGGGGCGACACTTTGTCGGAGAGCGATTGACACTGCCGGGTCCGGGTCACTTCACGGGTTACGGGTTACGGGCTACGGGCTACGGGTACATATCGAATTTTCCCGAATTTTCGTGGGGGCGTTTAAAAATAAATTTAAATTTGACTGCGACCCGCCTGGAACTCGTAAAGCACCGAGTATTGTTATTTTATGGGGCCTGCGAAATTGTTATTTGTGGCCCCTGAGTTGCCCTGCGGCGCGTTTACGACCCCCGCGTTAATATCCATTTAGTTGACCCGATCCCGGACTCGGTCCCGGCCCGGATCGAGAGCGGAGTGGTGCGGAGCCGGACTCACCTTGCCCACCAGTGTGGCATTGTGCAGCTCGTCGAGCGTTGGACGGTAGGCCGCCTGGATGGACATCATGTTGCGGTAGTTGTCCAGGCGGGGTAACGCCTCCCGCGTGAAGTGCCTGCGAGAATTTAGATGGGGTTTAATCTGGCAGATTCGACAGCGCAGCAGAGGGTACACAGAGAAAAAATGATACTTGGACTTAATGGAATTAATTAAGTGTATATATGATCCAAGGTTTATTATAATTATATTTTAAAGTTTGGGATAATAAGATATCAAAATAATTTTATTTATTTATGTGTAAACTGTTATATCCAGAGTACCACTAAACAAACAATGGAATAGATTAATCTCTATAATAATACCTCTATCAATGCTTTCTTCTTGCTCCTTCAAAAACGGATTTAAGTTATGTGTGGTAGCTTTAAATATTTAAATAAAGTGATAAAGTAATTTTTGATTGTCTAATACCATATATTTTTCTCTGTGTAAAAAGGGCGGGAGCAATGTAAACTGACCGGAAACTTTTACCATATTTTGTGTCGTACTCATTGTCCAGCAGCTCGCGCTCTTCCTGTGAGTCGTTGGACTCGTCGGAGTCCTCATTTTGAGGGTCCACCTGGAAGCGGGTTGTCGTCTGGAGATCCTTGAACCTTGACGGCTTATCCTTGTCGCGGAAGCTGCTCTTGATGGATTGTCTGTAAAGTTACCAGAAAAAAATTAAAGAACACGCTCATTATTCTCATTATTCATGCAGCACTCACATTTACCCCAGCCCGCTCTGAGCTTCCCCATGGTTACCACTTTAATTGGGTGCGTTGCACAAAATGTTCAGATTAGATAAAAAGCCAATCGACTTGACACGCCCAGTGAACAAGGATTCAATTTTAAACCCGCAGCCAATGGCTTTCATTATCAGTCAATTCTGTTCAACGGAACTCAATTGAATTTATTTCGATTTAGTTGTGCGCTCGCTCTCGAACACAAACTTGCACTTTCTGATTGCCCCTTATTGTGCCCAGGCCTCAGATGATGCTTGCCAGAATGCCAGTCTGTTAGTCTACCAGGACACCAGTCTAGCGCGGAGCAGACGGCCCCAGGACACGCCCACGCGCCTGGAAGGACGTTCAACTAGGCGACCTCGCACTTATTCCCCTCGGCTTTAAGAACGGCGAGCGCTGTGCGTTTTGCGCCAATAATGTGTTGCATGGCTGAGCTCCTGACATCCTGGCAGAACGGCGTCTCGGCATCCTGACACTCCGACACCCTGCTGGTTGCACCGAGTTAACCGAGATAAGTTCGCGCTACATGGTAACTACTAAATGTACTAAACACCAGGTTTAATTGAGGTATTTATTGAGTTTGAATGAGCAACACGAGAGAGGTTTACATAATGGTATTCAAACCGTCACTTCAGAATCTTTTTAATTTATAAAGTTAAAACTACTAGTTTTTATATTTTCCTTTAAAGATACGAGCCTCCTAATATTTTTTTTTACTTTTTTCTAATATAAGAAAGCAAGCATATTATATTATGTAAAAGATTTAATTTTGGGGTATATATTTAGTCAAATGTTTATAATGGAAAGTTTTATTCCTGTTTTTAAATCAGTGTTGTAACATTTTACATTAAAACCCCTGTTTATAAACGTCTGAATATTATGTAAAAAATATTTCGTCTTTAAATAATATTTCCTTTAGTTTTTATAATATCAATATATTCACGTTAAGAGTGATATATACTATTGTTACATATCAAAATAACATATCGATATAATTTCTATCGGTATATCGGCCTTTTCGTCTCGATATATGTTTATTCCTAGCTTATTCTTTAATTTTTAAGATCCTTATTGAAGGTAACAATTTGTACAATTGACATAGTACCAAGTATCCTACTGTCGAGCTGCGAGTCCTTAATCGCCGCTCCTTCAAATTCGGCAAACGTCTTTGCTCAATGGCCCCCAGATATTTATATGATATATGCTCCTTTGTCAGCGGGGCAATTTATGTGAGTCTATGTTGCTGGGAGGAATGCCTGCTCGGCTCTTCGAATTACTTGGCAGCCGCGTACATGGAGAGCAGCCATAATGATGATCCAGTCGATTGTATGTCAATGGGATTGATATAATTTGTGACGCAGCCGCTGGCTGGCGGGGCGATGGAGAAAATTCAGGAATTAATTATCAATCTGGGAACGCTCAGTGAGTCGCTTAAAACTCGAGGACGCCCACTAAAGTAAGCTTATCATTAATTTATGCAGGAACTCGCTCCTTGATGGCTGCCAATTTGAGCCGATTAAAAGGCATTTTTACATGAAACCGCTTTCCTCGTAATCGAAATACAGTTGCCGTGACTGCGCGACTTGACAGGATGTGGCAGGCTCCTTAAAGTGGGGTTGGGCCGTAAACGGGGCCATAATATTTTCATAAGCCTCATTATCATAACTCGACTGAGGCACACAGAAGACGCAGACAGCGGCGACCCAATGTCACGCGACATATCGAAATTGGACATTTTATAGTGTTCCCGGCGATGGAGAATCAACAGGACTATGCAAATTGGCTGTCCACTGCCAATGGGGAGCACAAGCGTAAATTATGGTTATTACCACGGTCTGTGATTGGTGGCTTTGTTTGATTTCTGCTGGCGAGTGTTGAACCTTTTGCCGGCGAGTGTTGAACCGGCCGCAGGTCGGCAAACTCATGGCCATTTGATAGATGCGCCCTGAGTCGGGTCCGATCGCTGTGTGAACCTCATGGATTCCAACGGAATTTAATCAATTTTGAATGATTGCCCTGTAAACTGATGGACTGAAAATTACAATTGCCTCAAATGTGGCGTGAATGATTAACCGGCATCGCGTCGAGCCGGCGTGTTAGCACTCAGCTCCACTTGGCTCCTGCAGGATATCAATCTCATCTGCATTGTCGCCTATATTCCAAACAAAATGATATTCAAGCTGGGCCCCATTGGGGCTCTTTAACGCTGTAATTCATTCAAAGGACTCTGCCGGCAGAGCGATAATTCTTAAGGCATTCCGTGTCCTCCTTTCGGCGCTGCCTCTTTTGTGGCCGGATGGAACAAGGGCGGAATGTTAACGCCATAATTAAGCGAGGACAAAATACAGGAGGCGACAAAAGCAATCCTTGTTTTGATGAAACACTAAACAATTACCAGAAAATGAAAAATTCAACAAATTTCCATTCTCCCGCACAATAGACAAAGGAAAAGGTCGGCTAGGACAAGTCCCAAGGACCGCAGCCGTTGTCAACCCGGCATACACTGAGAAAGGTCCTTCGGTTCCTCTCGGTAATATATTTTTCTATTATATTTAATAGTGTATATTTTAAATGAAACTTTTTCCGTAAAACTTTTATTAAGGAATAAGAAAACTAATGCCTACATTTAAGTATATATTTATACTTTTAAATGGAAATTATTAATGCAATAAATTATGAGTCTTCTATATAATAAAATACGCTCGCTTTGATACTTTTTTTAGTGTAAAGCTGTGCTTTCTTCTAGCAGCCTGCTGCCGCTTAACCCCTGACCCATTACATCCTTTTCCCAACCCATCCGGACTCACCTCTGCTGCCTGGGCTGGTGTTGGTTGAGCATTTGTGTCGCATCGAATGTGTCGTCCTCGAGCAGCTCGCCCTCGGCGTTTGTCAGTCGGCGGTAGACCTCGTGCGGCCCGTTGTCGTCTCCGGCTTCCCTCTCTCCGGATCCGGATCCGGGTACGAACCCGTCCTGCCCCTTGCGACTGTTGCCATTGACCGGGTTCACTTGGAACCGGTTCGGGGGCCGGTCGGCGGCGGAGCCCAACTCGAAGGAGATGGTGTCCGACATCTGGATTGCGGCGGCCTGTGTTTGTTTGTCGGGTGTTTAGGTCCTTGCCCGGGGAAGATTTCGCCGAGTGCTCCTGCTGCTGCCTCTGCGGTTTCCGCGTGCGGGTCGGAACTTTTTCGAAACGGATTCAGTGGACCCATCCACTGTGGCTAATTGTGTATATAGGTCCTTCGTCGGCGCGATCTGTGGGGAGAGCGAAATAAGGACTTCCGTTACTTGCTATTGGAGAAGGCGCGGCGCTTAAAGCTATCTACAAAGAGGCGGGTAAATAAAAAAGCAGAGACCCATAAATCAAACTGGAGTGAAATCTCATCAGAAGGACCACGGGAATTCGCTGAATCAGCAAGTGTTCTGAGAACGAAAAGGTTTTTCTAATGGAAACACACACACTCGATTATGCATTAAGACGTTTGAGCACAGGCCCTGTCGCCGACCCATGCATATACAATTAAACATAGTTTTGCCAACCCGCTGGGAGTGTCCTTTTTTGCAGGACACTGGAATAAAAACATTTTCTTGTTATCCCAGACAAACGAAAATACAACGGAAGGCGTGCCTGCCAAGTTTGCTCCTTTCGTCTGCCTTGACCAGATGCCGGGACTCCCACAACCCTTTGACCATTGTCGGTCAGCTTAGGTTTTGTGGCCGTGAGGGGCAGGATTTTGTAGGACAACAAAATATAGGCAAATATTTATTTTTCCACGTCGATGTCTGAATATGCTGATGCCCCAAAAAATACACAACGCTATTTGCCTGGATGCGCAAATATAAGTTAAATTAATTCAATTAAATTTCCAAGCGAGCTCTAAGCCAAATATTATATTAAATCGTGAAAAATATGTCAAATAAAATAAAATTTTAAGAAAATAAAAAAGTTTAAAACCAGATGCTAAAAAAATGTTTTAAGAGACAACGAAAAATGTCTCTTTTGATATATTTATATATATGTATATTCTTGATTATCAATCACATTTAATTTTGTTGTTTTCCCACTGACTGAATTGAATTTTTATCTCTTTAACACAAAGCCAACTGAATTGTTTAATTTTTTTTATATGAAAAGAAACACTATAAAGAAATATATAGAAATGCGTGAAAGTGTTATTACTCTGCTGTTTAATTTTTTCATTCCCTATTTAAATTCTCATATGACATATTTTTAAACGGAGTCACCACAAGGTATAGAATAACGACATATGTACATAACCAATATTTTATTGGCATACGCAGATTTATATGCATTGAAATGGATACGATATCGAGTTGGTGAATCAATTGACTCCTTCTTGGTGAGATATCTTGAGGGGTTTTTGCCCGACTTAAAAGTTCGTCAATAAGTGAAACTCATATCGACTTTCGGCAAACTTGAGTGTCGCTTTCCAGTGACGAAATCCGAATAAGTCGCGCTGGCATTCCCTCGAGGTAACGAAAGACCACCGCCACTCGAAGCCACTAAGGCGGGAGTGCAGCGCGTGGTGACGAACGTCTAAAAATAACTGCGCCCCAAATTGATGCAAATTAATCATGATTAGTCGGCTGCTGCGGTTGCCAGGTGGATGGGATGTATGTTTGATGGCATGGAATTCCCTTTGAGTGGCCCACGACACACACACCTGGCGCCCAGGGGTTCTTAATGGCGCCTGGAAAGGGTAGAACGGAAAAGCGGCAAAGCGGAAACGGAAGTGTCAAGGAGTTGCCCGAATTGATGACGATTTGTCACAGTTTTCCGTGCCCCCGTGCTTTGTGGGTCAAGTTGAGAGCGACAGTAACAACAAGTGCGAATGGCACACAAAGGCGAACAACAATTAGCATAACAAATGGCAAAATAGCATAATAGGAAAGTCAAACAGAAGTGCCGAGAGAGACAGAGATAGGCAGCGAGAAAGAGACTGCAAAACGCTGCCTAATTACGCCAATTACGACATTTTTTTACACAAATTGTGGGAACTTTGCTCAGCTGAGCAGCGCAGAATTTGCACGAATTTATTGCAGCAATTAAGCTCTTAATTCAATGAACCCTGTCCCGTTCCCATTCCCATTTGAAGTCCCATTCCAATTCCCTGGCAAGCAGATGTCACAAGGCAGTTGACAGGCGGCATCCTGGACAGGTGTACCGAAACTCCCGGCTTATCAGCGTGAGACACAAAGGCCAACCCAACCCGTTGACCTTTCACCCCGGCAGGCGGCCAATGATAAGAGCAAAAGCTGCCGAGTTAAAAGTTTCGCAGGCGTCAGCTGGCCTTCGACAGATAGCAAACCAGTCCTGGCCCTCTAACCAAATACACAGAGAGAAAAGTTCTAGTGAAGTATTGCTTAAAACTAGTTAGCGAACTTTGAAAGCCATTTAGATCATTAATCAATAATGGAACTGTTACGTTTAAAGAGAAAACAACGGTAACAACAGTTTTATATTTTTCTTTAAAAAGAATACATTTTTTAAACTTGTTATATATATAAATCAGTAATTATTTTTATTGTAGAATAAGTAATATTCTAAAAATGTATATAAATAAACTTACGAATTAATTAGTTAATTAGGAACAAGTTGTAGCAAATAAAAAGTTTCTTATATTCTTTGAATTTGTAAGAGATTATTACAACTTATAGTTATATAATTATATAAGTAATTTAACTTTTAATTCTAAAAGATAAATGTTAAAAAATAAATTAAAGAAGTTTATATATAAGTCCAAGATCCTTTTAGATAAAATTATAAACTGGATAGCATCAATATCTTTATTTAAATATGTTACAACGCAAAAATACTCTGAGTTTCAACATTTCAACACTTAAGCATTTCATTGCGTAACTTGAAACACCTTGAGGGGATTTATAATTGTTCATAATCTATTGTGCGCCAGAAATAACTGATTTTAAAAACCCTTTAAAAAGTGTCTATAAATATGCAATACAAATTTTGAGCCACCATATTCATTCTAAATTTGTAACATTTTGTAACATGATTTTGGACACCTATGTATGGTTTTTAAAACCCTTATGGTTTTCTCTAGCATCACCAGATATATATTAATCTAAATCTGCTAAAAGTCTTTTTTAAATACGGTTGTGTTGAAAATAATTCATATTTTTTATTCAATAATTCCAAAACTTATTGATTTTGTAAACAAACTCTTCAAAGTTTAAAGGAAAACAAGATTCACGTTTGACTTTTTCTCTGGGTATCCAGTTAGAGCCACTTCGGTACGACGTTTGCCTGATTTATGACCCCATTTCTGATTAATTGGCCATTTGTAGGGTCGGGTGTTGGCCAAATCTGGAAAATGAAGCATTTAGCAAGCCATTTTCCCGCTCCTGGCATTGAATTTACCGGCTGGCTACCAAAAGGGAAGCAATGGGTGCTGTAAAAAAACGCATCTGAATAATAATTGTTGACAGTGCCGTCGGGGTCCCAGTTGTGATTGCCACTGCGATTTCCTCTCGCAGGCAATTTTATTTGAAGCGGTACCCGCGCCCTGCCTTTCATTACTAAATTCCACGCCCATTCGCAATTCAATTGCCACAATAAAATACGATTTTTACAACGTCGGTGGTATTTGGCAACAATTGCATATAAAGCTTGTTCTACGCCCCGAACCATAAGGCCGAATTAAATGCTTAGATTTAATGGGCCCTTCCCGCCCGCGGAGTTGTGAACTCTTTTGAAAACTTGAAGCCCAGCTAGGATACAGCTTTGCAGACGAAATGCGAAATTTTCTCCAACTGATGGCGAAGAACTCGACATTAAAGTTGGAAGTTGACAGGAAGGCAGGCGGGAAGAGTAAAAGCGGTTACATATTTTATAGGGGCAGGAAATTCACACCGCCAGCGGTCATCAAATTGTAACTGCCTAGGAATTTTATTGCACGACCTCAATTACAAGATGCTCCGCAAAAAAGTAGCAAGAGCGCAACAGCAGCCATAAAACACAGGACACTGGCACGCCGTCAGCAACTACGATAGGTTATTGCCAGCGACCTAATGACAGGACATCACATGTCACGTGTTATTCGGTATTGCCATTGCCGATATTGATATCAATCGTTTTTATGCCCCCGATCCAATCCCGAGCGGTAATCAGTGATGTGGCACGCACAAAAAAACAAAAACTTTCGTCGACCAGCTAGCTGACTGATGTCGGCCAGTATCCGTTCATCAGTGGATGACAGGAGGTCATCTGACAGGACACACACAAGGAAATAAATCAGTGTTGCCAGGAAGGACACGAACCAAAAAGGCGGGAAAAGACGACAACAAAATTTCATCCAACAGGTGAGTCTTTCATTTTAACAAACTATAGTATTGTTGTGATCTTTATTTCAATGGAAAAGGAAATAATACAAAAAAATCAGTAATAAAAATATGCAGCAGTGCTTTCCACGCAATCTATAAGATGTACCCAGATTCACATATGTATTACAAAGTCTTTGATATTACTTAATTATTAATATATATCCACAAGAAAACAAAGAAAAGTTACACTTAATTCCGCAACTTCTTATCAGAAGTGGATGTCGAAATCGAAATAATGAAGGAAGCATGCTTCGATATTAATTGAAGCTCATAAATCTGCCCAAAAAAAGACAAATGAGCAACACTGGCACATATATCTCTTAGATACGCATCAAAGCGGATTAACAAACCAGGACCCCGAAAGCAGGGCACATAACAAGGACTCTGACTTGGACTCGGACTCGGACGCGGGTCGAGGAGGAAGCCATGCCAACAAAGTGTCAAAAACACACAGCAGAAGTTGAGCAAGTCAAGCGTGCTGATCCGCATTGTATTACATTATTGTACGCCCACCGAAACGGCCAAATAAACTAGCAACTAGCCGGGAAAAAAAAAATAAAATATATAAAAATAAAAATCAGAGAAAAGAAAAACTAAGTAGACGAAAAAGGAAAATGCGAGAAAAATGCAAAGTAGCTGGGAGAGGGAGGCATTCGCATCCTCATCCTCAGTCCCATCCACATCCACGGACAGATGGACCCTAGGGACGGACGACGCTTTAAGCCAAAAAATGCAAACTGTTTGGTAATAAACAAGAATGGAAGTCATTTTGGCAATCGGGCTAATTCCTTTAGCCCACATTTCATGTCGGCCCAAAGGGTTGCTCCGCTCTGCCGGGGAATCCGCCTCGAGCGCCGACCGCTTAAGCGATTAAGGAGCTACAGCCATGCGACTGACAGGCATTAAAGCGTTAACGTCCATGTTGTCAGTCCCGAGCTCTGAGTCCTGAGAAATGACGTAACATTCCTCACTCCGCCCACGGTCTCGTGCTCGTGCTCATCCTCGTTCTTACTGACAATTTAATGGCATCCCGGGGAGTAAATAACATCCTCGCAACTAACTATGTGGACACACATAAATCCCACGAAGGAAAAACGCAATTTGACTTTGAGGCCACAGATTGTAGTCGGTATATCCTTAGCTCTGGAAATGCACTACAAAGAGCTTAAAAAAAGTACATTTTAAAGATGTTTCACAATTTATTTTTTCAATTAATGTTGTATCAATGAATGCAGCAGAATATTTTGGGTAAAGCAGGGGATTGATCACAATTTCGATATAAAAAGTGTGACTAACCTTTAGACCGGTTAAACTCAATATCCTTAAATGATTAATAGTTTAGTCCTGCTTGAGTAGGGATAAAAAGAAAATGTCTACACGTTCTTAATGGTATTTTCAAGCTAAGAGGAAATATGTACACAACAAAATAGTCTTTAGTTTTTTCTGCCAAATTCTTTGGGTTTCAAAGATGTTTTTTTGGTATATTAGCTTTTATATATATATTGATATATATATTTACTTTAGGAAGTGGTCCAGCTATCTGTATTTAAAGTAAACTAGAGTATATATATATTAACTCTTATTTTTAAATGAAGGTGCTCCTTCAGATCCCAACTTAATTCTGCTGAAATACCCGTAGCTTAACATGTTGGCATTACCTTTACTATACGTTTTTAGTGGTAATATTACTACAAATATAATATTTATACATTTATTCTGGATGAATACTGCAAGATGTTAGCAATAGAAATTTTATGGTACCCCCTACTGAAATCTCAATAACATTGTTTTACTATTATTGCAAATAATTTGAGTTTACTGCAGAATAGTCAAGTGCACTACATTAATTTTACAGGCCAAGCGAACTATTTCGTGAATCCAGCAATAAATTCTAATAAATTCTTTTACCATCATACAGTGAAATATATCTGCATATAATGGTCCAAAAATGGTTGTAAATCGTCAGGTGAAAATATGTATTGGTAGATTGTTAAAAAGTAATAACAACTTAATTGACTTTGCATATTTTAAGTGATATAGACTATCTAAGAACATTATGGCGCATCGATGTTAATTACAATTTGCGATAAACAAGCCATAAAAACTCTGCTCTACTTTAATTTAAAACTTGACCCAATTGCAGCAATGACAATTTGCCATAAGCAGAAAGTGAATTGGCAGCGTTTTCAATTAATTGAAGTGAAATCAATTGGTGAGTCAACGCAACTCAAGTGCGAATTCATGAGCTATTAAGTCAAAGTTAGTTAGCCTGAAGCTGAATGTTAATACAAGTGTAAACAATGTGTACATTTTGTATAAAATTAAAAAAACCAAACCAACTTTGATTATTATTCATATATATATACATATATACATATTATTTCTACTGTTGGCTTTTAATTAAGAGAACCATGCTTGTTATTTCTGTTTTCGAGTTTTAAGAAATTTAACCAATTCCTGAAATTAACTGTGTGTAAAAGGTAATTAATTATTTACTGTGAGACCTTCCCAGAAAAGGATTAAGCTATCTTTTTTGTGGAAATTACGAACACAATCAGAGTGTGCTTCTGGGAAATTCGTAAATGTGAGAAAGCCTGAAGTAGAACAAAATAATGCCTGCATCTTTTTAAGTCTTCTGTCTGGAACGAGTAGCAAGTCTTCTTAATCAAAAATGTAAGATCTTTCCCGTCTGAAAATCAACAAAGCAGGCTAAGAAGAGGCGTGACTCTGCTTGGTGTCGTGATCAGCCTCATGAAAGTCACACACCAGTTAAGAAAATCTATGGCCTCTCAAGGCAACACTGTGACGTGTGCAAATAAATAAGTAAACAACAAGTGGCAAGTGAAATGCTTTAAATAAATACTATGGCATAACGAAGGCGGCCAAGTGCTGGCCGGGCCCATAAGTTTTTCCGCTCTAAGAAAGCGTGAAACAATAAAAATGGAACATTATTAGGCGACACTCCACGCCCGGAAAATGACCTCTCCCAACAAGCATAGCGCCGGTACTTGTCCTCGGCTTCAGCTTCGGATTTGGAGTCGGGAGAAGTTGCCTTTTGTGCGGCACACTTGCTTATTTATATCATATGGTTTTTCTGTTATAAATTTCAAATGAAAATAACCATAAATAATATTTCGCGGGCTTTTATGCCGCAAACAGAAGCCCCTTGGCTCGGACGGTACTTGTAAGTGGGTCTGGAGGTCTGAAGGCCTGCAGATTGGGGATTGGAGTTTGGGGACTTCGGTATTCGTGGCCTGGGGCTGTATGGGGACAGCCGATGACTTTTATGATTTAAAGTCGTAAAGAGCAAGGAGGCAAGAAGTATTTACGACTCGGAAATGGAAATATCATGCCATTTGGTAAGTACCCAGCTGACTTTCGACCCCCCAAAAAGAGTGGGGAGGAGTACCCGGAGGGCACCTCCCAGCGAGTCCACTGTTTTTATTCCGCCTCATTTGCGGCGGCATAAATTAAGTGCAAAAGCCCACACAGACGCCAGAGCAAACACGGGACAAATCACACGCCCGTCCTGGCCGGGGAAAAAACAAAGGCTGCCGAATCGAAGGAAAGGTTAATAAAAATATATTGCAATTGCCACTGGTTGGAGTATATTCATGCCACCATTTGTATGTGAGCGCGGGGAGAAAGAAAATTACTTGCTGTTGATGAACATGAGCACTTTTTGCGACTCGCAGAAAAAAGGGGGCTATAACAAGACCCGGCTGGAATTTCAAGTCAGTCAGTCGGTCATAAAAGGCAACCTGCGCCAAGGAGCCGAGCCCTTCACTAATCCGACAAACTAAAGTCAATTCGAGGAAATGTTGAAGGCAATCGATTACGTATGAGTTTGCAACTCAATAAACCTTCAAGTTTCAGCCAATGTTTTCGTTATTTTCGTTACAGTCTGACGTCTTGAAGACGGACTCGCTAGCTGAATATTGAAATAAATTGAAATTCTAGCATGTCACCAACTATGTTGGCTAAAAATAATTATTTTCATTATGCAAGTTTTAATATCAACTAAACTTTGGTTTCTACCCTCCCTGTCTAAATTTCGCGATCATATAAAGTACCGGCTACGAACAATTGGTTTACTATCGCCCAAATGTAAGAGCTAGCATTGACAATGACCCGACTCCCTGGCAAGTGCCAGGCTTGGAAAAAGAAAAGCTGATCTCTGATAGCCAAGTAAACATAAGGAAGAGCGAACAGCTATGGTTTCGAGAACCAAAGTAACTCTGTGATTGCGCTTAACAGCACAATTATATACTATGCACCACATTCTTTTCCGATCAGATACATTTTGGGAGGTTAGGAAACCGATTTGCTATACGATAAGTTTATCGGTTGGCTATCTTTTCCGTACAGATATCTATGTTATTATATAATACAAATATTACTTAATAAGTATATTCCTTATTATTATTTAATTTAATCAGATGCTAATAGTTAAAATAGTTTTTAGGGCAAAGTTAAAAAAAATCCCAAATTTCTCTAAAACAAGTCTTTAAATGGTAAATATTGATGTTTTTTCATAATATCTTTAAATAACAAAACAATAATTTTATTTAATTTTCAATTTAACTATATTACTACATTAAAATATATAATAATAATATATATAATATATAATAATATATTACTACATTATCATACATTTTTTTATTCGTTGGGAAAATATTAAATACCATATGAAAAATTAAATATTTTCAAAGACTAAAATCTCACGTTTAAATTTTGTATATGGAATGATGGTTTAAGCTGTGGAAATGGCACTGTGTTTATTTGTGCCGAGGCAGCAAAACGATCCGAACAGACGGGCCAAAATCGTGCTGATTGCTCAGTTTGCTTGGCAGCGCGACTTATTAAAGTGAGCACCTGCTACAGAGCTACAACATATACATCGTACATCGCCGGAACCTAGAGCCAGAGAGCTAGCTAGCTGGAACTGCAGAGCGGAATGGATCGTAAAGCCGCGCGGCGTCTCATATAAATATTGTCGCCTTAACCGCAGCTTAATGACTGCGCCCAAGTGCGCGATAAAAATGGATATGGGTCATGTGGCATGTGCCAGTGACTGGCTGACTACCTTTAAGTCATATCAGTTCCCGGCCAGAAGCCAGTGCATCACATGACACTTGGCATCCAAACCGACGACAGCTGTCGAAGCCGTGTTTAATACTAAAATGCATTTGGCACCTTGGTATTTTCGAATATTTGCATTTTCCGATTATGTGTTCCACATTTAAGCACGTACTGTAAGGAGCTGGCTCTGGTCACTATAATATACGGGTGGCAGGGAATAGTTCCAGCCGCACTGGTAATTTAATTAGGCACAAATCACACAGCAGTGTGTGCGCCCTATAAGCTGGATGGGATATTAGGTATAGCATTACAGCTCCAGATAAGCCAACTTAACACCTCTGCAAGGCGGCCAATTGCAAACTTGTGCCTTGGCCAGAACTTTGATTCCTAAGTAGAGGCTCCCAGACCTAGGGCCACATGCACGTTCTCCTATTTACATTGATTGGATAGTAAATCCCTGGGCAACCTAACTTTGGCTGCCAATTAGCAAATTCTAAGCCGGCTAATCAGCAAACGCTGCTAAGTATGTGGACGAACCAAACCCGTCTAAATTTCAGGTTTGGTATGCAAATCGGAAACAAGCAAACATTAGCCAGCAGGTAAGTAATATGCCAACGAAATAAAATATTGATTATTGGCCAGCAGTCAGTCGGGCACAAGTTCTCCGTAATTTTCCGCAGCTCAACTTTAAAATAACATTCACACATCCACAAAATCAATCCGTTGGAATTCCAGGAACACTAAATCTGTTCGTTGAACACTTGGCTTGCCTTAGGTTCGGCCCTCGGGGAATCCCAACCAAAAAAGAAATCGGGTAGGTAGTGATGGGGCAATACATGTGGATTTCCCATATAGAGTAATCCTCATAATTTCACAGGTCATTGCACGGATTGCTACAACCGGCGTCAGGATGATTCAGACAGTTTTTAACCACACTATTCAGTACTCGTTCAAACTCACCCATTTATGGAGAAACGCCTTTTTATATGCATTGAGAAAAAATAAAAGACTGCCGAAATTCTATTAAATAAATACTATTGAGTAAATCTAAATTCAATCAAAAATGAGCTCTTAACTAAGTAAATAGTTCCTTAAAAGGTTTCCAATTTTCGTATATTTCTTTATCGTGGAATTTTAAAAACAAGTTCACCCTCTTGGTCAACAACATAAGTCGAGCCCTTAAAATTCCCAAGTCTGGATTCTGTGATACACTAGTAAATGTTCAAATCCAATCGGTAGGGAGTTTGCTGATAAGCTCTCATAGAGAAAAGACAAACAGACTTTACAAACACAACCTGTTGCACTTGTCTTCCTACAACAACTATCAGTATTTGATCTGGCATATAGTTGAGTCTCGATTTGTGTATATTAATGTAGACCTCGAATTGGCCAACACGATCTTAACAAATATGCTTTTATCTTAAATAAAATCTTAAACAACAAATACAAAAATACAATATTAATCAGACTGTAATGAAAACTTATTTAACTAAAATGAGATAGAGATCTTTATTGTGTCATAAAAATTAGAATTTTTCCAAGTGCACCACCACGATTCCATGTATAAGTACGAACAAAGCGAAATATGATAAATACGAACCCAACAGACATGTGAAATTTCAAGTTTGTGGCCCTAAAAAAGCCAATAAGAATGCCAAAGCAAAGCGGAGAACCGAAAAGCGTTTACCTGGCCAATTGGCTAGGGTTTTTTTTTATTTTTGGTATTGCTATTGGCCTGGTTCTCTGCTTCTGCTTCTGTTTCTGTTTCTGTTGCTGGCCAGCTTTTATTTCCGAGTCTTTAGTGTGGAGGTCCGTCCAATTTGAATTTCATCCCAAATGGTAACCCCTTCGTGTCCGTCAGAGAAACATCAAAGAGAGCTGGCTGGCTGGCCTGGCTCTAATCTGAAATTATTTAATGCTAATGCACACCGGGTATTTCTGGCTCAAAAGGGCAGGGTCTCTGGTCTGGTCTAATTCTAATTCCAATTAGACGCAAATTCAATTTATGAATTCCTCGACGGAGAGGCAACCGCAGCAGCAGCAGCAGTAGCAGTAGCTGCCGCAGCAACGTCACATCACTTTGATTAGCGGATTTCTTACGCAAAAGAATTCGCTGGACGCTCCGCACACGCCCACGCCCACGCAATCGTAATCGCCGCCAAACCGGAATGGGTATAGCAATCGCAACGGGAATCTCAATGGGAATCGCGCGGCGGCCAATTGCCATAAATCTTGATTAAAGAACGGGGAGGCAAAGACAAAAGACTGGCGAAAGGTGAAAATTGTCAGCGCGCGGTAGTAGCGACTGCACCGACCTGCTGCTCGGTATTTTCGTGACTTGGCGCTGCGCCTTGCATAATTTCCAGCCGTGAGCGCGTGTACCCTGCCTGGCCACTCATCATATCTGCCCATTCTCGTTCTCATTCTGAATCTCATTCTCATTCCCATTCCCGAACCCATTCACAGTCACATTTCCATTCCCATTTCCGCCGTGGCCTGCAATTCCTCCAGGCAATGCCGGAAAAGTCTAAGTAAGCAATACAAATTCAAATATTTCTTGAAACTTTTTAAAAATGCTTTCTAAAGAATGAAATAATAATTTTCTTGCTTGTTTTTTTCAAAGAGAAACTTTCAATAAAACCCAAAAATGTTCTTAAATTGATTTGAGTTGATTTTAAGTAAGTATTTCCATCCCCAAGTCAAATATATTTTCTTGTGCCTCTTCTATTCCTATTTTTGATTTTGAAAATATTGGGTCTTTAAAAATATGCCCATTCATTTCCAAAATATGCTCTTTGTTTTTTAAGAAATCGAATTTTCCACGAGTGCTCTCTCGATGATTTATAGGCAGCCGATCATGTGCTTTTCCTGCTGTGCTTATAAAAATGCTTGTATCTTTTGCTGTTTATAAGTATCTTTATTTTTGCAATATCTGGCTGATTTAAAGAACTTAACTCGTGCTTTTAAATTATTGACTTTAATGGGATATGAAATTAAAGAACAGATGTTTATCTTCCTAATTTAAAAAGTATTTTAAGAAGGCCTACATATAACCTTCAACAAATTTAAGGTTTTAAGGCTACCATTCTGATATAAATATAATAATTTAATATTTAATGCCATTTTATGGTTCTACCTTATTTTGGCTATAATTTTTACTTATAGAGATGCTAGCTACACCCTGTTTTTTTGCTGTGTACGCCAGTCTAGTGCATTTAGGCAGTTTCTGGTCGAGTGCCCACTACTGGTGCACTCAGTGGCTTCGTCAAGGTTCACAAGGTCAATGATTTATTAGTTTATTTGTCCGCCAGTGCGTTCTGTTGTGATCCCCGGTTCGTCGCCTCGTCGCTGATTTCTCCTAGCGCAGCTCGCGTCGCATCTCCTCCCATATGTCGCATGTCGCATGTCGTCTCTGCCATGGTTTTATTGTCTGTGGCTGACAGCCAAAGCTCTGGGATCAGCCAGCTTTAGCGCCAGTTGAGCCGCAAATCCAGGCGGCGTTCCCCGCTCCCCGGCGCACCCATCGTCGGCCATCATTAGGAGGAGCAGCGGTGACAATTTGAGTTGCATTTCCATTAGGCGGGTCGCTGTGTCAATGGCTTGGCAAATGGACAAGTTAATCGCGGCATGTGTTCCGTTCCGTTCCGTTCTGTCTGCCTTTATGCGCTCCGACAGCGACCGACCAGCTGAGCCCAGTGGAATCCAGTTCGTGTGTATATTCCCTCTCATCTGAGTGCGCCCTATATAGGCCACGACCTTCACGATGCAACCCCGTAAAAATGTCGATCGCGGCTAGTCAGGGAGGAAGGGATCAACCCCGTGCCCGGAACTCCTGTTGCCAGGCGCTTTTTTTTTGTTGCAGCTGCATTTCCAGCAGCTGGAGTTCTGTTTGTGCAGGTTTCTGGATTATGCAATCCATTTTCTTGTTTGCTTATGTTTTAACTATAATCTAATATCTATAAAGTTCGGGATAGCGAGCCAGCTCTTGTTTGGGATTTCCCAGGCTTTGTTTTACTACATTTTGAAGGGTGTGTTGTTTACATAGATATTTGTTTGTTTTAAATTTTTCGATAAATACAAAAGAGCTGTAATTTTGCCTTTTTGTTTGCTCACAACTTAAGCTGCATTTCATAATCTTCTTCAAAGCCCTGTTTCCCACCAGCGTTTGTGTGAAGTTCACTTTCGTTCAAATATGCCAATTCAAGAGCACTTAATAAATAGTTTTTCCCAATTAAATTATTTAAAGAGCTTTCAAGGGGTACTTTATAAAAAACAAACTTGAAAAATGTAACAGAAAAACTCTGAGATCCATTGCTGAATCAACACATTATATAAGCTCTTCGAGTTTAAATATATTAGTATTTTTTTATAGATTTTCTGGCCAATAACAGTTTAATGAGCACAATCTGACAAGATACAAATCGGGATACTTTTCATAATTTTTAAGCAATTATAATTACATATTACTGCTTAAGAAATGAATGAGTTCTATTTCTAATTTATTTTAAGAGATATGCAAGCTTCTATTTCATTTAATTGAAAAAGTTAGCCGAACTAAGGTTAAATAAAATAGTTCTTGAAGTTTTTGGATGAGTTCAGTACAATGCATTTGATATTTTTAGCATTTCTTGGGGTTTTGATATTATCTTTTTAAAATATACTGATAAGAAGTTCTACATTTTATAGTTCAGGCATCGGGTAGCTCTAAGATCCGAAGCTCAGAAGATTGATTATGACTTCAGCTGACTATACAAGCAATAGAAAGAAATCTTGGCATAACACAAATTAATGGCCATTAAAAAAGAGCTAGAGTAGGGGAAACCAGATATGCGAATGCTCTGAAACTGACCGCGATTTTATCGCAGCGCCTCCAAGATTGTCGTCATAGAATCGCGAAAAGTCAGCCAAGGCGACTGCACCGATGAATTTATTACCCTATTTAGTTCCATGAATATACGGAGATGTGCCGTGGCCAAAGATAGACGACACCGGACCCGGAAAACTGGTAATGGCTTTCAAGTTCAAGTGCATGGCAATCACTTTGCACAGAGAGACTGAGACTGAGATACTGATACTGGAAATATGTGGACTTTTGTGCGTTTGTCGGCCGGGAAAGGCGGCTGATAAGACGGCTGGGGAACTCGCGTTCTGAGTAATTCCCATACGCTGAACTCGAGAGTATTCGAGGACTTTTTTGTTTAAAAGCTTTCATAATTAAATCGGCCGATGGCTAGGGGAGAGGAGGTTTATTAAATTACCGCAGGGCGCAAAAAGACAAAAGAAACCACGTTCGTGCACACCGGGAGAGATAAACAAAGCCAAACACAGCTGGCCCAAAAGTCATTATTGTCGAAAGGAAAAAACATTCATCGCAGCAGTGTGTGTGTGTATATTTAAATTTATAAAAAATGTATATTTCTTTATTGTGACTCTATGAGAAACTCACCGAACACACAAAAAATAAAAATCCAACTGGCAGGCAATTAATGAGTTAGTTCTGCTGGGCTTCTAGGTGCCGAAGAAATCCCCCGTAATTTATTCACTCTTCACCAAAACGAAGCACACACTCTCCCGCGCCCGTGGGTAAATATTTGCCGCGCCGCCAGACTAAATTCGAAATCGGAAAAAGAAACACACAAGTAATAATAATTATTATCAGCTGCGACGGAACTCGTGAGCCGAGCACTGAAAGTACTCCGATTCGAGCGCCAAGACCCACTTAAGATTCCCCAAAAGTACTTTTGCTCGTCCAGTCACAACAAATTGGTTAGCACTGAAGGGCACTTTATTGGCGATTACACACTGGCATTTGCCATTAGCATTTGCATTTTTGTTTTCTTTTATGTTTGAATTTGTCGATTTTCCCCGATGTGTTCCGCTTTCTCGCACTGCAAAACGCTCTTTCGAGCTAATTAATTGTGTTCCAGTACGGTGATCAGGCTAGGATGGGTTTCCTACCTAGGTGGGGCTGTTGTTGTGCTTTGTTTCTTTCAGATGCACTTACGGGCTTTGTACTTTTGGGTTACATATACACTCTGTCATTAGCTGAGTAAAATATATTATCGTTTCAGATGCATTTACCGTTAGGAATTACTTCAGGTTTTAAATACTTCCGTTTTTTGTATAGTTTAGATACTTTCGGCTTTTATATATTTTACCTTTATTTTAAATCCAATTTGTGTATGTTTTACGATTCAGATTCAGATTGTTTTGTTTCTTGCTGTATTTTTGTTTGCTTTAAATTGTAGATACTTGCATACTCTTGTATCTTGCACACTTCGAGCACTTGCCCAAGGGGCCTGTTTCGAAAATAAATATCCAGCACCGAAAATAACCGAATCCAGCCGGCGCGCCGTGTTTACTTCTTCGATCGATCGATGGTTCGTTCAAAACGTGGCAGCACGGACTACGATTTCGATTCCGATTCCGATTTCGATCCCGAGGAGGAGCTATTCCAAACGCACGTGCAGAGAGTCGACGAATGACTGAGACCAAGTCGCGTCGCGATCCATAAAATAGCAAAAGCGGCGGCGAACGAACCTCACCGAGCCGAATTCGCCGCAGCGGCGAACAAACACAAGGCGGCGACAGCATAACGAGATACTCGCACTATATACCTTATGACGCGATCGATCCCAAACATGAGGCATACAAATTCCGTTTCACACACGCGCAAGCGGAGTTAGCGAGAATTATAGTCACTATAGTCCACCCCTTGCTGCCCCTCCGGAGACTCCGATCCTCTTGGTGGTGGCTTCAGCACCCTTACAAATGTTTGCCGAAATGCATACCTTCGTGCCGGTGAATTGAATGAGTTTGTGAGATGACTCAGAGAGAGTCGCAGGGCCAAGTGAGTCGTTTGTGCAAATTAGATACACTGCAAGCGAAGAAATTCCTATTAGGGAGAGTCATAAAATCTATACCCGTAAAAAGTTAAATTTCATAGAGGAGGAGAAATCTTATAAAAATATTAAATAGAGATTGTTGTTACTTAATTTTGTTAATACTATTTTGTAGATTTAATTTATTTTGTTAGACAAATTCATTAAAAATAGAAAGCAAATTTTAGTTTTAAAGTGCAGAAAGTTAATCTATATAAGAAAAAGAATTATATTTCAAGTATATATGTAGTCGATTTTTCTGCCTATAGCGTTGACTTCATCAACTTAATATTTTTTAAATGCTTATTTTTCGGTCCAAGATACACGTTAAGAAATGAATTTTCTATGCTCCCACTGAAAGATATAATTCATATAATTTTATTTATTTTTTTTTTATTTTTCCTTGATTTTTTTCCCCAATTCCAAATCCATATAAAGAAACATTTGACCAAAATACAATACTTTCCGGAAGGTATGGTATTTTTTACAAAAGGCGATGCTGGATGATGATAATATTGGAAAAAATCACCTAAGAAAAATGTTTATTCTTATTTCCAAATGAAACCGCAATTTAACTTCAACAAATTAATGCAAAAATTATTCAAAACAATTTAAGGAGAACAGCTTGTTCTGCGAAAGACTGATAGAAGGGGGACTTCAGAGGTAATTTCTTAAACTTGTCACATTTTTTTTTGTCCCCAGCTGTTGACAGTCAAGAGACAGATATAGCATTTGAACACATACACCTTGGTGAAAATATTTGAACAAGGAACCAATCAGAACCGGTTCCTTGGTCAAGTGCAGGCTATGCAAATATTTGGCTCAGTGATCGCCAAATGGAGGCCAATAGATTTCATTAACTGGAAGCGCATAGTCATATAGCGAGGCGAGGGCCTCTAATATAAATGGGAGCTCGCTATCTGGCATTTCGACTGTTTTTATCAACGATAAGAGGCGGCTCCGGATACCTGTGCCTACATATACAAATATCTGGGAATTTGCCCTACAACCGGGCAATTGGGGGAATGTAACTTTATGGGACCTTGACGCTTTATCGAACAATAAAGTTGCCTCACCATATTGACTTTGTTCAGCTCGAAACATAAGTTTGCGAAATAACATGCAGGAGCAAGTCAAACGTTTCTCTGAAATCATAGAACTTAAATCTTTAAATCTTGCCTTTAAGTCTTTAAAAGGACAAGTCCTGAGGACTGCCCTCATATTTAGTAATCACCTAGGCGGAGGAAGGAGTCAGCATAAAGTTTGGGAATTGGAGGGGTCTATGAACAATGATTACATAATCCTTCAATGATTACTTTTTATTATATAGGGGGAGAGGTTAAAATATCATCATATATGAGATTACCTAATAAGTATATGGACAGCTCCTTTATAAAATACCTTGATGAGTTGTTCCTTAAGGAAGCAGCGATAAGAATGCAATTAGCATTGAAGCTAAAAATATATATGTTATGCACCACCATCTTTTTAATATCAACTTAAGTTCTCAAGTGGCAATCAAGTGCGGACGGCCTATTAATAGCGCCCATTCGATCGAATTTTAATTTCAGTTTACTTAACAGATTAGCACTGGTTAAATTTATGGCTTCTTCGCCAATATTTACCGACGGCTCTCGTACCCCGGAGTTATCAAGTAATTATCGTCCATTTAAAGGCAATTATCACTCAAACATTTATAAAGCTCGCGCCTTGCGACTCGCGCCTTGGGGTGTTGGGTTTTCTGCCACCACCATTTCCGATGGGAGTAAATCATGCCAATGTGAAACTATTTATGTGGCGCTAAGTTGCGCATACGCCATGTGTCACACGAAGACCCCATGACAAGTCGCCTGCAAAGTGTGTGCGGGTGTATGGAGGAACCCAAGAAAGTAACAAAAAACGGACACATGCACGAGTACTTAGATCAAATGATTTAATTAGCAATGGCCCCTCCAATTGTGTTCGTTTTAATTACATATATTTTATCAGGCCGTCAAAGCTTACGGCAGGAGGAGGCGGCGGCAGCAAGTCGTCGTGGCCCATGTGTCAATAAGTCAAATGATGTTAATTAATTGAGGCCGATAGCGAAATGCTCTGCATTAGACAGCCTGCCAGAGGCACTTCACGAAACGCTGCCTTTCGTAATTACGCCAAACGCACTGTTACACAACCGAGAGGAGTCCCAACAAACTGCCAAGCTAATTATTTGCCTCGACCTTCCGCGGACAGTCGCGGTGAAGTGCATTGCAATGATGATAAACGACCTGCGGTAAGTTCCGGAACGCAACTACTTACTTAGGCAGAACTTCTTAAACTTGGATTACCAAGAATGCGTCCAGCCTGACTTTATTTCATAATTCCGAGGTAGCAGCCGTCAGCAGCAGATAAATCCACATCAGTCAGTTTTAAAAATAGAATATTGTCACATTCGAAAAAGACTTTGGATTCCAAAATTAAATAGCTTTATCGCAGTTTTAGCAAACTCACTGGCAGAGCTCTTATGGCTATATCAGCAATTAGGGTTACGATAATCAAAACCGCTTGGTCTTATGCACCGCCTTCGAGAGGTTGAAGTGGTGCTGGGCTATACGAAAGCCAATGCTGCCGGGGCGGACTAGCTTCTGTTCCAACGCATCGCCGTACAGCTGCACCAGCGATGGCTCCTCCTCAACGGGCTCCAAGTAGGCAGACACTCCTCCCATTAGCTGAAGAGATTTAATAGAGGCAGGATTTTCGGGATATTTTTAAGCAAATTGAATCTCCAAAAACCCACCAAACTCTCATCGCAGTTTAGGAATCGCACTGCCTGCACGTGCTCTGACCAAAGACGACGACGCCACTTGTTATCGTACTTCTGAGCCAGGGGAAGCAGCACCAGGGAACTGAACAGCTCATCTCCGTAGCTGGCTGCCTCGAAATGCTCCAAAAACAGATAGTAAAGTGGCTCGAACCTCGCCTTATCCACCAGCTCCGCGTCGAAGTCAAAGTCGTGGGCGGCATTCTGGCGGTAGAAATCCATCAGGTAATCGCGCAGCAACTCATGCAAATCCGGCTCCAGGAACTGTGAGTCTGGGCCCATGAAGGCAATCATCAGATACATGAGCTTCTCCAGTGGGGTAACAATCTGCAGGCCCTCCCGTTCCAGTTCCCTCACAAACGACAGCGACATGCGGACCACATGGTTTTCTTTAAAGAAATAAAAAAAAACACCGATGGCTTATCCCTCAAGAATAGCGAAAAAGTTTCAAGTGGGCGCCTTCTCACCTGAGTATATTGCCGCCGGTTGCTGCTGCACATTTTGCAAGTAATTGCTGAGGATAAGCCGCATCTGGAAGAAGGGCCAGTCGGCGGGCAGGATGGGTGTCTGAGTGTAGCTCAAGGATAGCGATGGCTCCGAGTTGTCCTTGAGAGGAAGAAAAGTGAACAATAATGTTTAATATATTTGATAGGTAAATATAGCGACCAAACATAATGGAAAACAAGAAAGGAAGCTTGACTCGGAGCCCGGAAGGTACCCTTGCAGGTTGCAATTGGATAGATTCAACTGAATCATCATCATCATCAGTCGTGATATATCTTTGCAATGGTCGTCCGATCTGGGCTTTTCATACTTATATACTGACAAAAATATAATGAGGACTATCTGCAGTGTTCCAGCTCAAAATTGTCTGTCTGTCTGGCTGGTGCTCTTTAGAGTCTGCCTATTACATACCCTGTGCCCTATGGCCACCAGTTATAAATATATATTAAGTGACAGTACTTACAGCTATTATGTGGGGATAGACTATTTCCAGGCAGGTGTGCTGCAGCAGCTTCAGACTCTCCTCATCCAGCTTCACATACTCCCCATTGAAGATGAACCGCTCGAAGGTGCTCTTGATCTGCGTGGCGTGGGCGGTGGACAAGCAGCACAGGTAGTTGTAGACCAACTGCAGCAGTTGCGGTCGCTGCAAGTACGTCTCCATGCCGTCGGTGGTGAGGAGCTGGTGAATGAACCTTAGCTCGCTGCGGGCAAAAAAGTTGGTGGCCAGGACGCGATTCAGTTGCGAGCTGAGCTGCCGCAGATAATCTGCCAGCGGCTCAAGCACTGCCGGTTGCATAAGTGCGTCGAACAATGGCCGCTTCTCGCTGCTCTCCAGCGAATCGGCAGTGAACAGGGCCCAGAGGTTACTCAATAGATGCACCGGATACGTCTCGCTGAGAATCAGCTGCGGCCCGTAGTCGTGCATCAGCACTGCGCCCACATTAGGCAACGCTGCGTGCGCATGGCGCCGATCAATGGGGCGTCGCAGCATTACGGAGCCCTTGCTGGGGAATAATAGTAATTAATAGTGTGACTCAATAGGTGGTGGAGTCGCCGCCCACTGCTCAACTCACGCCAGGTTTTGGACGCTTGCAACGAAGCTGCCGGACTGCACAAATTTCGGCAGAATGCTACGTAGAAAGGGCTGGAAACTGGTGGGCCCCAGGTACCCATTCCGCGAGAACCAGGACACGGCATACAAGGCGGCACTCAGAAGAGTCATCTGGCTGAACTGGAATGGGATGATTTTTAGGGATTCCATATTGGGCACCGACTTTTTTTGTATTTGCAGACCACTTACATCCTTAATCTTATCAAGACGCGTCGCCGCATGTAGCCAGCTGCAGCAGCAATTGTTCAACGGCTCCACAAGCAGCTTCTGTCCCTCGACGTCGCACGCTCCGCTTTCGCCGCTAGCCACCAGGGCAGACAACAGGGCGGCTGCGTGTTGGCGCACCAGCCCCGAACCGCCCACGCCATCGCCTAAGGCACAGTGATTGCAGTGCCAGTCCAGAAGCTGCCGAAGTGCGGGCAGGAACTGCCTGTGAATGAGAAGCCCAATGATAGTTATTACCCAAAGTCAAGTGTCAGGTTCGGCTATAAAAATGAGCTGCACTCCGCAACCCAAGCTCAGTTCGATTTTCGCAAATTACAAAGGTGCAGTCACTATGGCGTCCTGGAAGTTGGGTCTACTTCTGGCACTGCTCATCCTAAACGATTTTATTCCTTCGAGCCAAGCAGTGAGTACTTACGAAAACAGCCATTGCTGTGAAAAGATCTACTAAGATTGTGCTTTATAGATAGAGATCAATCCGATGATCTTGAAGCAGGTAAAAAAGCTCCGCTTGCGATGCATAAATCAAACGGGAGTCTCCGTAGGTGAGTGCCAGTCTTACGAAAAATCTTTGAAATAACCAACGCTTTTTTTGAAATCAAAGAAATTATGGAGCAGTCCAAAAGGGATAAGATCCTGCCCAATAATGAGGGCGTTAACTGCTTTATACACTGCATGTTTGACATGTTTGGACTGGTTGGTAGCTCTCACATTTCCATCATTATGTTTTGTAATCTGGGTCCTTGAATTAAAACAGATTGACACCCAAAACGTTATGCACTTGGAGTCGCTGACGGAGGTCCTGCCGGAGGAAATACACGATACGATCAACGGACTAGTCCGCTCCTGCGGCACCAAGAGTACGTAGAAGCCACCGTTTTTAAAATGAATATGAGTAACGACCTTACATTTAACGTAAAAATCTAAAAATAAAATTCCCTTGCTTGTATGAGTAAAGATTTAGAATGCTTGTCGTCGGATGTCACTGCATGTGTTAAAGAAAGCACTCCCTTTCTCTCTCTCTCTCTGACTTTTAAACAAAATTTTAAGAGAACCTGGTGCCATCTTTGAGACAGTAGTCACGTTCCAACATTGCATTTGTGAGAAATTGAAATCATCTCTAATGAGTAAAATATAGCTAAAATTTCCTGTAATATGGCAATAGCTATGACTACACAGATATCTATTTAACTTTAAAAAACGCCTAGATGTTAGATGTAGCATCGAAATGGCAATGTGACAGCACTGGTGCTGGTTAATTTCTCGATAACTTAACTTTAACCTTATTATCTTCAGTTCAACTGAAGATATAAATTAATTATAAACTCGTTTCAACTTTTTTTGCAGAGGGAAAGAATGGCTGTGAGACCGCCTATGAAACTGTCAAGTGCTATATCAATGTCAACAGTCCGTTTATATGGGATGAGATAATATTGCTGCTTGGATAGAGCGCCCAGACGTACCTGAACACATCCCGATTCACGACTCCAAGGATAAGCAGACACCGCAGGATCCGCAATGCCTCGATCTGAACACGCACCATCGGGCCCTGCCAAAGAGATTAGAATTCACATTCAGTTGAAAGCTTTTCACACAATAAATACACCTAGTAAAACCTTATTGTCCTGGAGGAACAGGTATTGTTGCAGCCTCACAATCAGGACGCCCTTGGAGAGACTTTTGGCGATGTCCAGGTGTTGACAGATCAACACTCGGATGAGTTTTAGGAACAAAGTTTGTGGCTGTCCATAAAACTGATTGCTTCCCATCGACGGAGGCAGGAAATGGGTGAAGAGCACTTCCAGGAGATAGCTTTCATTCGCCAACTGTCGGGCCATCTTGAGGCTGGTCCGTGCGATCCTTACGAGCAACTTCAGACAGGACTCAACGGTGCTGTTGTCCGGTTTCACTGAATCCAAGATAAATCTACGCAAAGAAGCCAATTTAAATCAATAATCTGACGGAGACTGGAAGTGTAAGGCTCACCTTATCCTTTGCAGTATATTCGTTCGCAGCAGGCAATCCATGAGATCGGTCTCGGCCAATTGAAAGTCGTCCATGGACATACGGCTCTCGGATTCATCTTCATTCACTTCTGCGCGTACACTCTGACTGGTGGTTAGTAGCTTCATGTAGCGCTGCAGGAAAGCAATGGAATCGGGATCGGAATCGTCGGCTTTATCGTCGCCGTGATTTCCCAAGACCTGCAGCGTGGGCTGCCAATGACAGTAGGCATTGTCCTGGACATGATCGAGCAGAATCTCGTCGGTTTCATTATAGAACAGATTCGCCATGGAACGGCTCACAACCTCGAGTTGGGCGGGGGCATTGTCATCCAGGCCGAAACGCAGTAAAAAGAATATTTTTGATATGGGCAGGGTCAGGACTTGGTCATAGAATCCCTGATTGTAGATGCTGAAGATCCCCGCCACGGCCCCAAAGGCGGAGATCCTTTGCTGGAGCACAGTGGACCTTGCCAATCGGAAGAGTTCCTGGAGTGTGTAGCCCGGACGATCGGCTTCCTCGCCGTGCAAATAGAGCTCCCGCTCATCCAGCTGCCCTGCTGGGTCTCCCTCATTGAGAGTGTGCGGCAGGAGCACACCCTTCCAATCGAAGCGAGCATCGAACTGCTGCCCCGGCTTCAGTTCGCTCATCTTTGCCGGAATATCTCGCATCCAGGCCAGCTTGTGGTCCTCCACGCGATTGAAATTTACCCAATTACCCTCATCACTCCGTTGAAGAAGCTCCAGAGCTGGGCTTGAGTCGGGAAGTGAGGAAAATGGTGGATTAGGAACTTGGGGTGACTGTGTGGCTTTCGGTGGCACCGCTGGCGCCTCAATGAGCTGAGGAGATTTCTTGTTCTCAGCAGGTTTATCCTTGCTTTGACGTTTCTTGGTCAACAAGGCAATCAGAGAGGGATCTGTAAGTTTAATTTAATTAAAAGCAAATGAATTAAATAGTTTCTACATAGGAAAGCTTCTTCTTACCTAACGAGGCCAACAATTTTTCACGCTCGATCAGTATATCCTGTTCACTCATTTGGTTGATTACATTGAGGTTTTCTTCGTGTATTTCCTGGGCCATTTTGGAATCTTTTACCACAGACTGTCTATTGATTCCTGGAGACTCTGGCTTGGACATTGCCGCTTCTGGTATTTGTGAGCTTGTCTCTAATATTTGGTGGCCAAATATACTGCGGGGTTTGCTCGAAGTTGACTAAAAGCATATTTATTATGAATAATGACAAAAGCTCTATGATTTTCGTTACGATTTTCTTACCATTATTGCTTCCTGGCGTGCAGCAGGCCTTCGTACTCCTTCAGTTCTCTCCACAATTTCACCTAGGACCTTCTTAATAGAACTGGCATTCAATTTGCTGCCCTTCACGTCGCCTATGATGTTCTCCTGAATCTCATCCATTAATATTTTGGTGACATGCGTGCCGACAACCTCTGGAGACACACTTGTTGCCTTTTCTTTTATTTCTTCGACTGGCGGAGGAATCTCCTCCCGCTTGTTGTCGGGAACCGAGGTAATACGACCTAGTTTTGCCTGTTCTCGTCTCTGGGCAAACATTGACTTTTTGGGAGCTATGAAAAAGGTAAATATAACATAAACAAAATGTGAGTCCTAAAAACATGTTGTTATTTACCTCTGTCTGCACGCACAAAAGCCGCTGCCGGCTGAAAACCAGGATTCTTTGCTCTTTCGGCATTGAACTCGGCAGACATCCGCAGGATATCCTCCTCATTGTCACCGGGCTTCAGTTTTTTAAACATTTTCGCCAGCAAACCATGAAATAATTTCAAAACAAATGCGAATTGGAGAGACCAGTGTGACCACTCGCCCTTAGGTTAATAAAACCAAAGTGTAAACGTAATTTTGACATTAAAAATACTAAATATTTTTTAATGTAACTTTCAAATAATAATACGTTATTAACGAATGCTTAAAACTTAATATTTTCGTTTGTTTAATCACTACTTAAGTAAATCAAATGTACTGAAATGTAACTGAATTAAAATATATGCTTTTAAATAAATACTTTTTTCTTTTTGCTATTGAAAATATTAATTTATTTAAATATTTTAATTTCATTTTTTAATTTGTATTCAAGTAGAAAAAACGATTTAATAATACATGCATGACAGATTATTTGCTATGCCCGAATTCCGGTATATATCCCTACTTCTTGAAAGTGGTGCCTGTGTCGGCAAGGCACTTCAGGAGCGATTGCTGCGCCACGAGTGTGTCTTTGTGCGGAAGAGCAGCCACCTGGAAGAACATTTCGATGCCCTCCTTAAAGAGCTCGATGGCCTCTGCGGTTTTCTGGGCCTCCATGGCCCGGGCGGCCTCCCGATACAGTTCCTCGGTCTTGATTAACCTGACGACACTCTCCTTCAGGGAGATGTTCTTGCGGCAACGTGGACAGCGAACGTCCTTGGCCAGATCCTTGGGAAACTTCAGCAAGTTAACGCAGTTGGCTGATGTGCACCTACCAAAAATTAACATAAAAATTAAATCTAAATCTGGAATTTATTATCCTATAAAAAATTCCCACCAAAAGCGGACTTGCTTGTCCAGTTTCTGGAGCAGTGGCCAGTTCTCCTGACAGGCCATGCAATTGCAGCTGAAGGAGTAGCGACCACGCAAGGATCGCTGACGCTCCTTGAGATTCATTTGAATGAATATGGGACCATAGTTAACTGCCACAACTTCGTTGGGTCGGTGGGGCTTGGTAGCTGTTAGAATCAGTTTCTTTCCAACGAAGTGACTAGCAACACTGTAGTTGGGGGTTAAATAGGGTTTTAAAATAAATTTAGAATAAGGTTATAAAAATAATAAAGCTGAAAACTAATTTTTGAAAGCGTACGTCCTAATTTACATTTTTTTTTTTTATGATAATACTTTAAACTGCATAATAGCCCAAGATTTCAAAGGTGATAAAAAAGTCTATGGATTTAAAATCATTTAAAAAGATACTCAAAAGTATGCAACGATATTAAATTATTTAGAAATTTCGCACTACCGTATCTAAATTGAGTTTAAATAACATTTTAAAATATGTTTAACACTACGTATGAGTAATATCAAGTCATAATATATTACAACGACCGATTAGAAAATCTGCCTTTAAATCTGAGCTTTAAAAACTGAAACCTACCTGGGCCAGCACTCGTGATTGAAGTAGGAACCGGTGCCATAAAGTCCAGCGGCCACAAACACCGTCCTGCTGCCATCGAAGCGGTGCTCATCGGTCACCTGGGTCTGATAAATCTGATGAGCGTTGTACTGAAGCACCTGGAGCAGGCCTAAAAGAGCCGTGGCCACCTGTAGCTCCACGGCCGTGGGATTAACGCCCTCCGTCTTGCGTCGACCAAAGAACAGAGCTTTCTGCAGGATGCGCATCAGGAAGCCGGCCATTAGGGAGCGCTGCAGGTAATCCTCCGGCTGGCGCTCGTCCTCGTGGGAGCAGAGGTGCTCGAACAACAGATTAGCCGTGGCCAGACCATCCTCCAGGCTGGGCGCCTGGGTAAAGACGCGCAGTGCAATGAAGCATAGGATGGACATGCCGGAGCCGATCAGGAGATCCATGAACTCGCACTCGAAGCGATGGTAGCTGGAGCAGGCCTCTCCCATGCACTGGGCAGAGCAAAAGGCGACTCCAGAGCAGTGCAGGCACGACACTGGCGTGTGCAGCCTGTAATTTCCCAATTAATGTTTTATCCTGAAAGTCCAAGTCCAGATCTTACCTCTTGAAGCAGTGATGACAGTTGGTGCCAAAGAAACTGGGAATCAGACAGGCGGCCACTGGCTCCTCACAGAGCACCACATCACCAGTTCTTAGGCCCTCGGCGGCTACCACAAAGCGACCCTTCTCCTTCGTCTCAACTAACTTGACCACCTTGGCGGCTCCACTTAGCTCGGGATTCTCTCCGTGTGTCAACTGGGGAACCTGTCCTGTGTGGCTCTCTTTGGGAACCACCTTCACCGCAGCTATTTCCTTACGACATAAGGCAATGTGAGTGGGATCAGAGCCAGACATCTTCTCGGCAATCTTTAGTGAGATCTCAGCCCGGGCGGGTTCGCCCATGACTGTAACATATTTATTTAGTTTTTGTTATCCATTGGATATTCCTCGGTAACGCACCTGCATACGCCTTGGCCATCTTGCAGTAGTAGTCAACACTCGCCTTCAGCTCCAGGCCGAAGTTTGTGGCCAACTTGAGGTCACTGAGGGCAGCCTCGCCCTCGCCCAGCCGTATGAGAATGGAGGCTCTCGACCTGTAGGCCAATGCCAGGGTGAGGCCATCATCGATGGAGGAATCCGCATTCTTATCCGGAGCCCGCATCACGGCCAGATTGGCGGCAAGCAGCGCCTGCTGGAGCAGCTCCCTGCTGCTCTCCTCCGCCTCGCCACCACTCATCAGATAGAACTTATCCGCCTGTGCGCGTCGCTGGGCGGAAAATAGGGCGTCCTTCTGCTTGAACACCGGCTGGACATGCTCGAGAACTCCCAGGACCGGATCGCAAACCTCGCGGTCGCTGAAGATGGACAGCACCCGGGCCGCATTGGACTTAAGCTTGCCGAAGTAGTTGCGCAGCCACTTGTCGCCACATGTCTCGCGCACATCCACGCAGAACTCGTTGAAAAATCCTTTTTTCTCCGACTGGACGGTCTGCGTGGAGCAGATCTGGTGGTAGGCGTCGAACTCCATTTTGTCCTGCGCAAATTATGTAAAATCCAATTCAATGTTGTGAAAAAATGAATCCCGTCCGCGTTTTCTGATCGCCACTGCACCGATGAGTATTGAAAACAGCTGGCGGCACACGACGATCCTCCAAAAATAGCCCCCGATCGTTCAGTTCGCCGCAATATAAATACCCGCGTCGGAATCGTGAACTAGTACCAGCCGTCATCGGTGTTCACTTTCGATATGTTCCTCCTGTTTTTAATATTGTTTCAGACTTAAGAATATGAAATCCGAGAGGTACTTGGAGAAGCATCTTCTTGTAATCAATTATAATTTATTCCTATAGCCTTGCAGGGTAAATTAATATTAGTCAGAAGTTACCAACGCAGTGCAGAAATTATCGCGAAGTCATAAAGTATATATATTATTGTTCAGTATCACCAGCCGATTCGATTTAGCTTTGCCGTCAGTCTGCCTGTTACTATGCAAACTTGTCTCTCACTTTTTAAACATGGTTTTAAGTTTGATCAATATCGGAAGACTCTATCTTATAGCTGTCAAGGGAACGCTTTGAAAAGGTGCAAATGTCTTATAGTACGCCTCCTGTAAAGTTTTTCTATGTCAAAATCAATCCAATTTATCCAATTGCAGCCTGTAAGGGTATAAAAAATTAGGGTTCCGAATGTTAGCTGTATTTGTGTTTTTTTTTTTCAATCAAAATGCAAACGATCAGTTATAATATTAAGTTTTATTTGTAACTGGAATCGGGCTTATAAATCACATTAAATAATTTATTTAAAAATTAGCTAAACGTACAAAAATATAACAATATGTATGTATATCCGAGTATTTTCATAGTTATATATTCGTAGTTAAATATTTAAGTATACATATATATATTTTCATAGCCTGGAAAATATTCAAGTTTTTATTTAAGGTTTTTACTTTAAATTTAAATTTAAATATGCATTTCTCATGGACTAGATAGACTTTGTTGAACGAATTATCTGCTTGGAAAGAGCTTCGAACTTAAACCGATGTAGTATAGCTTATATTCCGACTGTGTCCTGTGGAAGTGAGAAACGTAAAAATAAAGGAAATTATAAACCAATATTTTGTGTTGAAAGTTCATTTTAATTATTGTATTTATTTGCTCGAATAATGGTTGCATGACTTCAATGATCAACTTCATATCGATGGGTAAAAAATGATGCTAATGACAGACTTCGTATAAAATGCGGTACATACTTTAGGATAATGAAAAATCATATTTAAAGAGTCAGTATCTTCACTAGACGTACAAAAATTCAATTGGCTAATTAAGAGTAGGGTACAAATTAAACATACATACTTTTAAATTCAGAATTATTACAATGCATAGAGTAGGATTGAACTTAGGACTGGTCGGGTTTAGATTCTCATGATATAGTATATATATAAATAAATTACATGGTGTGTTGAGGATGGTGTTTGCTTGCTTCTTGTTTTGTTTGTCAGCTTTAGTCACAATTAATCTCGTTGGCTCTCTTTTGCGTTGCGATACGATCTAGGAGAAAATGTTACTAAACTTAACAAATAAAATGCTACAAAATTTCAGCCTCGCCGCCGACAGCTCCGAAGCGTACAAGTCGGTATTATAGTAGGTATATATGTGTATATGTGTATATTATTAACTATTATCATCACATTGTAAACGTTAAGTGTTTCTCATTATTTTGTGTAATCCATTAATCTAGGCAAAAACGAGTACGTCGTCGTGTTTAATGTCTTTTGTGGTACACACAAGCTTAAAACGCTGTCGAATTCGCTTATCCGTCTATCCCTCGATTAAGATTTCTATTTCTGATCTCAGTTTCCCTCGCTCTCCACTCTGACCTCTGATTTCTGATTTCTGCCGTCGGATGGGACAGACTAAGAGCCCGTTCCGTCGTTTTTGGTATGTGTGTTTAGCACTGCGAGCAGTTAACTGGCCAAGTGGCCTACGTACAAATGTAAATAAATTAGCACTTATGAGTTAGGTCGCAGGATAGCCTAAGAAATGTGTTGAGGGACTCTCGCTCGCGCCCAAATGTAACATTCTCTCGCATTTACAAATAAATTAGCCGTAGTATCACTTATTTTGTATTTTAAGAAAGTAACCAAACTAATTTAACTAGAAATTAAAAATGGATCAACCCAGAACATGGAAGAGGCCTGTGTTTGCTTCTTTACACTTTACACTTAAGGAAAGCAGCAGCACGAGTCTGTCTCGATGCAGCAGAGAGCGAAGAGAGTGGCGCCCGACTTAGTCTACCTCTACTACTATACAAAATGGAGGAGCACAGCGACAGCCACGGCACCAGCCGCATCCCCGGCGGCGGCCCGATCCGCCCTGCAGAGCGGGGCCGCAACAACCGGCGAGGGCTGTGCCGTGTTAACCTGATCGTATCGAGATTTGGTGCAGCGGCAGACATCTCACGACATCTTGATGCCCAGCGCACGACTCGAGTATTCGTAGACCACGTAGCTGATGGACACCGCCGGCAGCACCTTGAGGAAGTTGGGCGTGATGCCGCGATACAGCCCCGTCAGGCCCTCCTGTCGCACAATCTTGCGGAACAGGCCCGTCATCGTCTCCTCGCCGCTGTGCGCATCGCTGCTCTTCAGGGGGATCTGCGTCTTCCGCTTTTGGTTGGCAATCGTTTCGGCGGCTGCAAATGGAATAAAAACATGCAATTAATTAAAGTACAATTTAAGAAGTGAAAGTAAAGAGAACCTCAGTAGTGAGTTGCCTCAAATAAATCACTGAACTAGTGTCTATGACTAAGAAAGCATTCTACACTATTATATTAATATTATAAATAAATATAATGACAACAACGTGACCCTTAGCTTATATATAGCTAATGATTTAGGCTTTCTATACTTTAAAGTTTAAACTCAATTTTCAAGGCAACTAGAAACTGATTCATTCCGTCTTTGAACTGTTTGCTCACCTTGTGCCTGTAGCCGAGTGCGCACCAGAGCCAGCGGGTAGGAGCAGAGCTGTCCAAGTGCACTCGATGTACTGCCGCAGGCCAGGAGCACCAAGAAGCTGGGCTGCTCGTTGTTGTCGTGACTGGCAATGTAGCGCCGCTTCAGGGTCTCGTACACAGCCAGATCGATGCCGGCGTAGGGCAGGATGCCCAATATATTCGGCACGTAGCCGCGATAGAAGCTGCGCGCTCCCTCGTGCTTGTAGATCTTTGCCGCGGCATCGGCGATGCCGGCATACTGCCCCGTCTTCCGCAGCGCCAGGCGCGTCTTTAATACTTCCATGGGATAGATGATGGTCTGGGAAATGCCACCGGCCGCAGCGCCAGCATAGAAACGCTCCACTATGCTCATTTGTCGACTGGCGTCTTCGCCGCGGATCAGTCGCTTCATCTGCTCGTAGGCGGCAAACTTCAGTGCCGTTTCGGGGGCAATCTTCAGGACGTTGATGCCATTGCCACGCCACATGCTCCGCGATCCGCCTTCCTTCAGCATGATCTGCATGCACTCTGAGATTCCCATTCTTTGTGTTTGTACCTATTTACCAGATTTGCAAAGCTGTTTTAGTGAGAGTTCCAACGGAAGGTTTTACGGGGCTTAGATGCTCACCTGCAGGTACACTTTGATTCTGTCCAGGGGCGCCGTACACGTTCGGGAAACGGCACCGGCTATGCCACCAGCCACCAAGTGTCGCCACCAGAGGCCCGTCTGCATCTCTTTCTGTGTGAAGTCATCAGGTACATTCATATCCTCGCCAATGTCGAGGTACTGCAAGGATCAAAGGGGTAAATGGTTAGAAGATCTGTGGTATTTCGGAGCTTTTACAGCTACACATTTATGCAAACTACGCTGGGCTAACTGAATGGAATGAGGAGGCTACATAGGAATAGATGAGCGATGTGATTAACCTTGAATTGCATTCATTATTCAACGTGAAAGGGAAAAACTACTAAGCCTCCAAGACCTATCCCTTCCCTGACTGATTAAGAACCTTGGGCGCCATAATGGGTCTCTCCTCTCTTTCAAGAACAAGCGCCACGCCACGCAACTGCAGTTGGTGCTGTAATACTAAAATAAAAAAGATGCAGCAGACGCCAAAATGATGTGATAGCCACACACACGCGCCCCGCCAATCCTCACGAGAATTACGGAAGCGGGCGAAAGAAAAAGGCGATGTGCGGCAGCCGTAAACAAAGGTTATATCATTCACATTAGTGTCGCTGCTCGTGCAACTATATACGAATATATATATATATCTCAGGTTCGTGCCACTAGTATATACTTAATTTTCGCGATTTCTTTTTTGCCTTTCTCGCTTGAGACGTGCCCTCCTCAACCCCACCGCCGTTGGTTGTGCAATTTGGCAGCGGATCTCTCTCTCTCTCTTTATTAAAAACTAACGCCGCCAAGCGAAATATTAATTATTTTGATGAATTGCCCAGCTTTGGGCTTTCGCTCGACGATTTAAATCGAATTACTGCCGCAGAAAGTGGAAAAGCTGTCTGGAAATTGATAACAATTATCAGGTCTTGTGATGTCTAAAGCTTTCGCGCGAGCAAAAACCGAACTGAACCCCCAAGATTGGCCGTAAGTCCCAACCAATTTCTGAAAAGGTTATTACACTTTCCCCGAACCCCTGCCAAGGCAAAAGTAATAGCACTAAAACGATTTGTTTATCTCTATTCAGCGGAGCTAGATATATCCAGTAAGTCCCGGTACGCGCATCCGCTCTTGGGATGTGCCAAATCATTTTGCGTGTTTGTCACATTCGCACGGTGACAATTTTCGGCGGAATGTGACTTTAACCTCTGATCAGGAGGACGGGGTCACGTTCCCCTGAATGGGCCAAGAGTACCCAACAGCTTTAAACTGGGCTCAGACCTCAGTTTGCACAGGTAATTAGCGATTAGCAATCACATGGCTTGTGGGAATTAGTTTGGTCAATTAACCAAATGGAATATTAATGCGCCGCAAAAAAGAGCAATGGAATTTTTTCACGGAATGTAAATTGGCCGGCAAGTGCAGCGTCATGCCCGTTGGAATTTATCATTTCCGAATTACTGAGTATATATAAATATATATCTCTGCAGTCACATGACGGCGAAAGAGAGCTTTTTTTTTCATTCTATTTATTTATCAGCTATTTATAGCGTAGCCGTGAATTTTGGCGCACCAACGTGGAAATGGCCGTGAAAGGATCGCTCCTCCGTTCTTCCGAAAAAGCAGGTTAACAAACGATTAAGGTTTCCCCAACTGGGGTTTAACCATCCATCCATGAATCACTTACTGATCAGGGGCACTCACATGCTTCAGCTAACACCATAGCTTCAACTTCAAGGCAAACACGCTTGAGTGGTCAATCGAGCAAACGAGACATGAAGGCAATCGGGGCCATGGGAGTTACACCAGATCTAGGGGGTTTCCAAGGCGCATATGAAAGGCTGGTAGTGGATCATCGACCGACCGATGAACTTGACTCATCACCCAGCAGAATTAACTGCCGCGATCTTGACGGGGGTTAAACCCCCGACGGACGGCGACGTCAGCGAGTTTCGAGTAAACAGCGCAACAGTGTAATGTAAATATCAACAAGTTTATAAAGAGAGACAGGGGGAGAGAGCGAGGGAGAAAACTGTTGACGTCATGGCAATTGTGGGGGCTTGACCGAGTGGGCAAAGTGAGGGAGGGGTCACATACCGCTGACTCAGTGCGTATACTTGTTACACTCTGACGCCGTAACACACATACGCAGTGTTGGCCAAGAGCAAAAATCATGACGCTTGGCAACCACTAGCTACATGCATACATATAAGTGAGAGCGCGAGAGAGAAATGGAACTACAAGACGGAGAGGGAGCCAGAGAGAGCACAATGTGCTTGAGGAGAGCCACGCGTAGCGCGAATCTTAGGCCACTTCCACAGTGTGTTTGTGTGTGTGTAAGTATGTCGTCTTCGCCGATCGTCGGGCCGAAGACAGAGTGCGGCGAGGACGGGGACCGGTTCCCTATCAGCACGTCACCCGTCGGAGCTCGTTTTAGCCCGCCGCCGATTGATCGTCGTCTGTTGCTAGGCGACTTTTTTTGTGCTGCGTTCATGGGGCAACTTTAAAACCAAAAAAACCAAACCAAACCGCGACGAAGGCGCACAAAATGAAATATTGTGTAAGTACAAGTGCAGCGCACGCGAGCACCATTGCAACAACAGCTGCGAGGTACAAAAAGGGAATGGAATTTCATTCGCTGCCATTTCAAAGGGTATTTATAGCCTATACAGGCAGAAAAGAGATCAGGGAAGTGGAATTCAATTGTTAATCAGTAAACAATTTAGCTTGAATAATATAGCTTCGAAGTTATTGACTAAGTACACGTTACAACATCACAATAATATTGGTTTTTCTGTGTTATTGGGTCTTAATCACTTCAAACAATGTGCCTGCCCCCATGGAGATCCCACTGAACAAGTTCCAGGTAAAGCCACAATCGATAAGATAAGCACAGCGCCAATAATTGGCCAATGAGTCAGCATCCGCTGCACCCAAAGCTGTGGAAGCCAAAAAAGGAAGGGGCTTGTCCTCATGAAACCTACCCGTCCCATCATATCCCGAAATATGATCACGAAATCCTCCATCATGTCGCCAGCGACTGCCATCTGCTGGATGTTGTGGTAATCAACTGGCAGATTGTACTGATAGGTGCTATTCCGCAGCATCTTGTCCAGTTTGCACTGTCTCACTTCTTCCGATTTTAAACTTCGTCTTCCGTTTCCGCTAATTTTGGCGCCGGAATGTGGCTTTCACTGTGCTCGCTGGCTAGGGAAACAATTGCAAACTTTCACTCGAAGCCGTTACAAAATATGTACGCGGCTCTCTTTGGCTTTTCAGTATATTTTCCTTCTTTTTAAACGTAATTTTTGTCGGTTGTCTGCGCTCTCGATGCTGTGGCCTTTAAACGCGACTAGACTTTGCTCGATTCGCTGCTTGATTGCAATTGTGTTTACACTTGTCGCGGAAAGAGAACGGCGCTCGGGCTCAATTATATAACTACGCTCCAGTGCGGAGGAGACGCTTTTATTTGGGGGGCCTAAGGGGTTTCGACGCGCGCACAACCAACGCGGGAGCCAGCTGACTGAAGACTGAATCCGGGCCAGCGAGAGCTGAGACCCGAGAGCGTTGCCGCCGATCGCCGAGGCCGAAGCTTCGCGATACCGCGTCGCGTCTCTCGAGCAAAGTGCACCCATCGTGCCTGTCTCTCTCTCGCTCCTCTCTCCACAGTCTCCCCCTGTGTGTAGCGTTATGGCATACCTCCCTGGCCCCATCTCCGCCTCCCTTTCGGTTAGCCCGCGCGTGGCGGCCCCTAAGCAACCCCTGCCAAAGAAACTATACCCGCCACCGCCACCCAGAATCGGCTTCTTCCCAATTAGCTATCATCGCAGCTTGGGCCTTTTCTGACACGCATTCCCCCATAGCTTTCCCCGCCTTTTCACATGCCCATGCCCTTCAACTTTTCTGACATCCGCCAAAATAATAACAATAAGAACGTCTGGCTGTGAGGGGTCGAAGGCATAATACCCATTATGTGGGCATATGTATATTAGGAATTGGCAGCAGTATATTTAGAGCAGTTAGAATAGCATTTGTGAGTAAGATCGTGCTGTATTTGCCGACGGCATATCAAATGAATGAATCAAATCTTCTGTTAAAAAAAAGTATCTAAAAATTTAATAGATTATGTGGCAGAGATTTGAGCCAAAATAGTAAAACAGTAGTTGAGATCCCGATTTGAACACCAGGTTAAAAAAAAGTGGTTTCGAGAAAAACACATTGCAAGAGTGTTCTCTTTATATTGCTATAACTTCGACAATAATCACGATTGCAAAATGGCTATGTGCCTTAAACGTTCTTTGTAAAATAACAAATTTATAAGACAAAATCAATTTTAATTTAATTTTATGCTGGCGTAAACAAACGCTTTTTTTTTCTTATGATTCCCAAGTTTTTATTCCGCTTTGAATAAATAGAGTTTCAAACTAAACCTAAACAAGCTACATATCTCGCTAGTATCTCAATTACATTATATTTGATCAAGTGTATTTACTATATAAAGTTCATAGCTAATAAATATTATATAATAAAAAAATCAATAAATTAAATTAAATATAAATTAATGCTTACAAGATCTGTTTTCTTTTGTGGATTTTTTCCCTTAATAAGTACATCAATTTGAAATTTTCGATACAGAGAACTTCCAGAGAATCAAAAAAAAATACCTTTCTTAAATGTCGACATTCACGCGTTTTTCCCAGAAAAAAAATGGGTAACAAACAAAACTAGGTAATAAATGATAACTTCAGTCAATGGGCCAGACACTTTTGGCATTTATTTGGCTGTTATTGTTTACACGTTTCGAATCTTTATCACAGAGCGATTTTCGTATGCCAAACCGGATCGCACCGATTTCGCACCATCTCAAGGGTCTGCCACCGAGCGGGCAAGCGTTGATAGCCACATGACGGGCGTGTGACTTTATTAGCTTTTCGCTGGTGGATGACGCTCCCTCATCCAGGGGTGATCTTTATTGTGTTGACGGCCGGTGGAAACTTTTAACCACATTACCGGGGTAACGCTGCATATAGTACGTCACACGTGTAAATAAGGTCGGATTAGGTGCAAGTGGATGGGGAGAAATTCTCGCGTGTCGTCAACACAAAACACATTCCGAAATGCCGAATATAAAAACGCAAAAAACGAATTGGCACAGTCTTATCAAACCGTAAAAGGAAAGATTATGTGGAATAAAAAGCTAGTCATTGGAAACTGAGCTCTGACCACACCGAGATAAGGGATGCCAAGGGATAACCACAGGCAGACAGACACACCCATTTCTAGGGGCAGGCCCCTGGCGTGAGAGATGTAAGCTATGTGAGATACCTTAACAAGCTGGAATTAATTTATGATGCCCAATAAATGCATGTGGTTAGGTGGTTAGCTATTCAATTGCCTACTTAACGAGCCCCCTTCGCTATTAAATTGCCATTTGAGGCAACCGAAGTGCTGGTGATAAACAACAGTTCCCCGAAACACTTGGATTATATGATCACACGAGAGCATCATCCGTCCATATAATGAATAGAGTTGTCCAAGTCCCAGCTTTAGGGTTTACACAACGGGCCTTATACAACATTTAACTGGTATGTTTACTTTCTAGTAGGTTTCGAGTAGAAATCAATCCCGAGTTCTATTCCGACTGCTTCTCGAAAAGTGTCGCGACAGTTACACCTTCCAGACAGCGGACTTTGGCCAAGAGTGATTGCAGGGCGCGATTCGCGTAAATATTATTTGCAAACAACTAACAAACAAAACGCAAACACACTAGCTCTTATCGGCGCGTAAATGCGTTCAATCTCTAGACGAATCAATCATCCTATTGCAGGCAACTTAATTATAGCGCCAACTTAATTAAGGCCCAGTTAGTTAGTGCGCAGGCTTCGTCTTCATTAGGCTAATGCAAGAAGGTGGCGCTATTCCGGACCCGCATCCTTGCAAGGCGTCTAAAAATAGCACAACGGCAGAACGGTGCGCGATGAGCGGTACCTGACTTTCTGGTTGCCAGCCACTTAAAAGTACGTCAGAGGCAATGAACCGGCTCCCGACAGAGCTCGCCATACTAAATCTTGGCCTGGCAACAATCCCCCCGGAGCCGGTTGACCTTAAGATTTCAACTCTGCAGGCAGACGCCAAAAAACAAAGCAGCAAAAGAAGCGAAAAAATGAAAGCCCCGAGACTACTCTGCTGATAATGGGAAATCATAAAAAGTTGTTCCAGAAGCTGGGCGGGATTCCTCGAAATCTAGCAAGTACTATACACCGTGGCATTCGTTTTCTGTGATTTTCCAGTTACATGAAATTGATATAAATTGTTAAAATTAACAGTGACAGAGAAAAAGATGATAAAAGTAAACAAAATGATTACGCAGACAACAAAGCATGCGCGATGGCATCGTCACCTGCCCCGGCGGCACACAGTAAGAAATCTAACACTGAATTTCTGGATTTTTTCACTCAATTTAAGCTATATGTTAACTTTTAAAATATACGCGTTATATTCTAAGTTCTATGAGTTAAGTTTGAGGAAAAAACTGGTAATTACTATTAATTATTTACGAGTATTAGTATCTCAAATATATGGAGTACAGTAGATATATAGAGTACTTCTAAAGGAATCTAACTTCGGCAAGCCGAAATGAATATACTCTTGCAGTTAAAAAAATAACACTCGGCAACTTGTCTTTAAATTAAAACAAAAATCAAGACAATGTTATTGGCATTAATGTTTACGGACATTTTATATTACGTTATTAGTAAGAGTAATCATTGAGAGAACCACCTTCATTATGATTACTTAATCATAAAATGAACATTTTTTAAATATAACAAAAATCGGTGTCTTTTTTTAATATATTTTGATTTAAAACGATTACGTAATCTTTACCCTAATCATTATAATTATAATTATGTAATCATTGTTCTACCCCTACATTTAGTAGACCCCGATAATACATCCCGGTATATTTTTTCCTTTTCTAGGAACCTTATGGGAAAGATGGAAATATGTTAAAAAACAGCTCTCTATTTTGTTGTACATTTTTGTTCTGTTATTAATATGAAATATTAATATTATTAGATAATTTTTCATGATATCCATTAGATATCGTGGTCCGGTCAGGCCCGTTCTGACATATGTATATACTACCTACAATATAAAGAAAACTATCTGCAAACTTTTATTCAGATGTTAACGGACATTCAGAAGAAACGTACAAACGGACATGACTAGATTGACACGTCTGGAGATGCTTCCTTCACAGCGTTCCAAACTTATGACATAAATTATAATACATTGCAATCATTTTCTAAAATCTATATAAGTAAACATATATATATTTTTTGTAGGTTAACGATTTAATATTATATGTGACTATAGTGTAGCAACTTTTAAAATAGTCAACGTTTTCAAAAATAGCTATTTCTACTAAAAAAAGGGGGTTTAATTTACCCACAAAACTACAAAGTGACCGCACTGGTGCCTGTTTTACATTCTGTGCGTGTGCCTGCAGAGAAATTTGTGGACTCTTGAGTCAGTTGTATCAATTTAAGATCTCAGATCCCAGACTTTGATGATAAGTCTCGTTTTAATATTTTTCTCTCTGTGCAACTTAAAATGCTGGATCTTGATGACAACTGGAAATTATCCCGATAAGAGTGCCGGAATGATATTAGGCAGCGGATACTTTAAACTGTCTGATGAAATAGGCGTAACGTTTACGTCAGGCCCCGACTAAGAGAGCGACTAAGAGCACGAGAAAAGCTCCCGCTCTTAGGCGCTTCGAGGCCATCAAATAATTTCTTACGCTCTCTGGGAGAGAGATAACCACAACAACGAAAATGATATACATGCAGGCAATACAATAAAGGCGGCTGATTGACGATTAGCAAATGGAACTGAGATGATAAAGCCGTTCTAGGTGGGTGGGATGGGTGTGTTCGATATGGTGTCCGGGCGTTTGTACGTGTGTGTTTATTTTTGATTGATTGAGAGTGCCCTGCAGCTACGTGAGGGACTACGGCAATATTAATGGTAATCGTAATACAAGTATGTAACTTGACGGATATGTACCTTCAGATCTTCCTCAGTTAGTCAGGAGTAGTGTGGGTGTAGGTACTACATTCGACAATACAGATCGTATGTGGTGTGTGGAGTGTTTAATTGGTTTTTGATTTCGTTTGTTTGGTTATGGACGAGGATAAGAGGGGAAAAGTTTGGCAATTAGTTTAAAAATACGAGAACTTTAAAACGGCTACAAAACAAGGAACAAGACGACTCTAGGTAAAAAACGAACGCGGCAGACGGAAGAAGCTATATCAGATCTGCTTGAAAACTCAAGAACTTGCACTAAATGCTATTTCTACTGGGGCCTAGCCGCTCCTGATACTTACAGTAGAGTGCCGCCAAAATTTAATCAAGTCGTGGATGTCCGTTGAGGGCGCCAGGAGCATAAAGTCGCGCCACTCGTTAAAGCTTATGTTCAGGCTGCCGTCCTTATCCATTCTGAAAAAGATATAGCCAAAGTTAGACGCATTTAAGGGTGAAGTTATTGTTTATAATTCAAACCTGGTCAGCAGGTTCCTAGCCTCGTCCAAGTCAATCTCCAGGCCCAGGTCCTTGAAAGCGGAAATCAGTTCCTCCAAGTCCACTTTGCCTGTAAATAATTGGTTATTAGCTATATTTCGTTACTGAATAGTCCTGGCTTAAGCTCACCATCACGATTTTTGTCTAGATGCGAGAACTGCAAGACGAGGTTCTTCTCGTGCTCCCGCACGTAGTGGAGGAACTCGGCAAATCCCACGTTGCCACTCTGATCCTTGTCCGACTGCTGGAGGAATTTCTGTGCGGGAAAAACAAGTGCGGAATATTACTCACACGGAATATTACTGGAAAATTAGTGTCACACACTTGTGAGTTGGGCGCGTAATGAGGCTCTGACAGCCGGTCGGAGAGCTGAATCATTAAGACACAAATCAATTTCCCGTATCACGAGGGCTTCGCCCAGGGGAAACCATAGGAAATCTGCGCTGTTGTCTGCACATTAACCCTTTGTATTACCAGCTAATCCATTTCTGATTGCCTTTTCTTTGTTATTGGTGTCAAATACTTGTTGCATGCGATTTCACAACCTGATGTTTTATACAAGTTGTATACAAAGAAAATATTGCTCTTTTGTAGAAAAAAAAACCATAACGTTTGATAAATTTAAAGTATTAAACTTATCTATAAAATGTCGATATAATAGAATAAAAAAAATACAACATATTGCATTTATTGTGTTAATATCGATATAATAAAAAAGACATAGATTTATTTTATTTATCGTTTTTAAATAATTATTGATTTGATGTATCGAACAGATTATCGATATCGCAAACTTAAATCGTATCCAAAATAGCATAACCTTTCATATATTTAAAGTATTTCACATATCTTTAAAATGTCGATATAATCGAATAAAAAAAATCCAAAATATCGCATTTATCGCAATATCGTTAATATCGATATAATAAAACATACATCGATTTAATTTATTTATCGTCTTTATAATAATTAATTATTTGATATATCAAATAGAATTTCGATTTCACAAACTTAAAATATCGATATACCCATCATTCCTGCCATTGCTAATTCCATAAACTAAGTAATATAGATCGAAATCTAATAAAAATCTGAATTAATTAATAACTAAATAAAAATAAAACAAACAAAATGCTAAATTCAATAAGTTAACCTATTAATTAAGTAATTAAAACAAAAAATCCAGAATTGTAGTTGTATAAAGCAAATAGCTGAATTGTATTTCTTTGTCTGCCCAAAATCACAGATTCTATAAAGCCCTAAAATAATTAAAGTTTTTCTGCATAAATTTAGAGGGTTAAGTTCGGCAGACCTTGCAAACTAGGCTGCCCAGATCAGGGCGTTCTAATAATGTACATCGAATAAATTAAGATTCACCGAGATACAACACACGGCTGTCAAGGCCGCATATTATTGATCTTTGCTATGTTCGCCGTTTCGCTCTCTAAAGAATGGCCGAACAAAAGCATTGCAATTCCCCCGACAGAATGGCGAGACCCGGGCAAGCACATGTGGCCAACTTATGGTAGCTATATAGGAACCCCGAACTCACCTCCGCGTAGACGCTCGACATGCCAAACTCGTGCAGGGCCGCCGACAGGTCGTGGATGTCGATCCGTCCGTCACCGTCGCGATCCAGCTGCTTGAAGATTCGCTCCAGCCGCTCCTCGTCCTCGATGGGTATCTCCACGGGCAGGATGGCACCGGAGTTGGCGACCGTGTTCGGCGGCGGCGCCGCGTGCATGTTGTACGGCATGTTGGCGAGGTGCGCATGCTGCAGGCTAAAGTTGGTGGAGCCACCGGGAGCGTGATCATAGCTGGTGGCAAGGGGTCGGGCGGTGGCGTACGTGGCCTGCGCCTGTTGGGCGAAGTTGTAGCTACTACTCGGTTCCAATTCCAAGTCAATACGCTGCTGCTGCGGCTGCTCCGGCTGCGGCTGGTACTCCTCCTTCTGATCCTGCTGCTGCTTTTGATCCTGCTGCTGACTTACTGCTAGGGATGCGTTGTGTTCGATTCCAACTTGCTTTCTGACCATTCTCCAGACTCGTGTTTCCTGCGTGTGCTTCGAGTTTGTGCAAGCAGTTACAAGCAGCTGAGGACTTCTCTGGGGTTGCTCTGGTTTCCTCGGGGGATTTCTCGCTCTCGCGTGCTTGGGCTGGGACTCAAATAGGGGGCTAATCCTATGGCCGGCACATTGTGGTCAGCTCTGAGAATTACCTGTAAAGAGAGTCGCCTGGCGAGGGATCGGATTGTTTAGAGTTTTCGTTAGTTTAATGTTAACAGAACCGCCAGCGGCGTCTGGGGAAAAAGGCCAAACAAACGGGGCGCGGTATCGGATTTCAGGCTGATGAAGTCATCAGAATTGGTCAGCTGGCCAAAGGTGAAAGATTTGGGGGAAAAAGAGAAAAAGGTTCCAGGTGGCAAGTGCCAAGTGCAGCCATTGATTTTCTCTGCTGGAAATGTGAAGGCCAGCAGCGCGCATTTCCGGAAAACCTTGAAAACTCAGCAGCAGCAGCAGCTTCACGCACACGCACATGTCTCTAAAGGGATGGGGTAGGGGCAAGCGGGGAAATGGGAGAGTTTTCCCAGCCAACTCGAACTTTCTATTTGGCCAAACCCAGCTCGCAACGTCACGTTCCCTGCACTTAAACGCACTTTCTCGTGGCCTCTTCGCCTTTCTCAGCGTTTCTCCAAACGGCTGTGACTTAAATTTCTCGGAAATTTTCAAATTTCTGCCAATTTGGCAAAAAAAAATTCTTCTGCAGTTCTGCACTCACACACACACGCACAGTCCCACACGCATGGGAGAAATTTGGATAAAAAGAAAGACGTCTCTTGCATTCAAGCAGAACCCACACCTTATACGGCCAATTACCTATTAAGTGGCTTATGGTTCAGTTCGTCACGGTGGATTTGAGTTTTATGATTTAAACCACGGCGAAAACATATATCTTTAATTTTTTGCAAAACGCGTCGAGTGACCTTCTCAAAATGTTTATCGAATCTACCTTCTGTCGCTAAGCGCGTTCTAGTAAATACAAATTGAGACAGCTGGTCACACTGTGTCGCGGGTTGCTATAAAAACAGCTGGTTACTCCATAATTTGTATGGTCAAAGTCAGCCGGTGGCGATAGTATCGGGTTTGAGCGCGGCAAATATTTAAATAAAAATCCATGAATGAATATTGTAACTATTTTTTTGTAGAAAGCTTTATCGTTAACAAGGAAGAATACAAAGAAGTAGCAAGTAGTAACAGTATGTGGATTTATATTGACCTATTTATGAGCTTGGCATGCTGTTGGCCCAAAGAACAGATCTTTGTCACGCTCCTTTTTTCTTTATGTTCTGGTTTCTGGTTTGTAAATACATACCATCTAAATTGGTTTTTTATTCTTAAAACCTCTTCATCCTCATATATACAAGTTAATAACAGTATATTATTATTGTATATATATTATATTATATTATATATATATATTATTATAACTTTATTGTTTTAACGCTTAAGCCCATGTAACAGACAACCTTCTGCAGAAGATCATATTATAACTATTGGCCAATGGTTACAAATTCAAATATCTTCTTGGCATTTTAAAGATAATAACTTATGTTTGCTTGTTACGTCAAAAAAAATACATAATCGTTTGTAGAATATTTCCAAGCTGAAGAATACGTACGTACTTCTTTCTTTTCAAGTTGACAGGGTCTTGTAACCAGCAATTGTGTTTACACACAATTCATTGTTATATGAAAGAGCGAGCTCTGAATTGCAATTATTAATATATATTAGCTTACGACTGTAGGAAATTGCCTCTCAGCGGAACAACATTAAAAATAGGAAATCGTTATTTGTCAACTTGTATTTAATGTTTATAACAGCGCTGTTTTATCGTAAATGTCGCACAAATGTTTATCTGAACCAAAAACTTTAGCAACCATTAAGCACTTAAACACACTTAAGCACTATTAAGCACTTTATCGATGAAAAAGGTTTATAAAGGTTTGAAACATTTAAACCACATTTTTGTATATTTAGCCCCAATTTGGAATAGCTTAATAAAAACCCAACGGAAACACGACATAAAATCTAATCGCGGACCCAGGTAGAGGTACAAATTGGCTAGAACAGCCCCAGTTAGCCATTCCCCAGCAATTACCCTTACCTGGTATTTATGACAATGGGTCCGCTCAGTGCAGCTCAAGAGCAGCGACATTGTCTTGTGCAATTACAATTAACCATTTTCCATTTTTGTTGACGCAATTTAGGCAAAGGCAAACCCCAGCCCAAAAGCCCCTAAAAAGTAGCCAAACAATATTTATTTTGGACAGGTGCGCTTGTGACAAACAAAATGCGTCTTGGGCAAAGATAAACTCATAGATATCCAAGCCATGTAGTTACGCACTCGTGCTTCCCCCTCATCGATGCCCTAAAGCGGCGCAGATGATAAATTATGTTCTGTAAATAACCAAAAATGATATGCAAATTTCGGGTATCATTTTCCATTTTCGGATCCAGAAAGATCCAACGAATCGGCAGCAGGGCCACAGGGGGAGAATTTACAACTAGATAATGTGGGGATGTTAGAGGGTCATTTTCGAAACAATAATTAAGCCGTGCTGCCGCTGAGTTTCTTCGTCGTTAATTATGGCTAAGACCAAAATCACCAAAACCACGAAAAATCCGGTGGGTAGTGAGTCTCGCGGGGCTTTGATTTCGACAAAAAAGGTTTCCTCCATCAGCTCAGCTTTGCCCCATCCGTTTGTCCGCCAGTCCCACCGACATTGCGAATTGCTTCGTCTGCCTTGCTGTGCGCCATGTAATGTGTTTATTAAAAATGATATTGTGGTGTTCGCCATTGAGAGGCGGCGGCAGCGGTGTCGGCATCTTTATGGCCACCAGCTGATGTGGAGCAATTGGACGGGGCTGGGAGTGGGACTGCGTCTGCGACTGCGAATGGGATTGGGGCATCGCATCTCCGGCAGCTTTGCCGCCAAACCCGTTATGGCGGGGAAACGAACACGAAAAGAGTTTAAAAATAAAATGTTTAAAAGTAAGAAATTAAATGCGTGCCAGCGATGAGTGAGCACATTACATCGCGCACTTGGCGAAGCGAGTACGGTTATTACCAACTTACCAACATAACAAATGTGTTTAAAATGTGGCCAGTCCGGTGTGGAGTAGGTCAATCCGTTGGCTCTGGTCAGGGGCAATCGCAGTGGAAGGTTATCGCTGCAATCGGGGGAATAACCGGGTTGTAATGACAGGAAACGAGTCCAACACGGAAGTCTCCGGGGAGACAGATCTTCATCCTAATTGAAAGTGCAATTAATATATTTTATGGCCTTCACTCTGCTAAGACGAATGCATTTTTAACAGCTTGCTTTATCTGACTTAAACATATTTAATTTAATTTAGTTTAAGGTCACTTTTGTACTAAATAAAAAAAATGGTTGTAAGTTTTGGTTGCGAGTCCATAAAAGCTCAAAAGATTATGTCATAAAGGCAATAAATTGTATTATTAAGTATAGATTCTCCTGACGTTGTCTTCAGCAGTTTGATTTTTTAAATACTTAATTTTTGGTCAAAGATTCACGTTGAAAGTCAATCCTCCCACTGAAAGTAAAAAAAAATAATAATTAAACGAGTTTCCCCTAGTTTTCTTATGGTAACTTAAGAAGTCCTTCGAGAAAATTAAGCTTGTTTTGTAACCCATTTTGTACTTGTTTCTAAAACTAACTGGAAAGCTATGGTGGCACTTGATAATTCACTCAACATAAGCCTCTAAAATTAGCAAATTACAATTTTCTAAAACCAGACAAACATGTGACGAAGCAGTACCTTTTATTTAGTAAGTAAGAAGGTGTTCACAGCCCTTATCTATATCGAAACCATTCTTGAATGGAATTGATATAGAATGTAAACTCAGTAAATGCTTAATTAAATGGGAAATCCCCCATTTAAATTGCTCTATTTTCTCACAAACACCTCAAACCTTGCAAAAGCCCAATCCTGATTTGATATGCTCTTAAAATTAGCTTTTCTTCACACATCCCATGACATCAAGGTTCGGAACGGACTCCGCTCGCCAGTGACCTTCGGTAGGCTATCAATAAACCGAATTGTCATTGAGACGGGCCTCATAACGAGATCAACATTAATTATCATCGAACAAAGGCATTTTCACACTGCAGTTTTAATGGTTGTTTAGCACTTTGGGCGTGCCACCACTTCCAACCTCCAATTTCAAACTCGGCTCGACGGAGTCCACTTCTCGCCCACGGCTAACGGAAACGAATCATTAGATTTGCATGCGATCAATGAGGGGCACTTTACGGCCAGACCTACGCCCTTTGCATTGGGAAATGCCCGAGTGTCTGAGTGTCCGAGTGTCCAAATTCCCAAGAGCACAAGCCCAAGCCCACGTCGCGGCCCTGATTATGAAGGGCCAACGCATTTCCCAGCCGTAAACTGCAATCCGCAGTGGAATGGAAATTATAGCCAGAGAGCTACGCAAATATCGCCATCGGATGCGACTGGGGTGGTGGGGGGACAGATCATTAGGTATTTGTCTATTAGCAAATGGCGACAGCATCATTACCATCGTGGGGATTGCATTTTCAAGGTTTCGAGGCGACCATTCCCGCCTCAGTGCCACCTGGAATTGCCGCCACTATTCGCCGTCACTACTCGGCGCCGGACCATGAAAATGCAAATATTTTTTGTTGCTGCGCCCTGAGCAATGTTTTTCAATAAACCTAATGAGTGAAATAGGCATAAAAAGGCAAAATACAGAGATACAGACCTGTATGTAACTACACCTGGCGAGAGTGGGGAGAGATGGCGGGAGAAAAGCCGAAAATGAGCCGCCAGCGAACCTGATTTACAGACTGGCCAGCTGACCAGCTGACCAACTGACTGACTAACTGCCATTGCCCAACGACAGCAGCCGCAGCAGCGTCAGCTCTTAGATGCTTTATGGCTACCTTTGATCACTGGCAGCTGGGAGCAGGCAGCAGGCAGCAGGCAGCAGGCTCTTCTCTCCTCTCAGCCTGGCCAAAAGGTTCGTGTACTTCGTACTTTCGGTTTCGGTTTCGGCTGCCGCAGAGCTTGAAAACTTGTTCCCGCCATGCAGCTTACTCTTCGGGAAAAAGCAGCCACAGCACTCGAAGAAATAGTCAAGGAAATCTACGCTAATTGCTATTAATTCGATTTCAACCGAAATTGTGTTCAAAAGTATGCAGAAGTATAAGAAGGATTCTATTCGTAATAGAAAACTAGCTGGATTGACAAGGTAAAAGTGAGTTTTAAAATTTGGATATGCCAAAAAATGTGTCATTGTTAAAATACACAGTTTAAAAAGAAGGTCTTCAAACATTTTCATGCATACTTATAGATGCCTTTTAAGGAATTTCTTAAATCAGCTTAATGGCCATCTTTTGGCCTCAAGTGGTAGCCGCATACATTGACACGAAAGACTTGCATTTGTGTAAGTAAGACCGTGCTGTCATTGCCGACGGTAGACGAAAGCTTACATTATCGGTGTAAGCAGAGCCCAGGCAGAGTAACTTTCTTACTCAGGAGACTGTCAGACCACAAACCATACAGAAACTAAATAACTCATTTCGAGGGAACCGCGGGTTAATTCTGGACTCGGACGCTACTTTTTTAAATTTAACAGATTTTATACATCTTTAATTATAAATATATAATAATATAATAATTAAATATATAATAATAATATATATAATAATTTAAAATTGTTGAGTAATTACCAAAGATGTTTTGAAACCTTAATAATAAATCTTTTGCCATTTCTTTGGAGTGTACATTTAACTTAGATTGAATTATTACAAATTACAACAAATTTTGGCTTTTAAATTATTAATTTAAGTGTTAGAAGTTTCATATATTTATATGATGTATATGTTAATTACATTAATAACAATATAACAAATAAATGTAACGAAAGTATGATTTCTCAGCGTGCAGCAGCATCGAGCCGAGCCGATCAGATTGCATTCGAATCCCGCTCTGCCAAGCTGTCCATTATATAATCCAGTTAATTTCTTTAACAATTTTTGTTTCTCCGCCGTTGTACGTTTTCGGTTTTCGGTTTTCGTTTTTCGGTTTTACGTTGTTTTGCTAAACGCTGCCTCTCCAGTCAGCGTCATTCGTTGTTTGGATTCCGCGCTGTTTGGACGTCCATTTCAATCGGCGCGTGGTCTCTCGAAGATCGTCTGATCATATATTGCCAGGGTAGCAGCGTCATCGTCCAGTCAGTGGTCGTCGTGTTTGAACTCGCGCTCTTTCCGAAGGATTTCGAAACGGGCGTTTGGCATTGCTCATACGCAGCGTGTGACGGACGACGGGCCGCGCAAAAGAGACAAAAAGGATTCGCATTCAGGGTGTAAGTGTGTGATTAAAGTGTGCGTGTGTAAATGTGATTCAATTACGCGGAAATATATACAAAAAATTAAGGATATTCGACAATTTAAAGGGATATAAGCCGTAAACACAAGCTAATCATGAATAAAATACAATTTAATAAACTTTAAATGATTTAAAAAGTAAATTAAAAACATTATATTAGTAGGCTTGTTTTGCTTTTTCTTATTTAAAGATAAAGCTCTATAACATGTTTATAATATAATTAAAATATTGAGCAACTCTTCGGTTGCAAGACAACAACAAATTTTAATTGGAAACTTAAATAAGAAACGTAATAAGTAGGTTTCATATATTCATAATTATTTACATTCCAAAGTCTTGAGGCAGTTTTGAGTCGTGTAACCACAGATTTCAATCAAAAAGTAATAATAATTTGAAAGCGATTAACCCTTATCCAAAATCAACTTGACTTGAGGTAGAAGTAATCGACTTGGCAGCCAAATCAATCTGCGCAGAGAATATGAGCCCGCTAAAATTACCAAATAAGCCACGATTGCACCGCACCGCCTGTTGCATTATTGGCCAGTTAGCCAGCCGCCACACACAAAAGCCACGCAATCCGCAGCCGCAGCAACGAGCTCCCAATGAAAATGTTGAAACTGCAGGCGGGAGAGCTCGGGCTGGAGCTGGAGCTGGTGCTGGAACTGGGAGAGTGAAAGAGAGGTGGGATCCAGCTGGGGGTTACCCAATGTGACATTTTGAAACCGCATTTCCAGTTGTTTTCAGGGAAAACGGAGACAACAAGACAGCAAGAAAATTGAAAAGCCCAATAAAAGACAAGCTAAAGGCTGGAAGCCGTCAATGTCCCAGAAACCAAAATCAATTAAATGGCACAGAGTTCGCAAAGTGGGGCCGCCGCATATGCAAATGAGGCTGCGAGGTGTCATGGGAAAACGGAACTCGAATGTCGGAATTATCGGGGTCTTGGGTTGAGACAAAGGGCAATCCAAGCGCGATCGGATCACAAATTGTGTGCAAATATTTGGGATTGAGCTGAGCTGATAATGATCGCAGCTTGTTTACTTGGGGCAAATGGTGGCACCATTGCGGATTATGCAACCACCAACCGCCGAGAGCTGGCCAACAAGGGAACTCTTTCTTGTGAACCCAACGTACTGAACTCAGGCTCCAGCCAATTATTACCTCTGCTTAGAGCGACCATTTTCAATAACCAAATTGTGACCCGCTTTCGGCCAACAGTTTTTGAACTTGAACCAATTCGCAGTTGTGGTTTCTTCGCTTTTTTTAGCCGTCTTTTGTATTTGGCCATAATGCCATTTGTCGGTTTATGGATCTCTCAGTCGCCTGCCTCTGTGTCGCTGTAACAACAAAGAGCCAGCTCTGAATGAACAGCGCGCAGGCGACAAAATAATTTATACATTTTTTTCATTTCGTCGGTTTTGGGGTTCGCTGCAAATGTATTGTCCATTTGCATTTGGCCTGCGTTGTGTTTTAACAAATATAAAGCGCGTTTCTTGTGAGTTTTAATTAGCAAATATTTGCAAATTACAGCGATGCGTGATCCGGCGGCGTTTGCCTTGAGATCGATGGGACCTTGAACTAATTTCGATGGGAAGTCCATTAATAAATGTTATGGCTCCGCGTTCAAGTTCAGAATAAGTCAACAAAATGTACCTATTGGTAAAGAGGACTTAAAGGTGGTTCTGGCTGGAAATTGAAATAAAGATGGGAAGCACAACATTTTCAAAGATTTATATACTTTATTTTTATTTCGATATAGGAATACTTCCTAAAGTACCCAATCTTAAGAGTTCATTAACATTATTATTTGGATTCGGCTAAAAACCACTTGAGATAATATTCAATGATTTGCAAGAAATCTTTGTGTGCGTTGACTTTGGGGAATCACGGGGAATTACCAGGGTGAGGTTGAATCATTTAACTAATACATATTATAATATTTACAAAAGATAATATGCTTCTGCGAAACTTTTCCAGCTACAAAGTAATCGAGTAATTAAGTAATTCTACATGTTATTAAAACATTAAAATCAACATGATAAAAAATAAACAAGAAAGTGTTGCTAGCTGAATGTTTATAGGAACATGTTGAGCAACACCCATTGGTGATGGCAACATATCGATGTTGATTAGGTTCTGCATGAACAAAAACTTAATTGTTTAATAACTCCCGTGTAAAAAATCCAATTGTGGTCAAATTAAAGGAAAACACCACACAATGCTCCTTTTTATAGATCTACATCAAGGCCATAGCTGTGTTTGCGTTGTTTATTATTTTAAAGACATTTCTTAGAATGTTGAGTTAAAGGAATTTATGCTGCACAAGAATATATTTAATTTATCTTTCGGATACACTTATGTTATATTATCATTTGCATTGCCTATCAGGTGGAAAAAATCGAAGGGCGATACCCTTCTTATTATTATTATTAAATACCCCAAAGACACTGGTTATAAAAACTAAAAAAAGTATTTAAGCTGGAAACAATACCTCAATATTAGTAAGCATGAAATGAACTTTTTAAGCAAATAATATTTGAAATAAACTATCTATAATTAATAAATTATCTTCGCTTTTTATCTTTGATCCACAGCTTTTACGATCCATGCCCAGTGCTTCATCGTAGCATCACAGGACAGCAGCCACAGTGAAAGATGAAGGAAACCAAGATTGTGCAGGATCAGGGAAATGGTTCCCTGCCGGAGTCCCTGCTTAAGATTGCCAAGAGGGAGCTGCGCGAGGATCGGTGTACTCGGGAGCAGAGCCTGGAGCAGCTGCGCAACTGGGTGGCCAAGAACGAGGATCTGCAGAACGTGCGCTCCGACGACACCTTCCTGCTGCGCTTCCTGCGCGCCAAGAAGTTCAGCGTTCCGATGGCGGAGCAGACGCTGCTCAAGTACCTCAACATCCGGCGCACGTTCCCGCACATGAGCACCCAGCTGGACTACCTGGAGCCGCGCCTAGGCGACCTCATTGACCAGGGCTACATCTTTGCGGTGCCGCAGCGGGACAAGCACGGACGCCGTGTGGTGGTCATCAATGCCAAGGGCCTCAATCCGAAGATACACACCAGCTGCGACCAGGCCAAGGCGCACTTCCTCACGTACGAGTGCCTGATGGAGGACCAGGAGACACAGATCACCGGGCTGACGCATGTCGGCGACTTCTCCGGCGTGTCGACGGCGCACGTGACCAACTGGAATCCGACAGAGTTTGCCCGCATCTTCAAGTGGGGCGAACAGTCGCTGCCCATGCGCCACAAAGAGATCCACCTCATCAACGTGCCCTCCACGCTTAAGTGGCTCATCGACTTCGTGAAGAACCGCGTCAGCTCCAAGATGAAGAACCGCCTGATCCTCTACGGCAGCGAGAAGGAGCTGATGAAGGGTGTTGACCAGGCCTGCCTGCCCTTGGAGATGGGCGGCACTGTCCCCATGCGCGAGATGATCGAGCTGTGGAAGCATGAGCTGGCCGCAAAGCGGGACCTGGTGCTGGGGCTGGACAAGAGTGTCCTGCTCTCCGACCGCGGCATCCAGCGGAGGAGCAGCTTCAACGCAGAGAAGGCCAACACCGGCGGACCCAACTTCGTGTCACAGATCGAGTCCATCGAGGGCAGCTTTCGGAAGCTGGAGTTCGATTAGCTCTCCCAGCCCTAGTTTTAGTTCATAGTCCGTAGTCCTAGGCATCAATCCGTTCAGTTAACCCAATGCGCAACGCTTCGCAGGTCCCCCGATCCAGAGATCCGCAGCCAGATCCCGGGGATCCCCGCTTTGCTTCTCGGTGGCACTTGCTTTACTCATCCTGCGCTTCTTTGTATTCAGTTTGTTCGTTTGGCGTACAATAAACGAGAGGAATAGTTTGGAACCGTCTCTCTTCTCACTTGGTCCTCAGGTGGCCCGCGTAGCGGGGCCAGTGCTCCAGCTCCCGCTGCACTGCCTCCGCATCAGTATCGAGCACGTACAGCTGGTAGTCGGTCTGCAGTCTGCGTCGCTTTAAGGATTCCAGGATGAGGGCTTGGGCCGATTTTAATTGGCAGTTGCTGGGCGGCCGCCGACTGAAGTTACCCACAAATGCGATCACCAGGGAACTATTCTGTGGCAGATCTCCCGGATAGCTGCTCTCGTATCCCCATCCCCGGGCCTCGAACGCCTGACAGTCCCCGGCGATCAGGAAGTTGTACGGCAGCTCCTCCACTCGGGATCGCTAAGAGAGATTCTATTAGGTTTCATTTGGAATCGTTTTCGGTATGGGGGAACTCACCTGCAACCTGAGCAGCAGCTCTGGGCAATCCTCCAGGCATCCCTCGCTGGCCGTGTGGGTAAAGAATACAGTCGCAATTCTCAGGGGATCCAGCAGAGTGCCACGGCTCCGTAGATCCATATCCGACCATATATCATGCTCGATGAGGCTGAGCCGATAGCCAAAGTCCGGCACTTGCGCTGCAAGCAAAGAGGGGAAAGTAATGATTCAGCTAATAATATTTCTTTGTTGCTTCATTAAACAAGAAATTGTGGGAAGTGAATCATTTAAAGGCAACTGCGGCAACATTACACTTATCCACAAGAAAAGCAAGGTTTTTCCTGCCACTGACCTTACTTAATATTCTCTATTCTAAGTGATGGAAATCAAAAATAAGTTGCAGAAAAAACTTTATCAAGGGTTACTTATGAGCAAGTGAACAAAAAGATTTCCTAACCAAACTGAGTGTGTAAATATGTCCTTTCGTGATTGCTTCTTTTGTTCACTTCGCTCAGTTTTGTTCACTTTTGTCAGTTTGGTTCATTTGGTCAATTTTGATCAGTTGTTTAATCTTGTTTATCGTCATCATATTAGGCATATTAGGCATTACCTCAAGAGATCAATATGTCGGTCACGTTTTTTAGACTATATAAAATAAACCATACTTGAAATATAAGAATATACCTGAATGAAACGTAATTAGTCGTATATTGTCGTATAAATGCTGTATTTATAGTGAACAAGTCAGAAACTGAGCAAGTGGCCAATGAACAGTGAACAAGTGAGCAAATGAGCAACTGTCAGTGAACAAGTAAGTAATTGATCAATGATAAATAAACAAGTAAGCAACTGATCAAAAAGCAATGAGAAACTGAACAAGTAAGCAATCTGAGTGGGTTGATTTTATTAAAAAAATTAGCAAATTAACGTGTTTACCCCAGTGAGTAGTATTTACCCAACACTTCTTTATCATGTTTAGTATACAAGTACCTTGTGCTCTGAGAATAAAATATATACAAACTTTATTTATTGAGAGACAATACACATTAAGATCGGTTTCTGTTTGTAAACCAACACTTTCAAAGCTAAACATTAGGTTTTAATTTCATGAAATTAGTTATAAACATTTTATTTATCATTCAAAACTGAGAAGCTGTGGAAATCTCGTGCCGCTTGCATCGAGTTCACCTCGATCATTGACCACTTCCGCTTGGGCTCACATGCTCAGACTCTCTGCTCTTATCATAACTCGCGCAGCTTGCCCGAACTTATTTAAACAAAAACGACGACTTCACACACATCCATCAGCTGGAAAACTCACTTTGTCGCCAGAGCAAATAGGCGGCCAATCCCAGGGAGGAGGCACACATGAGCAGCAATCCCACGGACCGCCAATTGAGGCAGTCTTTTGTCAGACTAGAGCTGCTGGATGTCGCAGAGGAGGAGGTCGAGGTGGTGGCTGTCAGCAGCGGAGTGGATTCGCTGACATCGCACTCCTCGTGGACCCGAACGTTGATGTCCTCGACGGAGCTGAAGCTGCCATAGGAGGTCTTGGAGACGGAGTCGGCGTCGGGCGAGGGGCTGCGGCGCATGGCTGCCATAGCGAAATATAGAGCAAACAAAGCATGATGGACCTTAGCCAAGATAAAAGAGTGCAAATGATTAGCCAAGTGGCACAGTTTGTCCCGGCTGCTCTGGTCTTGGTTAGCATAGTACTTGCTGATGGCGCGCAGACTGTGGGCGCTCACGAACATCTTGGCGTCTGGCCACTATATCTATCACTGGGATGTGCGAAGGGATGCCTGCCTGGGGCATGGGCTTTATCTAATCAACGCACCTCTATCCACCTTTATCTAGTCGCAAGCTGGCTTACCCATTCGCACCGCTATGTGGCTGGAGTCCATGGCTGATCTGATCGGATCTGGTGCGCTCTTGGAGCAGTCAAGGTGGTGCAACGGAGTGGGTTAATCGGATTGTTACTGGATCGCACTGGAAAGCACCACCCGATCGATTTGTTGCGCTGTCAGCGGACTGCATGAAGCGACTGAGGCGAGAACAAGGGAAGAGAGCGCCGCTCGCCCGCATGACTCGCGCAACATTATTATAAATCCGATCCCAGTACGCTCTCTTATCGTTCGCTCGTTAGTTCTCTTCGCCCAAGTCTAAGTCGAAGCCCAAGATGGATTAACATTCGCATAGCGTTTATTTTTTCCCTTCGCTTTTTGATATCTGTATCTTCAACTAGGCTCTAAATAACAATCATAAATGGGACTTCTATTTATACACAGAACTTGACGTTGCTTAATTTACAGTGCTAGCTAGCTCCGGAGCAGTGACTAGAGCCTGCTTCCCCCTTAGGACTAACGCTGGCCATCATCGAACCGTAATAAGTTAGGAGAACACGCAGCCACGGACACACACTGACACGCACGCGGGACAGGGACAGCGACGACGACGGAGGCTGGGAATCGAAAACATTTTAAAGTTTCACAAGACAGAGATGAGCTAAAATCGTTCGAAAATCTAAAAGAAATGCATTCGCTTGGTGCCTAAAGTCTAAACTTATTACGTATTACGCTTCCGCTGCAGCTGCCAATCTCGGGCTTAGGATTGCATGGATTGCTTGGACATCGGGCTGGCCCGCCTCCTACTTGTAGGATCGCCAGATTTGCCAGGCGCACAGGGCTGCCGAGAGGAAGGTTACGCCGCGATGCAAGTATTTGGTTTTGCAGTTGGGCGAGTAGCCCAGGATCACAGGCGAGGAGACATCTGTCAGCGGCAGCTGCTCCAGCACGGTCTCGTTGTTCTCCACCTGGAACAGGAAGATTGGTTAATTGCATGGATGGAAGATGTGCCGCGCTCTCTTCACCTGATATTGACAGCAAGGATCATAGTTCCAGGAGACCGTGTAGAGGCCGCTACAGAAGAGTGAGAGGGCGCAGGCGGGGGCCGCAATGATGGGACGGTCCCGCCAAAGCAGGCTGGCCACCAGGGACACCACGCCAGTGGCCACGGCCGTCTTGTGCAGGCAATTGCCGACCCAAATCCAGCGTCCTGAATTGGGAACCTTGAATTATGCCCGCCGTAACACAACGAATTAGGGCTGAGAGTCCTCACCAGTTTCATCGCCCAGGCGCGGCGGCTCAATTATAATAAAGTCCACCTTCTTCTCCAGCGCCTTGTCCAGCTCGGCCTCGAACCGTTCGTGGGCATTGGAGCTGTCGTAGACCTCACGGATGACATGGAACGTCGGCACTTTACTCGTGCTGGAAAGGAGCAAAGATGTGGGACATCAATCACAGCTCACGCCCCTATCTCTGCTTGCGCAGCGAGCCCAAGGTTAAGGTCACGCAGGAGATTAGATCCGCCGCCACCACTGCAGCAGTGGCCGCCACAGAAGCCATTGTCCGGCGCAAGAGATAAATAAAGCCGCTGTTGCAAATTGCATAACCAAGGCAGGTGCACACAAAGATCCGGAGCTGCACTGCTGCAGCCGCGCGCTCGAGCGCGTTGCGTAATCTCCCACAGTCAAGCAGGCAGCCAGAATTATCCGTACTATTTACCTTTCTATGTTTCTGCTAACCATTTTGCTAATAATTTGTTTTTTTTTTTTGTTAATAATCTCAGTGTGACCACGCTTGAAGCGCCAATTCGATACCACCTTGGTACCAGACGGTATATACTACAAAGTTTGAATTATATCGTAAGTACAACAATCTTAAGATCTGGCCACACGAGCCGGGATTGTGTGTTTGTGTGTGTTTTATTTAATTGCCAATTTTATAATATTTGGGGTTGTTATCGAAGGGACACACTAAGTTTTATTCATTTCTATAATTATCGTTCCCATCCTTGTCATCTCTAGTCTACGATATTCCCATTTACGATCAAATGCTGTGAAATTCTGAGTATATACATTAGTTTCAATGATCGAATTTGCTAACCTAAGTAACAACTTAACTAATAGCACTTAATCGTTATTGTTAGCCCCAAAACACTCATTGCTATTGTGGATAATCGTATTTATGCATTGCTGGCCGGCGTCTTATTGTCGCCGAAGAGTCCAACATTTCGTGCTTTGTCCGATATGGTCTCACTGCGCACACACTCATTGAAATTGGAAAATTGAAAATGGAAAAGCATTGCTTACCGCTCCCGGAATTGCACGACGATAAACACAGACACAAGCAGTGCAATGGCGAGAACAGCAACCGCTTCCGGCCGCCCAAGAACAAGCGTTACAGGGTCTTCATGCCGGCGGACAACAATAATCTCAACCGCAGCCAGTCGCTGGGATCCTGCAGCGCCAACAGCTCACAGATCGCCCACGCCATCTCATTCCGGGGCCCAGAGTGTCCCGACGCCAGCATTTTGCCATCCTCGCCTGCTTCGGTCGATCTGAGTGACCGCAGCCACTTCGAGCAGTGCTTCCAGCGGCTGGCCAAGCTGGGCGAGGGCTCCTTCGGCGAGGTCTTCCAGGTGCGTGATCGCGTCGACGGCCGAATGTACGCAGTCAAGATCTCCAAGCAGCTGTTCCGTGGCGAACAGTACAGGGCCGAGCGGCTGGAGGAGGTGCGCCGCTACGAGGAGTTCTCCGGTCACGAAAACTGCATCCGCTTCATCCGCGCCTGGGAACAATACGACCGCCTCTTCATGCAAATGGAGCTGTGCCGCGAGAGTCTGGAGCAGTACCTGCTGCGTTGCCAGCGGATTCCCGAAGACCGCATCTGGCACATCCTGCTGGACCTGCTGCGGGGCCTGAAGTCACTGCACGACCGTAATCTCATCCATCTGGACATTAAGCTGGATAACGTGCTCATCGGCGAGGACGACGAAACCTGCAAGCTGGCGGACTTCGGGCTGGTCATCGATCTGGACAGGGCCAACAGCCAGCACGCCACCGAGGGCGACTCTCGTTACATGGCGCCGGAGATCCTGCAGGGGCACTTCTCCAAGGCAGCGGATATCTTCAGTTTGGGCATCGCCATGCTGGAGCTGGCCTGTTACATGGATCTGCCAGCCAATGGGCCGCTGTGGCACGAATTACGCCAGGGCATCCTGCCCGAGGAGTTCATAAACAGTGAGTTTCTACACTTGAAGGGACCTTCGATCGGCCTATTAATTGCATTTCCCATTCTTTCCAGAAATATCCGTGGAACTGCAGACGGTGATCAAGTCCATGATGATGCCGGATCCGATGCAGAGGCCCACAGCCGAGCAACTACTTCTGCATCCCCGAATGCAGCGCATGCAGCAGAAGCGCAAGTCTCTGATGACCCTCAATCAGCTGGTAAGAGATCCTAGCACAAGGTGCACAGATTGTTCCTCCACCAATCTCAAGCGCATGTATCTTTGCAGTCGCGGAGCATTCGTCGGTCCCGTCGCAAGGTCTGGGGGAAAATGTGCAATTGGAAGACGGCCGCCTTTCGTTATCTCTTCTACGTCCTGGAAGTCCTGCATCTATACAAGCCCATCGCCCCGCCAAAGCCCAGCATCCACATAGCGCCGTCCTCGCCAACCCCCACATCCATGCCTGCAGCGCCCCGGCATGAGCTTACGTTGGTTGGCTCCACGCCCATCGCCAATCGCGAATGCTTCGCCTCCCATTTCCTATCCGGTGATGATGCCCTCGAGCTTTCCCAGCACGGCACTCCGTCGGCAATGAACTCCACGCCCTTGAACCATAACCAAGGCAAATCCCGACTCGACTTGCTGAAGAATAAGTGAGTACCTTCGCTTACCAGTCCATGGGACTAGCTTAACTCCCTCCCGTTTCAGTGTGGATTCGGTGGGCAAGAGTGACCAGTTGGCGGACTTCGGGAGTCCGTCCTCGGGCCCGTCCTCGCCCAAGATCTTGGACACCTCCTCCTTCCGACGCAAGAAACTGTTTGCGCTGGACTTCGATGATGAGTGAAGGCGAAGGCAGGCATCAAAACTCGAAACAATATATCAGTTAGGAAACAAACACCAGATACATATGGCAACCGAATATATCGTTATATATATATAGCTTAGATCTAGACGTTGGCGTTGTACGAAGTTCCCTAGAATTAGTCCTACGATTGTGTAATGTTAATGCTTCTTTAGAAGAACTTGTTGAACTTGAACTTATAATCATGTGATATATATACGAAATGCGATTTGAAATGTTAAAAATAATAAAATACAGGTAATTGAAATTACAACATTTCAGATTTTGCTCCGTAGCTCAGAGATTTTGGCGGCAAATAAAACTACGGTGGATGAAATGTTATTTCAAAAATCGTATATGGAAAGCTTTGATTCATAAATCAGTATGTTGACGGGTTGCAGACTATCAGACTTATCCTTAACTTTAGCCAACCGTATAACTATGCTAGGTATTATTTTTTTTTTTTAACCTAATCCGTGGTGACGTAGAGAGTACTTACCTGATAGGTGAGCTTCATATCCACGAATGGAGTACTTACCTTCAGTGTTGCGCCACTTAAGATCATCGTATGAAATTCATGGACCCATTAGAGTTTTATATGCGAATTATAAAGCTATGTACACAATAATCACAAACGTCATTAGCCTTCTAAAAGTTAAAACTTTAATCCTAACCAACTTAGTATGCATGCAAGCAAACAATCAGGCAGCACGCTAGGACTCCTGATATTTTGATATATTATCAACAACCCTAGCCAGGAGTTAATTTCCTTGCAATACTTGTTTTTACTAAGCTTTGTTCAAAGCAGTGGCGGGCATCTTACATAAACTGGAGCAAGTTTCTCTGCCCGAGCTGTGCTCACACCGTCTGCTATGACTGGTCTAAAAATGTTTTTTTTTCTCTTTTTTTTTTTATTTATTTTTAAAAATATACAGGGACATTAATTATAACAATTATAGTATAACAAATAATACAATAACAATCATAACAGACAAAATTTAAGCTGTTAGTCCTCCGAGGAGCCCGTGGGTAACGCCCAAGGATCCTTCTCGGTGGGCGCGTCCTGGTTAGCCGGTTGAGATGCCGCTCCAGTCGCTCATGGCACCGATTTTAGTGCATATTGATTTCGTCAAAGACCGTGGTCAGTCGGTGAATTGCCTCGCGACCTTGTTCTGCTCTATCTGGATTCTTTTAAACTGGGAGTCACTTGCCAGACGCCAGATTTGGCAACCGTATTTCCAAATCGGAGCGATGATCTGCTTATAAATGGTCAACTTGTAGCCAAGAGACAATATACTGCGCGGAAAAAGTAGCCAGTTTGACAAGCGATGCTTGGACACGAGTTCTTAACGTTAATGCCAATGTTTCAGCACCTTCTTCAATCATGCAACGTAGTAGTTTTACATGTTTTAGCACTTTTTTTATAGTTTAATTTATTTTTGATTAAATTAAAATTAAATTTGTGTTTAACACAATACAGGTTCAAATTAATTCAAAATGTTGTAGCATCATAGCACACTTGACAAAAATTAACATATGTAAATGGTTTAACAAAGAAAACAAATATATAAACAAATTATTTAAGTATTTTATTAGTTTCAGTCCAAAATTACCTGCGCCTTGATCATGTGGGCGACCTCCTCAACCAACACAGCAGACGCTACTCCGACAGGCTAAGGAGTCACCCTAATCCACTGGCTAGCAGGCTGGCTGACCCACAAACTCTTAGAAGATTAAAGAGACTCCACCCCAGCGATCTGTCTTCCCGCTTTGTACAACAACTTAAACACATGTAAATACCTGTAAATAGTATATATAGGCCCATATCTCATATGTACCCTCCTTCAAAACGCCCGGTCATGTTCAAATATATATGAATCGATTACATTAATTAATATGAAAAAAAAAAGGCAAATACTTTGTGGCATACGATGAAAACTATTACAAGTGAATTACACTATATATATAGGCCCATATCTCATATGTACCCTCCTTCAAAACGCCCGGTCATGTTCAAATATATATGAATCGATTACATTAATTAATATGAAAAAAAAAGGCAAATACTTTGTGGCAGTCGATGAAAACTATTACAAGTGAATTACACTATATATATAGGCCCATATCTCATATGTACCCTCCTTCAAAACGCCCGGTCATGTTCAAATATATATGAATCGGTAACAATAATTAATATGAAAAAAAAAAGTCAAATACTTTGTGGCAGTCGATGAAAACTATTACAAGTGAATTACACTATATATATAGGCCCATATCTCATATGTACCCTCCTTCAAAACGCCCGGTCATGTTCAAATATATATGAATCGATTACATTAATTAATATGAAAAAAAAAGGCAAATACTTTGTGGCAGTCGATGAAAACTATTA
>VNJM01002384.1:0-41284 GCA_008042475.1 Drosophila kanapiae
TTAGTTTTGCGCCATTGTAGATCATCGTATGAAGTGCATGAACCCTTTAGAGTTTTGTGCGCTAATTACAATGATATGTACCCAATAACCTCTAACGTAGACAGCCTTCCCCAACTAAAAACTTTAATCCTAACTAACTTACTACGTATGCAACTAAACATTTAGGCAGCACGTCAGTAGTTAATTCCCTCGCAAACTTTACCTTTACTTTCTCCTATCGCGCCTACTAACACCTAACCCTAACAAGCACGTGCTTGGTGTCGAAAGGGCCACTTGAGTGTACTGACCGTAGTGCATCAACGTCCATATATATACTGGCGAGCAGGGAGGCATGACAAAGTCAGTGCGGATCTACGGGTTTCCCATCCACCAGGGCATCGACGGCTACGAGATAGTGGACGTTCGTGCCTATCTCAATTAACAACTGTTATTATTTGAAACGACCTGCGCCGGAGATGTACCTTTTGCGAGCGGTGAGTGGGAAATACAGCGTACTAATCACTGCAAGCCAATTAAATTGCTGTATGCAGAGAACGCCATCACTCTCAGTGCAGGTCCCGTGCAAAGCTTCATGTCATAGCTTATTTGAAGATGGCAAAGTTAGCTTTCAAAAGTTGCTTATTGACATAGAGCGTAGCCGGTGAGTCACAGCCTAAAAGGTGTATGTTGGTTTTTATACCCCGGTATACAAGCAGTGTGCTTAGACCTGCCGCTTTTCCCTAGCGTTCTCAATGTATTAGATTCCCTATTGGGATCGTGCATACGTACCGCGAACGCCTTTGCTTTGAATTTCAAGGAAAGAAGCTTCTCCACCTCCCGCTCCAGTGTTTACTTCTAGTTGCTTTTTTCCAAAGCAGATAGATGACTAAGTTTAGCTCAGAATTTCTGTTTGTTTTCTTTGAATACCGCATTTAGCAGCTCGGCGAAGCATTGATAAGCGCTTTCAGTCTATTTGGACCAGTTGCGGACATAGAGCATCTGAAGTTCGACTAGTTATTGCTGATCTAAACACTCGGGATGAGTCTGCCTTTGTAATAACGGTTATTTCGAAAAATTGTTGGTTTTGCTCTTAAGCTTTGAGATTAACTGAGAGCGGAGACAGAATGCTAAACACACAAGAATTTTGATTATTGCAGAAAATTTTAATTATAATTTTGTTATTTTTTCGAAATCACATTGTCTTAACTGGTGTGTACGATATCTCACGATCTACTTAACCGATTTGATTCTAACTTCTACCACATATTCTTAATTGTTAATGTATGTATGTATGTAGTTTTAAAGTCAAAAGTAGATTTTTTTTAAAACAAAGCAAGTAAATAGTAAACAAGAATCAAGTAAGAGAATCGATTGCTCGACTTTTAGATACCTGGTACCCAAAGCATTGTGGCCACCCATTGGCGCTGACATTATAAAAGCGACAAGTGTTAATTTTAAATGTGTAAAAGAGTCGAATCCACCACCTTCTTATCTACGTACAATTCGTACATATCGTACAATTGCATAACGTAATAACACGCAATCATTGTAGTGAGGTTTTATTAAAATGTTCAGAAAACGATCGCAAAGGTCATATTATTCGATATCAAATAACATTATATTGAAATTCACGCCTATAGCTTAGTTAATTATTTTGTCAACATTTGTAATGGTGAAAGTGGGCGTGGCCAAGTTTTAAAACAAATTTGATTATGCTATATAACAGAAAACTTGTGCTATTTTTGTTCTAATCTCTAGGCACATCAATCGGTTTCAGACGCACACAAATGCAATGTTGACATGTGAGCTAATGTGGGATATGTGCTTGTTACATACATTTTCTGTTGGCACAAAGCTATTAAAGCTAGTCGGTGTCCCTAAGGTTACCGGTTAAAAAAATGCAACTCAATTATATTCTGTATTGCACACATACCTTAAGTTAAAATCAAGGGAAAATCGTTTTCCACATCCCTCGAAGGTACACTGAAATGGCTTTTCTCCTGTGTGAACCAATTGATGTCGTTTTAATTTCGAGCTCTCCACAAAGGCTTTTCCACATTCTGCACACACATGGACACGGGGGCCGTGAGTGTGCAGATGCTTCCGCATTGCAGATGAATCTCTAAAGTTTTTATGGCAACCTTTATGCGGACAGGCAATCTTTTTATCATTTTGATACATTACATCAGGATAACTGAAATTTGGATCAGATCCAGAAGATGTTCCTGCAAATATTTTATTATTAAATGCATTTAATTTTAATTAACGAATCAGGAATCAAAGTGTATTACCCAAGTTGTCGTTGTATGTTGATAAGCTATTAGGTTTTAGCCTTCCCTGTAAACCTACATCAAGAAATGGCACCGAAGAACTAGTTGAAGTCGAAGCTGAAATTAGCTGACAGTTATTATTATCACTTTTTAATATTCTTTGATTATTATCAATTGTTAATGCGGCGGTTTCATTTATTAACTGAAGATTGCTCGGGGAGGATGAATTTGTAACCTGTAAGATCGTATTTTCAATAAAGCTTGTAGAGTTGTTGAGGATATTCTTTGTGGTTAGATTTTTAACATCTTCCAACTGTGGATGCATTTCCTGAGCATCATGTAAGTAAAACCCTCGGTGTAAAAAGGAGTCTGAATTTTTGTTATCCTTATCTTTTGTTAACAATTCTGTTTCATTAATATTTTGGTCTGATCCTGAGTATTCATCATCATCGGATATACCCGATGCCCACATCGTTACACTAAACTCTCCCTCCATTGTTTTAATTTGAACAAGCTTCTGTTCCCATCTCCTTGATTTTCCCGAGGTATTGAGTAAGTTTGTTGTACAGTTTTCAGTAGTGATTCTGTCATTGCTTGCCATGTTACTATTATTTGATATTTCATCATATTCCTCGGTACAAGCGATGTTTTTAATACTCTTATTGATATCCATTTGATGGCCAATGCTTAGGTGTTTTTTTCTAAAAAACATAATTATAAATCCATTAAAATGTATGATTATACAGGCCTGTTCCAGTTTCCACTCGGAAGTGAATTTGATAACATATTCGAATTTCCCTTAAACATACATAAACTACTAGTCATTAAATAAGCGCCCCCTTTTTCATACTTATTTCTTAGCCAAAGTCAACAAAGTAGAGCTTAGTTGAACCTGTTGAGTCACACAAATTTTTGGGTGACTTCATAAAATTTTTTTTTCTTCCCAAAAATAGCGGATAACAGTTGTTTAAAATTTTGTCATTGAAGTAAAAATCAAAAATTGACGCCTACCAGCAATGTGGGCTGTCAATACATAAAATTTCTGAAAATTGGCCGGAAAGCTATGCCGGCTTGGTCATCTATTTCAAGCAAGGGCAAGAAATTTAAGGGAGTGAGCAAACGCGCATCGTGACAGCAGCCAGACAAAAAAAAGGGACAACCCAACCACCGCGACCAGGCGCAATCGTGACAAAGGTCGATTGTGTGCGCAAAGGGACTACACTGCCAAAAATAAAAAATTTCGCGAGGATCTCGAGTTTGCAACAACAAATAGTGTCTTCGGCCACGCACAAAAAAATAAATGCGCAGTTATCCGCAGCAAAAATTTTGATTGGTTTTTTAGTCGTTCTTCTAACAAGGTCATGAGAAATAAAAAAAAGTGACTGAAGATATTGAACGTTCCTAATTTAAAAATTAGGAAATAAAGAAGAGTGACTGAAGATATTGAACGTTCCTAATTTAAAAATTACGAACGTTCAATATCTTCAGTCACTTTTCTTTATTTCTCATGACCTTATTAGAAGAACGACTAAAAAACCAATCAAAATTTTTTCAGTCAGTGCAGAGGTTGCGGATAACTGCGTATTTATTTTTTTGTGCGTGGCCGAAGACACTGTATTTGTTGTTGCAAACTCGAGATCGCGATCCTCGCGACCTTTTTTTGTCTCTTCTTTGACGCTTATTTTCAATAGATTTTGTTGTTGCATTTCTTCATGGATGACTGGGCAAGCGTGACGGTCGTCTTGTGCGACTGGCTGGCGCCAGCGAAAAAATACTACCTAAGGAGCAAAGTGAGCTAAAAGAGCCACTATGCGACCTTCTAGGATCTATTTCTTTGAACGATATTAAATGTTATTTGTATGATTCTTCTCCTGATCGAATATGTGAAGCAATTGAAATCAATGGTGGATCCACACATTATTAATTATACTATGAAATATTAAAATTGGTTAATTAAAACTAATATTACGAAGTTAATAATGCTAAACAAAAAAAAACTAAGCTTCTTCCTTAGCTTAATTATCTTATATGAACGATTACGTGATGGTGTTTAAGGGGGCGCCAATCTGATGACGAACAATGTACATAAACGGATTTCCCCTTAGGACTTTTTATAAAATTTCCCTTTGGTTCCTTTTATTACTAATGAATTTAGCTGGCCGCGCGTGACAAGTGGGTTTGGTTTTTCTGAGTTTTGCTAGTAAGGAGCTTATCAAGTCGCTGCCAAATATAAACAATTTGAAATATTTTTAATTGCAGTCAGCTATTCTGGTGGCAGTGTTGTGAAATATTAACATATAATATTGGAACCTAATTAATTTTCTATTAATAATTAAATTCATTAATCCTTACATTTTGTACATTTTCGTTTAGAAATACGAACAGGTGCGGCGGATATGTAACCCGAAAATTTCAGTAAGAAGAATTCCGTTCGGAAGAACAGAGAGTTGACAGAGGGAAATTCAAATTCGTGAGGAATTACGAATGTGAAAACTAGAACATTTCTGGGAAATAATTTCCGTGTAGATTTTTCGGAAGTGGAAACAGTCTTTTTTTACTTTTTTATGTAAAACTTAACAACCGAACTTACATATTCGTCATAAATCCATTTTCCGCTGAAGACTTTAAATGCATTTTTTCATGCTGATCATTGTTAATTACTTCAGTCTGAATAACTACAATTAAAATATTTGTTGTTTTTATACTAAATACTTATATGTGTACATACATACATATATTTACATATGTATGTATGTATCTGTTTAAATAATAAACGACTCATACATGCATATGTACATAAGTAAGCTACACATCTAAGTTCATACATACATATGTATGCATAAATAAATTTGCACACATATATATACATGTACATATGTATGTATATACATGCTAACGAATGCTTGTGCAAACGTGTTATGTTGTTTAATTTAGAAATAAGAATAAAGCGGTTTTACGATTTGCAACTTAGTAAAAACAAAACTTGCCATGACTAATGTTTCCAATTTTTAATTTTTGTACACCTTCCGGTTGGATTTGTACATCATCGACGTAGTGTTCATTATGAATGCCAAACCGCTCAAACGCCATGGTTTTCTGACAATTTTATTATTCCTAAGTTGTACTTTACAGTTCAAACGCACATTTATGTATATGCAGACACGTATGTATGTACGTGTTGTGCCTTTCTATATATGTATGTATGTACATATGAATGTATTTAAGTTTACTTCCTAGGCGTTTTGTGATCTATCGTAGTACGTAATTTTTACATTGCTGATACCTAAAAAGAAGGCAAAAGTATATTGGAAACTTACATACATATGTACGTTTTATGTTTTAAATACAAAATTTGTTTAAAATACGAATCCTGTTTCAGTATTTTGCTTTAGGATGAAACCTTTTATATAAAAAAGTTATAACAGCATTTAACAGTAAGTTTTGAACGCAAAACAATTGCATTACTAGTCTTTATACATATGTATGCTTTGCTTTCCATTTTACAAACTACATTCGAATGGTCAAAAATTATATTGTTCACGGATGTAGTTTAATTTCAAAAACGAAACAAAATAAACAATTCACAAAAGGTGTATGTAAAACCAATAACGGATGCCTTAAAATATATCATATTTATGCAAAAAAATTGGTGTGATAAAATACCAAAAAAAGGTAAGTAAAAGTATTTTTTATTTAAATATGTTGATTCCACTACAGTTGCATTTTACCTTATTGCAATGTTTAAGTTTAAAATTTAAGTTAAAGTTACATTTTAATAAATTAAATAATTGTTCTTGGTTGTTTATTAGTTGTTAATTGTTTTTGGAGCGCAGTTTAATTGTGTAAACTTATACTAAAGAATCCAGTAAGTCAACGCCATCTATATGGTAATTGTAAACATCAAATACCTTAGGAGAGTCGATTTTATATACTTTTTGTTTTTCTTACTGTATGTACAGCCATGTATGGCTTCCGCAGGTTTTTTGCATTGAAAAAGTATACGTAATGCTTACATATAGTCAACATATAGTATGAACCCTTTTATCACATAAAAATTATAAAAAGCGATGGCTATGCTACGAGGCTACGAGCCTTTTACTAAAAGTTGTTTGCGTACTGTGGCGACTGTTCCGCTTGAGCAACGTAGGACGGTCAATTCTGAGTGGTGGTACACCACTCATTTGTTCTCAAACGAAAAAAAAACACGAGAAGACGGATCATTGTGAGCTCTCATATATCAGCTCGAACCGTCTTGACCTTTTCATCCAACGAACATTCGCATTTTCATTATTAGTTCACCGAGTAAAATCTGTATTCAACCAATTTTGCAGTTCAAATACGCCAACCTACAGTTGATGGGTGAAATTACTGTAAGCGACAGTTAATACGTTATTGATGTGATCTGCAAGTAATATGCGCCAACCTTCAAAAATAGTAAGTTATACTATTATACCATTAGATACAGTAGGGCGACAAATAAATTCTGCAAACTTTTGTTTGAACTAATATATTTCAATTTATTTTAATTAGACTGGTATTTAATTAAAAAAATCCAATCACAAAAAGATAAATTTAAGAAAACACAAAAAGTTGTTGTTTAACCAACAAGAAGTGGTTCTGTGTACTAACTATACTAACTTTTTCGTACAATATTCTGTAATTTTGGCCAACTCTAGACTATTACTAACATCGACGAAAATCACTCACGGAATCTCGTAAGCGAAATTGTGATATGCTTCGATCGAGAGCTAATGTTACCGAAAAAATTATGAAAATTTACCAAAGTGACCATTTTCCACAATTTTTTTGGTCACACCCGTAAACACAGCTGATCTGTGTAAAACAAAACTTTAAAAACATAAAATGAATGAATGAAAATGAATTCAAATGAAATGAACTCGCATTTGATGTTGGTATATTATTGATGTATAACGCGGCGATAGAACTGAAGGCACATAACCGGACACAGCATCGTTTGCTTACAAATTACAACTGAAATACGAGTTAGTGTAACCTTTTGGACATTTTCTGCAATTTTTACAGCACTGATTCCCAAACGAAAATCTTGAAAGTATCTTCTTCAACACTTATTCACCACACGTGCTGGTTCAAATGTGGGCTACTGTACATCCTGTCCGTGAATAACAACTTTGACGCTACGAAGGAAGATTGTCGTCGTGAATGATGAATTTTGAAGTTTGCTGATGGTGTTGTCTATTTAAAGCATAAGCGCAGCTCTTGTGAATAGTCGGATGACCAGCTGCGCTACCTGTGCCACCTACTGCATAATTTCATTCCAGGTTGGTTATATTTGGTGAGAATATGGTCCTCTCTGAAAGGGTGCGATGAGATTTCTCCACCAGGAAGTGACCCGTGGTAAGTGCCGCAAAGTTAGCCAAAGGAGATAGCGGGCGCGAGTTAAAAATCGCTTCGACTTTCCGCGGTTGTTGTACTGAGCTCTTCAAACGTGAATCTTGATTACATCATGTTGTTGCTGAGTATTGTAGACGATTTCTGGTGATTTCGATAGATTGTTATGTGATCGGTTAAATTTCTCATCAGTCAAAAAAAAGTCAAAAAAAAAGTTCAGGCTGATATGCGATTTGTGGAGTGGAAAGATGCGAGATTTGTTGGATGCGGTTGTGAAAAATTCAATATCGGACTATATGATGGAAAGCTCGACAGTTGGTGTGCAGTTTCAAGACATCAAAACGCTCCGTGGAATTTAAGACTTTAAATATTTGACAACAATGCAATTTGTTCGAGAGTGTCGAGCAAAACACAGAAGATTATGGTCAGCGAAAACGACGAATTATACGAAATTGCGGATGGATAATGTTGTCCTTACCGCTTACGCAAGAAACTGACAATGTTGTTCAAGCAGCTACCTTTACTGGGGCCAGGATGGTCGAGTGACATAATCCAGTGATTCAATTCATTTTGTTTTGGTCGCACTTTTCCATAAACCTGATGATGAAAGGGAACTATATAAAGCAGATGCATTACCTATTAAACTGCGGAATTTCTACACATTTGACGCGCCTACAGGCAGCAGCTAAAAAAAAAATCGATGCAATCGTTTCGTCAAATATTAGTGCAGGATAGTCATATTGGTAATTAAGCTTTTGCAAGGCCTTTGAATAGTATACACTTGCATCTATTGCCGGTCCCTTCCAACAATTACGGAAATTTATCTATATTTGAGATTTGCTCACGGTTCACAAGTTGAAGAACGGATGAGATGCAATTCGTTTACTCCAAATGATTTCCGTCGATTTACGTAATAACAGTCTTGGCAGTCAAGACGGCGTGCTAAAATTTGGTGCTGTGATGTGGTCGAAAACTGTGCTGCGCAACTCCTCTCCGAGAAGTTGTTGAATCGCCAGCTTTGTGGTTATATAGCTGTCCTTTAAGCCTGCAAGTCCATTATTCGTCGTGTCCAGGGCTGCAATCTCCGACTGTACCGAAAGGCTTCCTTAAAATAAGATAGGATACCCAAACACCATTGAAGTTTAGCTGGCGTTTTTTTCTTGTTTTAATCCTGGATATCAAGCACCAACCATACAGCATATAGACTAGTCATTTCATACAACGAAAATGGAACCAACAATTTTTTGCGACAGGCCCCAGAGAGCCGTATGCGACAGGCCCAGCAGCTTCGGCAATGTTCGGCAAGTTTGCTCTCTTTACAAATGAAAATAAAAATAAGAAAGTATGCTGAAATATTAAAAAATATAATAAATATAATAAATGGGGAAATGACTAGTCTATATACTGTATGGTTGGTGGTATAAGGTAGTATCCCTTATGATCTTTGGGGTCATGAAGTCTTATTTTTTTCCCCACGTGTGCCATCAAGAATTTTGCTGTTCCCTATGCGGTGTTCCCTCCAGCAATTACTTGCCTTCAGTCTTAACGAGCTCTGCTCGGCATTGTGTCTAAAATGACATTTAAAACCCCGTAGTTCCTTCGCATGCTTATCTCTGTATCCCTGTTAGCTTTTTGTTGTTGTACGTCTATGTCACCACTCTAAGGTTCCGTAAGTTAATGTTTTGGGTGTAGTAACCAGTTGTTTCCAAACATTTTCCTGCAGGAGTAGAAAGCTATGTTTGCATCCTAACTCTTTCTGCCACGTTTAGCTTCCATGACAGCTTCTGGTGCATTTTGGCAAGGATTTGGCTTGGTCTTGCAGTATCCTTTATACCCACTATTGTCTCTCCGTACCTTTTCCAAGATTCTATCTTGACTATGTTACTGTTTTTTTATAACCTTTTTTTGTCAATCTGAAGCGAAAGCATCCTACTTTCGAATCAATACTGACTACGTTATATCACTAAAGTGAGCTTAAACCTTCTGCCAATCCTGAAAATTCTTTGTGCTACATTATATAATGGTTGGTGTATACTCTTTGTAACGGTAGAAATATAATCGGAAAGACACGCACTTCTATCGTTTGTGTTGGAACGTTCCCAGGGCGTATGCCTCTCATTCGCGTCGCATCCTAGTTGTAGGATCGACTTGGATTCTTTCGCCCACTGCATCAGCATGTCGACAGGGTCTGGCGGAGCCGGCTCATCGTGGTCCATGTATGCTGAGGCGATAAGCATTCTGTTCTATACGCTGCCACGAATCTGGAAACTGCCAAATCCCCTATGCTGTGATTACAACAGAGTAAATAATTATGATAATAAAATGATTCTTAATTATTATACCTGATTTCGTCCTACCCGTCATGTATCCCGGGAGTTCCAGGCCAGAGACTTCCAAGCACAATGTCGATATCCTTCTCTATGAAAAGGATTGTGAGATTCGCTGAAGCATGTGAGCTACGCTTCGGGTTAATATGCGCGACTTTCGGCATCGATATTGTTTGTTCTTGCTTTTGGGTATTTGTTGTCTAACAGCTTCTTGGTGTCATCGACCTTCCGCCAGAAAGCTGCGCGAAAACCCATCGTCGGTCCTGATCCCGCGGTGCCCTTTGACCATGTTTGAAGAGCAGAAGGCGGGTAAAGGGCCACCTGGCATGGCAACCAACCTGTCGGTTACCATGTCGGCCATCTTGAACTCAATCTTATCTCATTTCTCTGCCAGCAGGAGTCCGTCGTCGTGGAGTTCGTCCACCAGAGCCGTAGTGAGCGACACTATCCTTTTCAAGCGCGCACTCGGACGTCTTATTACCGATTGTTTTCCACCTGCATGGTACTGCTGATGAATATTAATAATATGAGGTCATGGCGTCAGCAGAAGTTTAAGATGCTAAGCTTAACAATCAAATTACGCATATTTTGTTAATGTAGATTTCGTTTTTTTAAATGGTGAAAAAACGTTGTGAACTATTAGCAATACTGTTGTGTTTATCTTAAGGCCAAATTGAGGTGTCAAGAATTTTTGGTAGTAACTTGTCAGAAGGATCAATCTTAAACAATGATATGTTTTGTGTCAAGTAAAAATTAAACTTTGTGACAGAGATATTAGCGGAAGACTGGTCTAATTTAAGACTAAAAACCTATTTGGTCGTAGCGACGCCACAAATCGGCCTGTGACGAAACCGCTATTAAGGCAGTTGCTACTGGGTTTGACTAGGCGTTAGGAGATAGAACAAAGGCAGGGAGATTGCAGTAGGTGTAGCAATCATGTTAATACCAGACTGTATATAATTAACACATAAAACTCTAAAGGTTTCATGCATTTCATAAGATGATCTACAGTGGCGGAACACTAAAGATAAATAGGATCTAGTATTTCTACTCGGTACGTTAAAATTTAGCTGACCTAGCAGGTCAGAACTATCCACGTCAACACGAATTAAGTTATAGATGAAGGTAATACTTAGCTTAATGCTTAGCTTCTACAGTTGGCTAAGGATGGTATGTTAATTGGCAGAAATCTACTCGTATAAGAGGGTAACCTTCGCCCTGAATCCCTGTTAAAACCACGTAGAGCGAAAAGTAAAAAGTTATTTTGAACTGCTTCGATGCGTTTTCTGTGCACATCGTATTGTAGATTCCAAACGCAGGATCCATACACTAAGATAGGTAGAAACAAATGAAGTGTATGCACTATTTGTAACAGAAGGGTCATCGAATTCCTTCGACCACCTCCTAAGAAATCAAGCATACCCCTGGCTTTATTCACCATTCACAAAATATGATTAATAAAGTCAAGTTTAGGATACAGGAGGACACCAAAATCGTCGATCATAGTGATTCTTTCCAAAGAGCAGCCGTTCAGCATATAAGTCGCAAGCATGGGAGTGACACAAGAGAATGTTATTAGCTTGTAAATCTGTTTGTAAATCTGACAGCACACAAAGCGTACCTAAGCACTTTAGAGTTAGCCAAAACTTTGGGCAGGTCATTAATAAATAATGTAAACAATAAGGGGCCCAAATGGCTCCCTTGCGGGACCCCAGAGGTAACCCAGTAAAGAGGACTTTCTGCGTTCTGCCAATCAGACAACTTCAGATCCATTTAAGGAGATCAACCGGAAACCCCATTAAATCGAGATTCATAACAAGAAGGGAGTGATTAACGGAGTCAGTCTGAAAGTTTTGTTGGAAGCCCGTTATTATAAATGAAGTGAGCTCCAAAAGATTGGTTGTTGTTGATCTCTGCCTAATAAATACTTGTTGACATGGAGACAAAGATGCTGTAAATGAGAGTTATTGATTTTTCAAAGAGTTTTGGGATGGCTGACAACTTAGAGATTCCTCTATAATTGTTGGCATCCGTTTACCTTTTTAATGGAGAAGAATACCAAATAATTCCTTCCAAATAAGGGGAAAGTAGGCTTCTAAGGATGAGGTAAACAATTTCAGAAGGGGATTGCACAAGGCCTCGACACAGTACCTAAGCACACAGCCTTGTATTCCATCGGGACCTGGCGCATAAACTATATTAACACGTTGAAGATCCAAAAAAAGAAACTTTACTAAGACTGAATATTAGGTTCGATTAGGACATTTTGTATGAGTAGGTCTGGCTTGAATCGACTGACGAAGAATAAGTAGTTCGAAAAAACAGCAAAAAAATAGACTATTGTGTGATCAATGTCTGCTGTCATATTTCAAATAAAAGCGGGATAGGATGTATATTAAGTTTACGTTTAGTGTTGACAAAATTATTACTCTGTTTCGGGTCCTGCCATAACTGTAACCTGCAACGAGTTAGATAGTTTTTATATCTCTGCGCGTTAAGCACGGTAAAATTAGACCGATCCACTTAATAGCGAGATAAGACAGATCGACGGTTTAGGGCATACAATCCGGGTGTATTATATGAATGTACTCATTATGCAATGCAAGAGCATTTTAGAAAAATATTTTGGGATCAAAAACACGAAAATTTTTTTATTTTCGTACGCCGTCAATATAATGGATACGCTCAACTGAACGATGGAACGGATGTGCAGAGAGATGACCAGCAGAGACGACGAGCAGCCGAATAAGCTGAAACACGGAGTATAAAACTATATAGAGAGCGCGTCTTAAATGATTTGCCTTTCATACGCTTGTTGGCGAGGGGAAAGAGGGAATAAGCTGACCTATCTCACGTCCTCGTGATTTTGCAATATAAAGGCTTTACAAAATATATCTCTTTCTCTTATTTATCTTATTTTATTTATTTATTTTTATACAACGTTTGCCATGAGATCCAGATTACCACCAACTTTAATCCAAACAATCAAAATTGTTCAGCCTTCTTCTTCTTATTCTTCATTTCATTTACAAGAATCATGCCAACATCTAGCACACAGTCATTCACAAAATAAACTGGCCAGTCAACACACAAGTTAATTTAGCCCACAGCTTATATCCAGACAAACGGCCATCACAAATAGCTCGCAGTTTAGTTTATAAGCCGGCCATCACAAATAGCTCCCTGTTTAGTTTATAAGCCGGCCAAAGAACAGGTGTCCGATCATTACCAAAATTTCAGCATTAATGCAGCAGGTGGCGAATCACACAACTCGGGCACCCACCTCCACAGAAAGGCATGAAACATGGAACAGATCCGGACGTTCACAATGTCTTTATTCTATTTCAAAATCACAGCCCTCACCGGCTTGATCTGTGGCATCTTCATTCTTGTCTTCATCATTCAGTTCTGTGATCTCTTCATCATCACATTCATCATCCAACAATCCCCTTCTCAGGTTTACGTCTCAAAAATTCGTTAGAATATTTATAGGTTATATTATTAGTTAATGGCTTCAGCCTGTAGGAGATCGCTCCTTCCAATATTTCGCTCACAAAAAACCGGTCCTCTAAACTTAGGGTCTAGTTTTGTCTGATGACGCTCTACGTTTTTAAGCAAATTGAATTTGTTGAATTTCACATGAAGCATCCTACCATGACCCCTGACCCGTTTCAACCGCCGTTAGCATAAATTTTAGAGTACTCATAACTTGCTCTAACCGGCCATTGGCCCGACTAGCACCCGCTGCGATCAAATGCAAATCTAACCCTTGAACAGAGCAGAAATTACGGAATGCCATGCTAGAAAAACTACGTGAAATAAGATTTCAAAAGAACGCAAACTGCGAACAGAGTTGCCACCCATACTCCTCAATGTTGTTTATTCTAAAGCCGGATAATCTCAGTGATGCAGTCTCTTTTATTAGTGAGCACTCGGCTCCGGAATCGAAGTAAAATTGGAACGACTCACCAAACTGCAGCAACGTTCCTCAGGGCTCAAGTACTGTGCATATGTTCACGTCTTTGATGGTATTACTCTTGGTCGGCGGACCCTTCTGACGATTCCGTGACACGTGATGTGTGACATAGCCTTGATTCTTTTTCCTTTTGGTTCTGATAAGTTGTCCCTCGAATGCTGGCTCTGTCTGGCGTCAAACGAAATGGCTTTGAGTTCCTGATGCAGCTCGTTTCGTGTTTTGATATCCGTCGTAAAAACCAAACGGCGCAATCGTTTGTCTATCCCAGCTGCATGTGCCAACGTAACGGATCTGCTCGACGCTGAGTGACTTCCAGCGGGCCATAAGAGAAGTGACCATTCTGCTTCCATACAGCGACAAGCACTCTCCTTCATTTGGGCGTGCATTTAGCAAATTCATAACGGTTGCGGCCAAAGTCTCCGTTCCAGAAAAATATTGCAAAAATAATTCTCGGAACCTCGTCCATGTGATGCCGGGAAAGCATGTCTGCGAGAGTTAGTGAGATGCGGTGCCTTCCAGTGATTTACTGAGAGCCATTACAAGAGCGCTGCCCACTACCTGGTTTTCAGACAAGATGTAGTCGACCGTTAAACACCAGGACAGAGCGTCTGAACCTGCACGATCAGGGTTGAACTTTGGCAGTACAATGTTTTTGGCATCTTTTGGCTTACACTGCACTTGTTTTATTAGCTCAGCGAAATTACGATTTTGCATCTCCAAAATTGACAAAAGATTTGCATTCTTGGCTGGAGGCGGAGGTAATCCCACTTCTGATGATGAAGATTCTTTCTCCGAGTCCTCAACCGGACTTTCGGCGAAACGTTCTTTGGCGCGTGTCATGGTGATTCAATTTCGGAACAAGACTGATGCTAAAACTCATGTCGATCTCTATTCAATTCCTTCTCACCCTCCAATACACACGCAAAGTGTAATGAGGCGTGACGAACACTATCTGTCCCACTCATGCCCACGCCCAAACTACGTTGACAGAATTATGTGTATCTGCCTCGCACGAAAGAAGGGAGAAACAGTTAGAAACACAACAAGTGTATACCAACAAATAATCGTTATAATTCGAATATTCAAAATAATCTGCGACATATGCATTTAATTTCAGAAGTTAGTATAGACTCTGTTTGTTTTGCAGCTTCTTGCATTTCTTTTAGTGCTTAACCGTTGATTGCGTCGTCGTGACAGCAGCTAGTCGCTCTCAAGCTGGCGGACTCCCACGCTCTCTCCTGTTTTGTATTATGGCGTCTTAAAAGTAAATCTTTATTTCATTTTTATAATTAGGCGGAGCAGCAAAGTTGCAGCTTCCGCCGGTCTTAAAGCTGCCCTGTCCACAGTCGGCACCAGACAGCTATGTATGTATATCTTATGTGTATAGCTATGCTCTCTTAAGCTGCAGCGCGAGGGTATATGCTAGAGCTAAAGAACCATTGATTGCACTATCGATGTTTCTTAAATTTTCTAAACATCGATGGTTCTTTGGCCACTATAGATTGTTATTGTATCTGTGCATTGTGGACAACGGTAAGTAATATTGGTTTTGTGTCGCATTCTTTTAATCTTATTAAATGTTTGATCACATGTAGTGAAATTTAAATACCCTGGAATCGAACGGTGGTGTTGGTTGTAGGGGTGGTGCTCAAAATGGACAAATTTGTGAAAAGTAAGAATTGTTTCTAAATCACGCTCTGCATACAAGTGACAATGATACATACATATACTCATTGCATGCTGTTTTTATTTTTCTTGTTTTAGTAACATCAATATAAACTGACGACAAGGAGAATAAAGATGCGATTGAAATGCAGCATGCAAGAAAACGCAAGCGCATCTTCCTGAGCTTCAGAGCGAGGGTTTCGCAAAGCTGGACAGATTGTATCCGACAGGGGATGTGCATTAAAATCAAACATTGTTGATAAGCTCTTGTTCTTAAATAAGAATCAAAATCTCTAATAAAGAAAGCTTGATAATTGTTATTTTTATGTTTCAACTGAAAACATCGATGAAACATCGATGTTTACTTTCAAAAACATATTTTATTTTTTTAATTTTTGGCTCTAAAACTTGATCTGGCTAAAATCAAACTATTATAACAAAATAGGATATTAGTATTATTAAAATAGGATCGTTTTCCGCTCTGGATCTGCAGCATGCAGATTTGTGGATTAAGTCTATGTTGTATCGCTTCTGTTTAGCTGAGTTTTAAAGTGTTGTGTGAGTCTGCCGGGTCTAAGGATTTCGCGGGAACCCGAAAGTCTACTAGGGAAGAGTAGTGGGCAGAGTTACTATGGTGAACGCTACAATTTATTTGGAGGGACTAAATACAAACGACCCTTTTCTGAAAAAACTTTAGTTGTAATGCGAGCTACCAAACATTAGGCTTATCTCACCAAATCGTCTGTCGGTGACTGCCTTTCCACTGGCGGGAACGGTCTAGGCCATGGTAGAGCTCAGAGTGCCAACCGCCAATAAGGGATTTTCCATATTGCTTCGGTCCGGTGTGAACCTTCGCGCGCGATCCATGAGCCGCGGTAGTAAATCCTTTAAATTGAATATTTCTGCAACACGAATTCTTTTCTTTCTTTTATTTACACACGTCACAAGCATTACATATTCGTACTTCGTTTATTACTCATATATTGTTTTTAAAATTTGTATATGCTTATTGCGTAAAAATACCTGATATTGTTTAATATATGCTTTTAAGCCGTTGCGAATTGTTCCCGAATTGTTCCTTATTATTGTTTGACCGAGATGTGCGGAAGTAATTTTTAAGAACATTGACGTTATACTTTTCTTTCGATATGTTTAAGTTATCCTTTAATAAAAAAAATAGAGTTATTATGAAAAACAATTTAAATAATTTTTCCCCACAACAATAGTAAAATTGAATATATTTACATGTTGAAAAGTCTGATTTTCTCCATTCATCAAGTTTTTTGAGGGGATGTTTTTGATACTTGTTGAACTATATATTCGTTGAATATCGGAATTAAGAAAAGCCGGGGGAAGTTTAAATAAACAGTTGTCAGGAATTTTCCAGGTTTTAAGATCATCATTCCATGTTGAATTTTCCATGACCATATCCGGAGACCTATTTTAAAACGTTTAGGTAGATACTTATTATTGTGACGTCGATGTCTTACCAATTTTTATCATTATTACGAAAAATTGAATCAAATTTATAAAGAAATTGTTGGTAAAACTTTATGTAACGCCCGAGAGTTCGTATTTCATCCAAATAATCTTCACGATCAAGCTGGAACTCGGAATTTAAATCCAAAACTTCCATTTCAAGCATTTTAATTTTTTGCTGATAATTGGTAATATACTCATTTTTAATATTTATCTCTTGTGATATACTAGCATAATGGCCTTGCAAAAGGTCACGATCCTCATAATTAACACGGCTCAAGGCCTTCGCTAAAGCACTTAAGTGATGTTGAGCAGCAATTCTACGGGCCTTATGCTGTTCCTTAAGTTTTAAATCATCAACACGCTCACCTCCAATCAGAGTTCGTTTAATAAGATCAATTCGATTTAGTGCTTGCAATTGTATCTCCTCTTCTTTTGATTCAATAGGTAAGATTGAGTTCGCTTTAATAATGGTGGTTCCTGTAGTTTCTTGGTCGTTCCTCTCATTAACGAAAATATTTAGACCTAACTTCCCATCTTTTCTATAATCAATCTTATGCTTCGTTTCTTCAAGCAATCTTCTTAAGTAAAGTATCTCATTTTGATACTGTCGCAACTTGGCATCTTTGGGATCTTCATTAATTGTCGGTTTATTTGCAATTTTCTTAGCTCTACTCGCATAGCGCAGGGTCGTTATTGTTTCATCATAACTGATGTTTGATGGCGAGATGCAGGATATCATAAGGGTTTTCGTATTTCCTCCCAAGGAATCCTACATAAATTGGGGAAATCGCAGCGATCAAAATATGTAATAAAATTTATATAGTAAGGGTTCAATTATATGGTAGGCGGTAATTTTAAAGGTTTGTTTTGCGATGATTGTAATAGAAGTATCTATGTATATTCTTGGACAGCATCACCAGGAGAGTCGATGTAGCCGGTGTCCGTCGGTTTGATTTAAAATTTGGCCTAAGTGTAGACTATAGAGCCATAGCTATATAAATACATTTGTGCAAAATTTGATGTTATAACAACCAAGATATAATAGTCCGATTCAACTCGTCCTGACATACATATATGAAATGAAATTAAATTAATTTGCAAATTTTATACAGTTAGCTCAAAAATCGGCAGAATAACAGAAACAGACAAACGGACATGGCGAAATCTACTCGGCGGTTGATACTGATAATGAATATGCATTTCTGTGATTAAGACCGTGCAGTGCAGCTGGCCCACGCCTCACGGAAGGTTAAACTATCGGTGTGAGCAAGGGCCGAGCAGAGGAATTTGCGAACTGAGAACTGAGAACACTGCTTTATAGGGTCGTATATATGTCCTGCGTTGTGGAGAATTTTTAGTTTACCTGGAGCAGACGTGTAAGTTTCGAGTCCCTAAACGGTACATGCTTGGTTTTACCATTGACCAATGATGATATAACATTTCCCAATGCTGAAAGTGATAAATTAATTTTAGTTGCTTCTCTAAATCGTTCTCCCTGAGCTCCCGTCTTGCGCTGCCTTTCCGAACCGGCCAAGTCCACCAGGTTTAATTTTCCTCTTCGTATTCCTGCTCTTCGGATCTCAGGATCAAGATCAGTATCCTCAGATGTAAAATTTGTGGTAAAATTTTGTGATTGTTCCAAAGTAATAGTAAAGATTGTATGCGATCGAGAGCTATTTTCATTCATTAATGTCGCTGCCGTCATTCGATTTTTGTTTCCTATATTTAACCAGCGATAACACTGTATTGCATTAATAACGGGCTGGGAACTTAATGTTGGTACTGTAACTCCAATACCCGGTATATCTTTAAGCGGATGATTAACTAAATAACTTTCGTTTGTCGTCACTAGCAAATCTCGAATATTCTCATTGTAAATTTCAAAGTAATTTACGAATGCCAAGTATCTAATATTGGTTGCCATTGATATTGTTTCAAATATATGATCAAAACATTTTGGTATGACGCCATCATTCATTGTGTTATCCATGTTTCCAGAGCCCTTGTATGGAAAATAAATATAAATATATTATATATTATATTATAATCAAAAGTACTATGTTTGTCTATTTAAAAAGATACATAGATAGGTAAAAAGAAGACATATATTCAAATCTTACAGTATTTAGGTAAATAGTCCTTAAATTACCTGCATTGTGTGTGTTTTGCCACAACCTGTCTGACCGTATGCAAAAATAGTTCCATTATATCCTTCAATAGTACTCTCTACTAATGAATAGCACATTTCATTATAAATGACTTCTGTTTTTGTATTCATATTATAAACACTATCAAATGTGAATACTTTGTTTTCCGCAAGACGTGCTAATGGATTTAACACAGAAACGGAGTAGTCTTTAATTTCGATGATGTTCTGAAGAAGACATTTTAATTATAACTAAATATAAATTTCTGTGCCTCGTTAGTAAATTCCGATTGGACTTACTTCACATTTACTTTCAATTTCATTTCGATTCATTGGACGACATCGAACAACAGCTTTAATGTTTTCACTCATCTTTTATTAGAAAATATAACACGATATTGGGATATATGCCTAATAATAAAAAGGCTTATAAGGGATATGTAATTTAATATGGTTAACATATTTACAAACATACATATACATAAAGTATTGATTTACTATAGTTTAATGTAGAGCTTTCATTGAGCGTAACTTTTACCTTTTAATTAATTAAACATAGTACATAAACCATTTTTTGTGTACAAAATCAATTTTTATTGTGTACACAAACCATTTGTTGTGTACAAAATCAATTTTTATTGTGTACACAAAAAATGGTATATATGTATTTTGGAATTAAATATTCTTTAATGTATATGTATTATATGTCTTTTATGTGTATCTGTTGAATAATGAAGCCGACTCGAAGGCATTAGAAGTGTATATGTATGTAATATGTATGTAATACTAATAAAATACACACAAAGATTTTTGTAAAGCATCATCAGCAGGTTTGGATATTTTAGATGTAGACCATAAAAAATCTTGAGCTACCATTAACTTTTGAGCAGAGTGTTACCACCACGATAAAGCTAGAACAAAATACCATACAATCAAGGGGGGCGCTAGCATTGGCGCAATCAAAAATTTGAGCTTTTATAATTAAATATACATACCAAACAAGGATAAGCTCGCACCAAAGCTATCGGAAGACGAAAGCATGCCAAGCAAAGAACTTTTGTTGCAAGCTACTTTCCATTCATGTTCTTCATTTAACATTTAGTTCAGTTTACGCTGAGTGTTTGGACACGTCGTAGTATAAATAATTATTTATTGCAGGTAACAGGTAAAAATATTTGTTAATATTAGGCGAAGCTTGTTAACTATTAACTGTGATAAATCATTTAAACAAAATCATTATTAATGAAGCTCAGAGACTTATTTATACAATATAATTTGGTGCTATTTTAAATTTTGTGATACGAAAATGTATTAAAGCACATAATAAAAATGTACATACATACATTCATTTATTCATCATCTCTGGGGCTTGTCTTAGATTGATATAATTTTTGCGCATGTCATTTGTCATTTCCTTGAAAAAGTTAGGTATAAGTATGAATGTATGTACATGTGATTCATTCATGAAATGCATACACAAAAGTTTGGCAAAGAATTTAATTTGCTTACTAGTTTCATTCAGTTATTTACATATTAAATATACATATGTATATATATACATATTTCAGAAAGTTTTATAGAATTTGATAAGTAAAGCTAACACAACATGTGAAATAAAACAAAATAATGATTTCATTGAAAAAAAAGAAACAAATAATCCAAATAAATTTATTTGTATTATTTTCTTCAGTTATTAGTTATTAAAAAAGTGTACGGTATTTTTCAGCGGGATGAGACCTCCTCTTTCTGATTCGCGGATTTTCTATAGGCATCAATGGCAGTATACAAAATGCAACCGTTCCTTTGCATCCAATTTAACACGCATAATTACATAATTGGAAGAAAATATCCAAAATGCAGGAAAAGTAAATGAACTAATTTATGACGGAAAGAACATGATCAACTTGCACCATTATTCAAAGCACACAATTGCACAATTAGACACTTTTGAGCACGGCACCAGTATTTTTAAAATGCACCATAGATATACAAGCTTACCTTTATTTTTAAATTAATAACAAATAATACAGTTCACTTCGGGAAACCGAATTGTGTAGAGTGGCCTTAGTCAATCGATTTTGATCAAATTAAAAAACCATTTTTAAAGGTGTGAAAACAGTTACATATATATAAAACAATAAGGTTTCCAATATATGAATAAAAAAAACTGGTTTTTTATTGCTTAAACCAACGTTTTATCAGAGTATGAAGAAAAATAAGGAAGTTATTTCGAATATGATATTATTTTTCTATTCGTGTTCCTATCATTCTATGGCAGCTATGTTGTTTGATATAGTTGTCAGATTTTTATAAAATTATTCTTACGTCGGAAAAATTAACAAATGGAAAAACAGCAAGATTCTAATTTCTTTAACCGAGCGTACTATTATATACTAGTATTTCTGTTCTACCACATATTCTACTTACCTAAAGTAGAAGATTATCATGTGGAAAGATTCCTCCAGATAGATATAAAACTAAACCAGTTTGCCTTGAAAAGGACAGAAGGTTATGGCTAAATAGACTCCGCTATCATTGCTAAACAAGAAGGAATATCATGCATTTTCCAGTTTCCACTCGGAAGTACATTTTATAACACTTAAGACAAACGAACATACCCTTGTTGATTTGAGGATTTTTCATAAAATTTCCCTTTGGTCCCTTTTATAGCTAAATGATTTCAGCTGGCCGCTCGTGACAAATGGGTTTTGACCTACGGATATTATTGGAGTACTAAAAAGTCTTCTCGAAGTCGTGGAAAAAGTGACTTATTGACACGTTTCATTAGGTTTTTACAATTTTTTTTTCCTTCATAATTAATAGTCATTCTTATAATTGTTCATTAATTCATTAAAACGAATTATCAAAATTAATCTCAGGAACCCGTCGATCTTTTTTAGTTCGCTGACAGCCCCTTATTAATACTGTTATTTTGTACATTTTCGATCGGAAACTAGAACAGGTGAGACGGATTTGATTTTTTTCGGAAGTGGAAACTGGAACAGGCCTGTATATATTATTTATGGTGTCGGAAATACCACTCATTCATTGCTAAACAATTTTCTGTCTAATTTTATAATATTTCTTGTTAATTGTTATTAATTATTAAATTTTAAAAGCAGAAGTTTGTGATTCATGCAGTTTGGGAAAGCTTCTAATAAAAAGTATATTATATTATAATAATATTTAAATTGAAAATTAAAATAACAGCAAACCTATTAAGGATAACATTATGAGCTGCGGATATACTTTTTGCTTTCAGAAGTATAACATCTAATTCGATTACTTTTAAAACATGAAATTAACATTTCTTTGGTAACACTTATTGTAGAATTTCTTAATGTTGAAAAAATGCGTAATATTTAAATAAAATAACTGAAGAGGACTAAGACAGCAATAAAACATAACAAAAACTTCATTATGTTTTAAACTAAAACCCTGCTGCTCTTAGTAATATCTTCTGCTCACAAAAAACTGCTGTTAAAGCCTTGCAGAACTTAATCTTGAAAAATACAGAACAAAAAATAATACTTATATTAGGTACAATATTTGATTTTTTTCTAAGCCTTGCATGATTTGTGATAATTTAATTTATATTGTGTACAGATATTAAAAAGTGTCTATTACTCATATATAATTATAGATTTTTTTTAACAGAACTACATATCAATTAGATGCTAGCCAGAGGATTAATATTCTATTCGGTGATCACTGAGCGATTCTAATAAAACTACTGGAAAAATGCATTACAATTCGATATTGGTATGTATGAAAAATACATATGTATATATATAAAATATGTTTGACATCTCGCTCTAGTAGCAAGAATACAAATTTCAATATTAATTACGTTTCTTTTTCAGATCAAGTACATACAGTTTGATATATTGGTCATTTTGGCAACTATTCGATATGGAAATGCAAACTATCTTGGCACTCCACGCAGTCGCGATAGAAATGTAAATAAAGAAAATGTGCTAAAAACGGATAATACTTCCGGTGGCGTACAATCAGTTGGTGAAGTTTTTGTACCAAAAACATTCTCACTCAACTCACAAGAGCCAACATGCGAGCAACTACGCGCCATGTGGATGTAAGTCTCTCAACATACTTTTTTTTTATAAGATTTACAACAACAATTTAACATATATTTGAAAGATTTTCTAAAAGGCAATCAAGAGCGGCAGAAATTACAAATGAAATACCAACGTATCGTGACCCATTTACGTATAATGTTTGGGAACCACTTTATTTAAACTCACGAATGCTGGGATCGTAAGTTTACTTATATATTTCCGTAACTATACCATGCTCTTGCAGGTTATTCTAAGTTATTATTTATTTTCTGTGCATATAAATACGCAGAACTGAAAATCCCAATGAAAATGTTAATCAAATTATATGTCTTTGAAAAGGCAATTTAAACGCATAGGCATTTATAGAACTATAATATTATAGATTTTATAATTAAAATAAGTAATTTTTTAATGTTAGCTTTTTTTTTTTTCAAAAACGTTTTGACTTTTTTTTATAGAAATTCGGGCAGTATATCACTTTAGATTGCTCAACATTTGCTATATCACATATTTCTAAAAGGGGAAGCTAATTTTGGGAACACGATGCTCTTATACACGATGGTGGTTATTGAATTGAAAACCGAACCTATGCAGCTTGAATCTACCAATTTTTGTTGGCATGCAATCAAGCATGCATTAAGTGGTTGAATAGCTACACCGTTTCTATTCAGACTAGTTTATCAGTTATAATTATATATAGTTGAAGAAAAATTATCGCTTTGCTATATTATAAATTATTTATATCATCTGCAAAGGGCTTATAAACTTTGAATTTTGAAGAAAGATAATCACTTTGCTAGATTACCAATAATTTGTATAATTATCTGCAAGGGTTTTTAATCTTTGCGTAATTGAAGTCGGCTTCCTTTTTTTTATTAGTTTCCCGATCGATCTTATGTTCAGCTACATGATATAGTCTAATATTACTTAAATTTCGATAATATCATATAATTCTATTAATAACTCTATTCTGAACAGACTAAGGATGGGAGGTAGGGAAAGATCACGATCTCCAGTGTTTGGTCGTGTTGTCAGCCGAGAGCCAAGTGTGCCCCAACGGTTATCAATATCTCCCTTGGAACACCATCAAAGAGAGCGACTGATGGAATTTGAATCAAGTAATCCTCCCATGGGAACTAGTCAAACTCGATTTTATGGCTCTGAAATTCGTCCACAAAATGGAATTTCATCCTCATCAAGATGGTCGAATAAAAATCGTTATGTGGGCGGAATACCTATCGAAAGTGGAGGAATGGGAACAAATCCTAAAGATAATCAAAATTCCGTGGCTATACAAGGAAGTTTTCAAAAGCTCAAAGAGTTAATATGGACAGAGAGAGCTAAGGAATTAACCCAGCAACGTAGAGATGAGGAAATGGCGGCACGAGCTGCCGCTCTCAAGGAAATAGCCAATGGCAAAAAGTATGGTTTGATTGATATAAATGGAATTTAAAAAGTAAAATAATTTTTAATTTTCCAGCATATTTGCAAATTATAATCCTCCATCCTCAAGCAGCACATCCTCCGATTCAATTATGATGGATGAAAACCGTAGCCCCGATGGTGATAGCTATACTTTTAGCAACAACAATGCTAATCGCATATCAATAATAAATGAACAAAATTTACAGAGTGACAAAATTAATAATAAAAATAATCACCGAACTGGGAACCGAGCAACCACACGTCGTATTGGAGGTTCTTCTTTCCCTTCTTACAATGCCAAAGAATACCTTAATAATAAAGAAAATGTTAAAAGTATATTTTCCCGAAGATATGAAAATAATGGTCAATTAAATCGAGGAGCAGCAGCTGCCGCTCGTATTTCAAGCAATGTCATAGCTGATAGAGATCATAGTAGCATTATTGGTATACCAAGGACATATCCAATACGAAAATCACATTTCCGAGAGCGAAATCGTTCACTTTTTATTGAGGTAAGTATAATGGTAACGCTGTCTGCGATACTGAAAAAGTCGGATTAGGTTCTACTCACTATTGCATTTGCATGTGTTCTTTGGAGCAATTATATAAATATATAAACGAAACCTAAAAAATTGCATATTCTTTACCTAACTATTCTAAAGCCGCAGATAAATAATAACTTTCGACGCTCTCTACGAGGGTTAACGACGTGGCCACCATTGAGCTCCGATAAAAATAAAGAAATAGATAAGGGATATAAGGATTTATTTGGGTATAACTATAACCATCAAGCGCCGAATGACGAAAATTATTTTTCATCTGTAGAAAATGGAAATAAAGTTCAGTTAACGAAAATAATTCCAAAAATGGAACAACTTAAGTTGGAATTCTCAGACTACGATAACTATTGATCTCGCTGTAAAATCTCTTAGGCCCTATTTAATATATCTAAAAGAAAATAAGGTGTCTATTATTATACATCAAAAGTAAAACACAATTACTTAAGTTTTATCCAAAATTTGCATTGTAAATACATATTTTTATTTTAAAGTAAATGGAATTTTATAATACTTAATAATTTAGCGACGAATTTAAATATCTTCAAAATTAGTTCTAAAAGTGGTATCAAAAGAAGAATAAATGATCGAACTTTTTCATACCATATTAGATATTATATAGATATATATTTTCTCCGAATTTTTGCGATTTGAATTCCAAACTTAAAACAACAAAATGCTTCCAAACTACAACAATCAATTTCAAAATAAGATAACTATCTATTAATTTGCGAAACTCAAAATAAATGTTATGAAACGCTTTTAAAATGCAAATTAATTGTGACTTTAACCGAAAAGTACCTACACATACTTACTAATTATGAAATAAAGAACAAAAAATTTAAGCAGTCATCTGAAAAGTAAAGACATATCACGACGATCCGTAGTTTATACTACATGACTGTTTTTCAGATTCCAGGAACAATTAAACAAAAATTTCATATCATGATGCCATAGCTCGTGTTTGTTCTCAAAAACCCATCCGAGACAAATCCATACTTATAAAATATATCTTTTGAGTCCGTGAAATCCAAGAATGTGGAAAACGAAGCAACCATTAAAGAAATTTATTTAAATGTCCAGAATACCAGTAACTATCACATGTACATACATATATGCATTGGTGCCTGCCTAAAAATATGCAAATAGTAACAAAAATCTGAAATTCGAATGGAGACTATCATAATACTTAAATAGATAGTGAAAAAATCCGGAAATATTTTTCGCAGCAATCGCAAACAACAATAAGGTAGATGAGCAAATATATAACTCACATCCGTTGTCATACTTATAAAATACATGTTTTCTACTGATTTTGACTTGATTTGAAAATATAAATCAAAAAAAATATTTTAAATGCATATACAAAACATTAAGATTTATGTAGACTTCAAGTATAATAACATCTGAGTTTTTTATCATCTTAAAGCTTCAATAAATCGGAAACTTTATATTATTAGTCTTTATTTGATTTATTTATTAAATATAAAAGATTTTTCTAAAAATGTTTATCTGCAGTTTACATCTGTTGTTTACAACAATTTTTTTTATCTCCATGTCTTAATTGTCTTTCCTCCGAATTACTATTAAGCTGTTCATAAAAAAACGTATAAATATACATATGTATGTTATATGTGCATTTATAAGCTGAACAAACAGTAAATTATGTTTATCCATAGGGTTATTAACAAAACCTAATGCTTTCTCCACTCGACGCCGATTAACGGCGGAACATTGAAGAAGAGAATGGATCACATAAGTGATAATATATTACTATTTAAATCATCAGTATTTACAAATGTACAATGAAAATTGACAATAAAACTTAAATTGTAAGTTCCGTGACAATAAAAGAGGCAATTTTATATCGTAGGAATATTATATACTAAAGAAAATAGGGAGTATTTTTCAAAAGATTCATAAATGTTTGTTAGACACCTATTATATATATAACAAAATATGCATAACCTAAACATTGAAATTGTCTACGCATGGTTGGTGTTTTAATAAATCGAAAATCGGTTATATGTAATAATTATTTTAAGCAAATAAACCAAAGCTGATTGTAAAATATGCTGTACATTTAAAATTGTAAAACAAAAATAAAATAAACTATACACAACTGCTTACTTTTTATTATTTAAATTTTCTTAATTCTTTAGGTTTTTTTTTTGACCTATGATGATTTAGAGATATTAGAGGTTAAGATATTTGGTATAACTTATCACATGCTAAAAAGTTTTGAACACGATGGCCCAAATAGCGGCCTACATCCTTACTTTAAATAAGTTTTTCATTACCCACAGACTTTGCGGACCTTTGAGGTCAACTCAAAAAGAATTTATTATTTTATACTGAAAACACTAAAAATAGGGAGAAAACTGTGGTACCCTAATATAGCTTAAAAACAACAATGGATAGATGAAAACCGCAAATTGAAATGCCGACAAGGGTTTTCTGTAACCAAACAAAAGAGGTCAAAATTGTTACAAGACAAAGTATAGGGAACACTGAATATTTTTTACACAGTCAGAACCCTACTTAGGGGTGCTATCTGGAGCATATATTGAGAAGAGAGTGCAAAGACTACCCTTGAAGTAAACAATGTGCTTTGTGTATGAATAAGGCTGTGCCTATGCATGATGATCTCTTCTTTTGTGTCTGCTGTGTAAAAGGCGGGATGTGTATGTACATATACTCTGCTATAGTATGTACAGCAATATATAAACTACCTTGGGATCGACCGATCGGGCCCGTTTCGACTTACAAAGGGAGAAACGGACATGTTTGATCTTTACTGTATGGGGCTGCTCTTATATTACATAGTCGCAATTTTAAAAATGTCTTTAAAATAAGAATGGAAGCAGTTGTTTGTATTTTCTTGCTGTTTGCAATTGGATCGATTTAATAATATTTTATATCGATCAGTTCGGTCAAATGAAAATGCTTACTGGAGGTAAGCGTTTACATTTAACAGAACCGAATAAGTGACATTGAGAACCTAGAGTGTGCATAAGCCAATTAACTACTTACTATGTACATATAAGGTCTGTCATGCTAATTTTCATATATAAATGGTCGCAATAGCATTTATATATGTAAATATGCTGATAAATTGTAGTACAATCCGTAAAAAAGGCGAACACTTAGCTGGAACACGCGTTTCGTATTATTTACCGGACACGGAAATATTACTTTAAATAAGGGACATCATAAGGAAAAAAAATGGGATAAGTAACGCAAGTTCCGTCGAGGGACTTTGAAACTGTGCGTATTAAGTGGTAATAGGAAAGTGCGTGGCGTGTGCACGGGAAATTAACAAAGAAGCGTGCCGAATACGAATCGTAATATTATTAAGAGAGTATATTAGTTTATTAATGTATTGCTTGGGCGATATAACATGAAAGGGGTAAAATTTATTGTTTTTATGTTTTGATTTTTTATTTATATACCAAATAGTTTAATTCCATTTTAAAGTGTTTGTTTCAATTTATTATATTTTTTATATGCATAATTATTAACAAAATTTAATTTCTTGTTAGGAAACGAAATTTTAGCACATATCATTGGCTTAACTGAAGGTGATATATACACTTGTGACCACTTCAAATCACTAACAATGAATCGAATGACTATATCTTGATGTTGATATTTACTGTAATAGTTTAAGATTTTTCCATCAACTCATTTTAACTTAATTTTTTCATGTTTTTTTTTTTTTTTAATTTAAACCTAATACAACTTGTTCAGAATTTAAATGCCAATTTATATATATATATATTTATAAATAAATATATAAATTATATATATATATAAATATAAATAAATATATAAATTATATATATATATATATATATATATATATATATATAATTTATATATTTATTTTCTGAATCAATTATAGAGACGTTGCTATCAAGTCATTTTGCGTTGTCGCGTTGACAACATGGAGGCAGCAAAGTGGCCAGCCAGCACGCGATGGCAATACGGAGCGTTTAAATCCCTGTACTTACTGCACCTCGTATCCAGCAGCGATTCTTGGGGGAAGTAAGGAATTGGTTACGGAGCTATTTTTGAATTGGACTAACCGACGCTTTGCTTTACATCATCATCATAGCCGGCACACGGCGCCCTCATCCTCGTTTATAATCGATGTGCGACGAAGGGCACTCGTTGAGCCACCCGCCACCGCCTGCTGTTACCCAGCGAAAGAATTCAAAAGACCGCTTGGACAACGAAGAGCAGTCGTCCTGCCACGTGGCACTGACAAACTGCTTAAACACACCATTGATGAATTCATATATCGACTGGTTGGTTGCAGTTATCGTCACCATCCTCTTTCTCTTTTGTTCCGTCGAGAAATTACACACTTTGCGGCATTTTGCGTTTTTGAAGAACAATTTTATTGTTATCGTTCGGTGGTAGCTATAGAAAGAAGCTGCCAATTAACTAAATACTACTACAGTAACAACAAATACTAATGTGTTAGTTAATACTTTAAAGTGTGTATAGATGTGGGAATGTAAAAACCAGGTTTATGTAAATGCAGTTTGCAATTAGATATACATATGTATATCTAATATATCAAATTATCATGTCACTTTGTGTGTCATTATACTTCTCCGAAATGGCTCGACCGATTTTCGTGAAATCCATTAGGGCTGAGGATCGGACAGCATCTATTTTTTTTCTTCATATTAATTTAATTTAATATTTCTTTTAATTTTTTCGACAAAATTTTTTGTTTTTATTTTGTAATAATCGATCAGTTATCCCAGTCTTCAGTTGTCACTCCGGTCTCCTCCTCACTAAACATTTTTCAGCCATTATGTATACGGTTACGGTTATACGTATTACTTTCATTTTTGTGTCCACACGTGTTATTATCTCTCGCCAACAACTGCCATTACCGTACCGGTATATATATTTTACAACAAATTTTGTTGATAATAGTTTGAAACAAAATCGAAAACGTGCACGTATTTGATAACCATCCGTGCATTATTATTGTGAAAGGTAAGTCAAATAATACGCAAATGAATACATGTTCTATGAATATGTTATTTCTACAGTCAGCAATGCCAAGAAAACGCAAAGCGGCCAATTTGAGTCGTCGAACGGTCAAATCTACAGCCGCGCGAGATAAAAGAGATGGATGCTCAGGAGAACAAATCGAACAAGATAATGAAAATACGCGTGTGAGCAAGTGAGTTACGTCAATCACAATCGCAAGAGGCACGAGATGAACGTAATCAGCAAAGACAACTGCAACGAAGAGAAGCGCTCAGATTCATAGTTAATCGACTTAGAAGAATTGACCAACAACGCCAAAAAGTTCATCGAGCATTTACATCAGGGTCATTTCATCGACTAGCATTCCAGTACGAACCTGATGTTGAATTTTCCGTTCATTCCAAAGTGATTATTGGTACCTGTGATTATGCCATTATTGTCATGCACTTAAATTTAAAAATGAGCCAGTTGGGATGTGTTGCTCATCAGGAAAAGTACAACAACCCGAAATTAAAACACCACCTGAACCATTGCGCGGTTTACTTCTCGGTACAGATCCAGATTCTTCGGGCTGAAAAACGTTTGTTTTACCACATATTAGTTGCACTGCACTGCTTTATATATTGGGCATGAGGGATAATAACTTTAGCTTTTTTCGATATGTAAGTCTGACTCATTTATCCCGGAGAAAACTAAATGGCGGTCTTATAATTTATTATTATTAATTTCCAGATTGTTTAGAACATGCAAGGGCAACAAATCCAAGGGTGGGTGGCTCCCACCACCGCCACCCGGCGCAGTCATGAAGCGGGTAGAATGTGTGCCTCACTACACTACCAAACATTAAAACATATCGGGTTTAAAACTTTCAATTTCTTCAATCACTTTCTTTATTTTTCGTGCCCTTCTAAAAAGAACGACTAAAGAACAAATCACAATTTTTTCAGTCAGTGCAGAGGTCGCGGCTAACAGCGCAATTTATTTTTTTGTGCGTGGCCCAAGGCACTATTTGTTGTTGCAAACTCGAGATCGCGAGCCTCGCGACCTTTTTTTTTCTCCTCTTTGACGCCTATTTTCAATAGATTTTGTCGTTGCCTTTCTTCATGGATGGCTGGACACGCGCGACGGTCGTCTGGCGCGACTTGCTAGCGCCACCGGAAAAATATTACCTAAAGAGCAAAGGGAGCTGAAAGAGCTACTACGTGCCCACCTAGGGCTTAGAATATTGATCCAAAGCATACCTAGAATAAAGCTCGAAAGTTGTTGCAGAAAGTGAAAATGCCTTCATGTAAAGGTTTGGCCTGATCAGTGCCCCAACACTTAAGCCCGATAGAAAATCTTTGGTCTCATGTAAAATAATAGGATTCCAATGGAATCCAATGGATAATAAGAACCCATGAGCTATCGTCAGTGAGCAGTACTCCACGGAAAATCTGCAAAACTTTGGTGAATTGAAGTCTGCCAAAAGTTTTACAAAAAATATTAAAAATTCTCATGTATTTACATATACATATATATATATTATAGGGTCGGATAAACTATCTTCTGGTTGAAACATACATTCTCTGCTGGCAAAACGTTATGGATCCCTTGTATCCTATGGGTGCATAGTTTTCATTTTTTTTAGTGAACCACCGAAAATATCTTCGAAACAATCGGTTTGAAAAAAAATAAAAGAGGTATTCCTAAATAGAAATACGTGACAAGAATGTCATGGAAATGGAAATGTTGATTTTATTGCGACGGCAATCCACACAGAGGATCTTAATTACTTACTGCTCGAAGTGCTGTGCTCCTCCATCATGGAAACAATATTTCCAATGCAAGTTACGCACTTATCATATATTCCTACCGACAAACCATCGATCGTGTCGATATTATTTTTTTCAATTGATCTAAGTCGATCCATTCAATCTATTCTGAAAACGGACCTGATCTGATGATCACCCTATCTAATGATCTAATGATTTCACCATATGAAATGATCGGAACATTTTTTGAAAAAAATATATCTGTTGTTTTTCAACATATTTCCATCTACTTCGAGATATGACAATATTTAATCATTTTTGAATAACAAAATTTATTACCAAGGTTCTAAAAAATGCAGCACAGAAAACAGGGATACTGAGAATTGTCTGTCGTTATCTAACCAATCCATTTTACATGTTTCAATATATAATAATTTTGTCATAATATTTGTAACGCAAGGAAAAATTAATCTTCGACCTCATATAGTATGTATAATTCTTGATCAGCATCACCAGCTGAGTCGAACTAGCCATGTGCGTCTGTCTGTCTTTATGTATGTTATTTGGTTTCTATGCTAACTAGTGTCTCAATTTTGGAGCTATTTGGCCGAAATTTCAACTATAGTCTTATTTCTTTTGCAATTAGTATATAGTCTGAACGGCCGAAATCGGACAACTATGTCATTCCGCCGCCTTAGTAATGATAGGGCAAAATGGCATATCTTCGCAATTTTTAAAAATTAAGAGGAAACTTATTTTATGTTTATTTTATATGATTTTAACAGCAAATTTTAGATTAAAAATCGGACTATATATAAATATTATACTTAAATTTACTACTTGCTATAGAATTGTAGGATATTATAATTATACCTAGACATTTGATTTGATTGATGGAGAAATTTCCATATTAAGTACATATTTTTGTCTGCCCATTTCTACGCGTTTGTTTGAATGAAACTTTCAGAATAGTCTTCTTTTTTTCTCATTATAATCTCATTTAAATGGGAACGGGCCATATCGCACGACTATATCATATAGCTGCTGCCATAAGAATTCACAAAAATTCTATTTTCCGCAAGGATATAATATACAAACTAATAATTTCCTCTTTATATTTTTAAAATAAAAAAAAAACTTTTTAAATCACAGTCTCAGAGCTATAACAGCTGGTTGTATAATTTAAAGGCTTATATAGGAGGCAAGCAAATTAAATTATTGTATAACAAATGTCTCGACAATTTTCACGAATTCAAAACCATTGAGATGAAATAATGAAAATCCCAAAAAACAATCAAAGGGATACCCCGAACCCTTAACTCATCTCACAGAACCCAGGCTGCTCGCAGTTATGGTCCCTTTTCTGTTTCTTTTCTTCCACCAAAAATACATACATCCCTAGCCCTACAAAAATACGCCCAGGTCCTGGTCCTTGCCCCTGTCCCTTTTTGTGTTGTATATTTGACTTAGGGTTTGGGGTGTTCGTCCTCATCCTCTCGTTTTGTAGACGCGTGCGGTATTGTTGGTGAGCCACACACATTTGCGTCACTTCAACATCAGCAGCATCGATATACATATAGATGGAAAAGTAGGCGTATCTGGACTGATGAAGTTAAATTAGCGCACTCAGTTGATATATCCAGTCAGTCAGGCCGTCCTTATTTTATCAGATATCTGCTGTTGGCAGTTCCAGTAGAGATAGACATTTTTGTTTTGGTTTATGTTATTCGTTGCGTAATATAAAGGCTGTGTAAATGGCGTAGCTAGCTTACTATATATGTACATATATATTCTTTGAAATTATTGATATCTTAACTATTCTCTTAACCAGGTGAAGGCAGCTCACGAAACTAATTTTATGGCTTACGTATTAGTCGAAGGCCACCGCTGCTAGTGCTCTGCAAAATAAGTATTAAAGTCAAATAGTTTTATTTGTTGTAATGCTTTATAGTTTTTTTTTTTAACATAACGGGCTATAGGTGACATTATTTAATAATAAGCAACAAAGTAATGCGCCGCCCTAAGTTTATCCACTGCATGCATCCAATGCAAACGATGATGACAATTACAATGACGACTTAGCTCTGTGCCTCTGCCGTTGATGCCGTCGGCATCATCAGGGGCACGGGCCGAACCGAGCAAATTAAAAATCGTTTGGTTATAGCTGAAGCTAGAATTCTACTTCAATGAGCAATGAGTCACTCAACTGGAAAAGAAAAAAGGGGGAGACTTCAAAAATCGGGGTTCAGCATATAACAAATTTAGCTTTACATTTCTGTTAAGCCTAACTTTTCCAATTGGATTTAGTACTAACTTAAGACATTTTCATAGTTTTAATACAGAGTTGGTGAGTTGGCGCCGGTAATTTTCGTAGTATTTGTTTTGTGTGTTAGCTATATAATGCAATCGGGAATTTACTATTTATGCTTGCTTATATTTATTGAACTCAAATTTCAAGAATTAATAATAATTATTATTTTATAGTAAAACTTTTGCGGTAGTAAATAATTTTATATAACATATTTTTAATTCAATCCCGACTTTCAGCTGATGTATTCCCTTTGGCATTGTTTCACATACTACTCTCATGTAGTATGGATACACACGTAGCTACGATCAGAACCATTTATATCTGCGCATAAAGATTTTTCCATCGCGGATTAATTCAGCAGAAATGGAAGTGAAAGTGCGAAAATAAACATTTGAAAAGTTTTGGCGATTGTAATTGTAATGTTCTAATGGTCGTAATTTATTTTTATTTTAAATAATCATTGTCTGACTGAACCAAATCGGTATGTTAGATATCTAAGACTTCCTTTTATTATATTAATCAGCTCAAGTTTTTGATAAGTTTTTTTGTACCACTTTTTTCAAATCCAGAAGCAAGCGAAAAAAAAAGGCAAATTCAGATAACTTGAATTCTGAGACTAGTTTTCGTACACTGAACCAATAAAATCCTTTTAATCAGGATTTTTGGCATTCTTAAATTTGTTTCCTAATATAAGTAAAAAGACATCTTTTAAATTCAAGAACAAGAAAACTGTATATCAAGATTTATGATTTGTAAACCCTTGTGAGAGTATTATAATTTGTCCATGATATTTCTATACATGTCTATTGATTGTCATTGAATGGGCATGACATTTACTATGACTCTAAAAATAGCAATTAAACGCTAAAAACAGTTAGATTTATCTAAAACATGACGATGGGACATCACTAATGCTTTGCTTTAGTTTACCGCACGAATAGCGTTCGTGGGTCGGCAGAGCGGCAGCAGAGAAATTCGCAGAATCACGGCAGTGTTCTGCAGCAGCAAATCTAATACGTTCATTTGTTTTTAGTAGATATACTTGTAGGATTTATTTGTAGCGTGTTTTTAACATTTTATGTTGAACAGAAGTTTTCTATGCAGTAAAAGAGGAAGCAACTTCGAAAAAATCACTATAAATAAATTAGGCTGTCCTTATATTACGCTTCTAATCATTTTTGTGGGAGGGAATTAAAAATCTTCCCAACTTAATTAAATTTTCCATAACCGCTTTGTTTGTTTGGCGTCATGTTGAGTGGCTTTTGTATTCTTTGGCAAATTTTTCAGAAACTGCCTCAGCTCTCTATAGTATTGTTTTCTTTAATCCCAGTCGAACAAGTGTTGTTGACAGCATCACTTTCCGCAGTTCATTTTGTGTGTCATTAATTTGGAATCGTAACAACCGCATTGTGAAAAATAACAGCTGATCCCCTTTTTTGTGTCCCGACTGACGACATACTTTTTCGAATCGTCGACTGGAACTAAATTGTGACATTTGATAAGTATCGGATACATTTTGAGAGACTTTAAAAGTGGTGGCTCAAAAGATCCAAAATTTGTGTTTGGAATTTGTATTTCTATTTACGCTGGTTTAAGGTAACTTATTTCTATAATATTAAGATACCTTAAACTTATTTAATATAACCCTCTGCTTCTGCAATGTATGCATTGAAGGATAATTTAACATAAAAGTGCCTGTCATATACATACATATTTCATTCGGTATTTGCATTTAACAACCCTGTCTGAGGAGAACTATTGTTGTAATTTGTACAATATTTAATAACTTTAGAATTTAGCATGGGAACTCTTGCAGTTGCTTCCCTGTTTGATATACATACATAAATATGTACATATGTATGAAATCCATATTGCAAATAAACTAATGTCTGGGAAATCCGTTTGATACCTCTGACTGGCATAGCACAAACCTGATAGCGTTGATAATATTTTTCCAAATTTGATCTACTCATAATGTATACATCATATGTATACATATACATATACCTATGTATATATATAGCGGTATAAATTTCTAAATCAAACTAGAATAAAAGCCATGTCAATGTTACCAAAGCATTGACTCAGGATTACAGGAAAAATCGATCTAGCCTTTTCCGGACTGATTACTATAAAAAATTATTAATCAAATATTTCGAAAATATCCAAAGTTCACAGCACACAATCTAAAATAAATTAACTCTTTTCACACATTCCTTTCGAAATCAGATTCGTCACCTTCTCTCATAAGGCGCCATAAAATTTGTTGGCACACGCAATTGGAATGACAAAAAGTCGTTCTAGGAATGTTTCCCTTTGAAGAATCCAAACAAAATTGAATGCCGCCGCACTAAAATAGAAGAAACAAAATTAGGGTGGAGCAGTCAACGAATGGATTCATTGGTGCGTGTGACTTCAAAAATCCCAAAAACGTGTCGGACAGGATGTTGAGTGCGCGTAAGCTTAGTTGGTATCCTTTTAGGGGTTGCCTTTAAATAATCCAAATTTTACTTGGTGGCGTTATTTTTTCAATGGTAGGAAATCAAAAATGTACTGTTTCTGAGGGTTTGTACTGTTTTTTTTTATTTAATTTTTAGTAATTGACTAAACTTTAAAAAAAAAAAGAAACTTTTGGAATCAAAACTTTTTTCTTAAAATAATGTTTATGCAAATATTATGCATATAATATCTAAATTTAACATATAATTAAATGTAATAAAATAAATAAAAACGAATTCAATTCAGTACTTTATACTGGTAGTTTTCTCTCATTCATAATATTACCAATATTTCTTTTCAGTTTTTTTTTTCATACAACGTTTTAAAATATAAAATTTTCGATATGTACATACATATATGCTACATAAGCTAATACCAAAAATGGCGGCAGAAAAGTCTATAAAGCATAAAACATATCCAAGCATATGCATACGCAGACGGTTAAGTATTTGGATACGTATTTATGTGTGTAAATGTTTATTATCGCTGTAAATTCATAAAGTTAAAGTTGTCCCGTGTTTTAACCAACCAATACACTTGAGAAAGATGGGTTGGCCTTTTCTTTCCTGAAAATTAATATAGCCGTCCTGCTCTTGGTCGATTTTTACTGGTCCTGCTTATTTGCTATTTCCCACTTACCGGAACATGTATGCCTAGCTGTCTCACTTCAAATCATAACCGTATGCCTTTGAAAAACTGCCAACGAAAAGAGACAAATGTATAGGTACATAGTCTCTCAAAATGGCCGACCGAAGCAAAGTTTTCCGCTGCGTTCCTATTGCTGCTGCTCTTGCCAGTGTTTTTTCGCTTGAGAGCTCATTAACGTTTCGCTTGGCTTAGTGCGCGCCTCGCTTCGTCATCTGATGGAAAACCAGTTAGTAAAAGCAAACATTTTTGTTTAAACTAAAACGTCACGGGTTTGCAAATTTCGATGCAAATTATTTGCAAATTAATATACTAAGTCGCTGGGGCTCGCCGCGACGACCCATCGCACCTACGGCTCCTCCTTACTTTTCGGGACCATGTAATGTAATTTATCATACACGTTTAGTGTTTTCCAATAGTTAAAGTAATTGTTTTTATTAATCCCTACTAAACAGTACAATATTTGGTCAATATTAAAGATATCAACCCGCCGACTGAATACGGAAATACACAAGATCTAGTCACAAAAAAAAGTTCAACGAAAAAATCTTAAAAAAGTGCAGTGAATATGCTTTAAATAACATCGAAGCTTTTTCTACATAACCACCTCGTAATATATATATAAAACTAATCAATCATGATGCTAACAACGGAACACATCATGCATGGCCACCACCCACACACGTCTGTCGGTCAGAGTTCAATTTTTGGGTGTTCGACGGCGGGCCATAGTGGCATTAATCAATTGGGCGGAGTCTATGTCAATGGAAGGCCGTTGCCTGATTCAACGCGCCAAAAAATTGTGGAATTGGCCCATTCGGGTGCGCGTCCATGTGATATTTCAAGAATATTGCAAGTATCCAACGGATGTGTTAGCAAAATTCTTGGCAGGTGAGACCGCAGGCTAAATGAAACAATAGTTTTAATTTAACAATAGAAATACATACATACCAAATTTGGTAATTGCAAAGATGGATATTCAATATCAAAAAACACCTGTCGCCGAACTCGATGTAAAAACTACATTGTATGTATGTACATTGCGTGCGGATTCCTGAGAGAGACCTGAAGAAGGAGTATCCATATTCGTTTAGTAGACCTCTGCAAAAAATACTAAAGGAAAATAATATTGTCTTAACGTATTTATGTATAAAAACAAGGGAAAATACATTTAGAGTAAAATAAATAATTAAATAATCACAATCCTATGTACATATATACATATATATGTATGTATATAAATCATTTAAGTTTATTCATCTGTTTACTTGACATTTAATGAGCTAAGTATAAGGTAAATGTGCTTGTTTATAAAAAATGTACATTCCCCTTCTGATCTTTTTTTCTTATGGCATATTATTATCTATACAGCATTTGTTGATTAACAAATTTTCAACATTAAACACGTCACAATATTTCCATTATATATTTTTAGATATTATGAAACAGGATCAATTAAGCCACGAGCGATAGGTGGGTCAAAGCCACGCGTAGCCACCACTCCAGTCGTACAAAAAATTTCTGATTATAAACGGGAATGCCCAAGCATATTTGCATGGGAAATCCGGGATCGCCTTCTATCGGAACAAGTTTGCAATAGTGATAATATACCAAGTGTAAGTCTTCAAATTGTTTAAAATAATACACAACACAACACATGCCAAACAATAAAAATATATCAATTGTATAAGCATAAGGGAGTTAAATAGAAATGATCTGTCATAACTTAATTATTTAATTAGTGAAACCTATGTTCTACTTGTAGTAGTAACACAGATCGAAAAATGCGAATTTTTTTCTGGCTGGAGACTATGCTCTAATGATTGTGAAAGATCTCTCCCTGTAGATTACTAATTCAAATTATTAATTAAAGAGTATTCATAATTATTTTTGTTCAATAATTAGAAAAGAAAGTGTGTGTAAGAACTGTAATCATTATAAATTTTATATTAAAATATTGATAATAGGTTATACATTAACTTTTTTAATTATTTCAATTGCCAATAATGATTAATTTTTGGGTAATTTTATAATCAATTATACTTTACTTTTGAGCAAGACTCGTAAATAATCATTATACATGACTTTTTTTTCTCAAAATAAAAGTCACTCATGAAGTACAGGTTATCAAATGTGATCCTAATATTTGTTATAACAGAATATGCGGCGAACGTAAAAAAGACCATTATACTTGACGTGTATTTATATTTTGAGTAAAAAACATCTATTATGTTTATTGAAGGCAGAATATCATATAGCAATCCGATTGGCATGCAATTTAAAATGTACTTATATTTTCATATAAAATATGAAGGCGAGTGTGCTCGCCTGTAAGATAGCCGGTAAGAAAAACTATGTTAGTTATATAAGGGACAAGTGGGTGTCTTCCTGATTTGTATTCAAAAGTGAAGCACCTTTTAGTAGGACAATTATCGAAACATCATACAGTTATAGGTGAAGCCTGATAGTCTTCAACCGCCACAAAATGTCAAATCGACCATTTTTTTCTATATATTATTATCAAACTACTTTTTTACTTATTTTGTATTAACTCAATAATTTAATTAATTGTTTACCTAATTCTTAATTCTGCACAACACTGAATACGTATAAAACATATTTGTTTTGTTTTTAATTTAGTTTAAATTTTCAATATGTAAATTCAATTAACAAAAATAACAAGAACAAAAAAACAAAAAAAAAATTCAAGAAAATTTGTGCTCGTTGTCGCAGTCAAACCCGCGACCTTGTGGGCTACATGTACTTCGTGCAATTGCAACGCTTTGGGCCATTCTGAAAATTACTTCGATCTTATAATAAGATTAATACATCATATAGCTGATATAGAAACTATCGGACTAATCTCTATATTTTGAAGGGGTATATAAACTTTCCTTACTGTTTATATATCAAATGGTATTTTTTAAAACTGGTTACAAGCTTTTATAAGGTCAAACTAAAATAGTTTCGGATTTTAGTAAATTTGTATGCCATTTCAAAGGTTATAATAGTTTTCATAAGAAATTTGCAATCGTGTTGTTTTATCACAATATTTTAATATTGTAATATAAATCAAATTTAAATGTATATTTTAATAATCAACTGAATTTTAGAAACAATATAAATAGTTATTTTCTTTTGAAAATGTAATAAAAAAAAGTTTTATATATTAGATTTGAAATTAGATTATTTTGACGACCTCAACATTTCTAAATATTAAAAGGGCACGCTTTATATCCAAATTCTGAATGCTTAAACATTTCATAAACGTAATTACTCTAGGAAGTATTTACAGTTTAAATATACCAGATAAATAAAGTATGTACATACATATATATTTGTATACTCTCCCAAAAACCAGGGGGCGGATAAGGGATTAAATAATTCTGAAACAAAAAGCAATCCATCGTGCTTAAAACGGATTATAGAACGGATCGTGTCTCGTTTCTTTAGACCCTTATTGCATTTTTGATGGTCTTGATAAGTAAAAACATTTTCATTATATGTAGACCAGGTAGGCAAATGATTTCATTGTATGGACTATTCACCTAATCCATCAGGATATAGAGGGAATAGGTGTTCCTTTTTTAATAAGGGATTAAGGATAAGGAAGGGCTGTAAGAGGTTTCTAGATAGACCGAAAACAATAATTTGATTTCCCTTAAAAAATACAAAATAAAAAATAAGTAAGAAAGCATATAATATAAATAAATACAAAAATGGGCTTATTTGGTATATATGAAAGTCTATTCTAAAACTATTTTCAGCCGCGGGGGGGGGGGGGGGGGGGGT